>JAZFAU010000038.1:0-332500 GCA_037178615.1 Dione vanillae | reverse complement strand
ACCGTCTCGCCTTTGTCATCTATTACCTATAATGTTTGTTATAGAAATAAATAAAAAAATACACTTTAAAATCTAAAGAAATATAAGTCAATTATAAATCAGTTCTTGTTTTCCACTTCATAATAAGAAATAACTAGAGCTCGTGCTCTAACAGTGTACATTCTTACCTTTACTTCGACATGGTCCGCAACGTAGCCAACTGTTTCAGCAACCACATCCACGCTGTCGTGCGGCATTGATTGGAAGACGCACGCTGTTGTCTCCGTCAGGCCGTACAGCGCCTGGAGAATGTCCATAGCTATTTAAATAATAGTAGACAAAGTATTTACGAATTTTAAAAACAATTTTTATATGTAATATTACAATGTTAAGATAATATTTAACTTAACATGATTTGATGTTAAAACACTGATTTAAATAGTTATAATAAACAAACTATTTTTTAAAAAAAACATCGGCTATCCTCTTTTTATACGGAGCACAAGTAAATAACCAAATAAAAAAATGACATATGAATCAATTTTTTACCGCAACAGATTCTACATTAAGTTTTTCATTCATTTGCCGTATAAGCTGGGGACTGCAAGGGGCGCCTGCTGCCAAAGCCACGCGTAGCCGCGTAGTCATATCGGAGCTCTTATTGGACAGCATATCTACATACATTGTAGGCGTTCCTGTTATTACTGTGCATCTGTAACATAAATATATGTAACGTATCTGTGACATGAAAATATTTTATTAGCGAATCTTCTATATATGGCTTGACGGTTCAATCACCAGTTTGGGGAATACATTCTTAAGCTTTACTTTTTCATGTCTATAATATTATTTGTGTATATTAGTCTACAGAAAAAAAAATAAAATACTTAAAACATATCAAAATTTGAACCTAGCGAGATTTGTACGAAATCAAACGCTTTGACCACTAAGTCATATGTTCTCATCAATCTAGGTTGCTAAATACTGATTTGTTTATTTATGTCATAAAAGCCTATATAGAAAGATTACAACTTTATCAACCAATTCTAAATACCAATGTTAAGTTATATGTGGGATGATCTGTCAAGCTAAAATAAGTACACAATTATAAATACAGATAACTTACTTTTCGGAAGCAAGGGCTTGCAAGTTTGCTTTGACATTATACATAGGAGCTGGAACTACTACAGTAGACCCATGACGGAGCCCCGCAAAAAGTGTTGCAACGGAACCCAGTGCGTGAAACATTGGAGACTGAAAAATGTATTTAGATTTTAAGGCTTTTAGTCTTTGCTATATTTATTTAAAAGTAAAATTAATAAAATTTGATTATTTATGTCAATTTGCATTGTTTTTACATATATAAATATATATATATATATATATATATATATATATATATATATATATATATATATATATATATATATATATATATATATATATATATATATATATATATATATATATATATATATATATATATATATATATATATATATATATATATATATATATATATATATATATATATATATATATATTTACCTGTAGGCATACTACTTGATGGTCTTCTTGCATGTACAATCTCTTACCAGTGAAATAGGTGTTATTTACCATTCCAACGTGTGAATCCAAAGCGCCTTTTGGTTTACCTGAAATTATATCAAGTGAAAGAAATGTTTAAAGTTGTTGTTTAAAATTTTGTAGAATTATTACAAATATTAGCACACTAAAAAATTTACAGCAATAATATTTCTCACTTGCAGCAAGGCAGGCAGAGAGAACTGCAGGACCAGTGGGAAGTGTAGCTGAAGTTAAGTGTCGAGGCATCACATGTTGAGTGCATGTTGACCCTAACGTCGTTCTTGCCTAGTTGTCAAATAGAATAATCCATTTTCCATGAGTGGGAATCGAACTCACAAGCCATTGAGTTTACAGACGCTGCATTTTAGCGCTACAACCGTCCACGACGGTTCTATATGATGTTCAACAATATTTTCAATATTTTTTGACACATATAGGCCACAAAGTGATGATTTTTACGTAGTACGAACTTTGTACTTCTCATAAAAATAACACGTACCCACCCGTAGTCCCTGAAGTCATCAAAATACAAATTCCATCATTTGGTGTTATTTCTCTGCTATAACTGGATACATTGCTGTTATTTGCGTAATTATCGATCAGTGACTCCAAGGAATCAACTCCGCTGAAAAATAATGAATAATTAATTGAATATGTTGTCTAATAACTTTTTTTTAGCTTCACGCTTTATTCCGCACATGGCAGGGTAGGCATAGGGAACTGCAGGAACCGTGGAACCTAGTGTTGAGATACTCCGTTACTTAGTTTCTGCTTTCCCCGCTTTCAGCCTTTTTTCGAGGCATTACGTGTTGAGTGGCGGAACTCAACGCCGCGCTTTGCCTAGTTTCCAGAGCGAAGAAAATGGAAATAGAAAAATCCATCTTCCCCGAGTGGGAATCGAACCCTCAAACCGTCGCGTTTCCAGGCAGATGCTTACGCCTCTGCGCCACGACGATCCTCACCATAAAGAATAATGCTTAGATTATATATAATATGTATCGCATACAATAATAAATGAACTGTCAAAACATTTTGTGTCGTCTTCGGATAAAGTTCGAGACATAGTGCAGTTATTGGTAGAACTCGTCGCCGTTCGCTCTTTCGAGGGTGACATAAAAATAGAGTAATTGTATTAGAATGAGTTGGTACCATATACATACATGTATGGAATATTGTAACGAAAAATAGATGGTGTGTTGACTAGAGAGGGGAGTTGTTGTCGAGGAGGGGCGAGGACTGGAGGTCCGTTGTGGAGAGGAGAGGAGAGTAATATAAAATAGGCGGCAGTGTAGTGATTCGGGTTGCATTTGTTACATAAATTATCATATTAAAGTTGTGAAAAAGTGATTAAATAAGTTTAATATCAGTGTTTATTTTTCATCTACCGGCGTTATAATATATTTAAATAGTAACTAATTTATTATTAGTATTTTATATTTACTTCAATTTTTGTTTTCCCGCTGTTATTATATGCCGTAAACTAGGACAATTTTTTGACTGGAGCGATCCTTTTTTTGAGCTCGGTAACTCAGGTGCAAGGGCATTTAATATTTCAATGTAGTCTCTGTTTTTTATTGTTTCGCCTACAATTAATCCTTTTATTTGTAATTTGTTGACACAAAATCTTAATTCTTCCTTTTCGTATAGTGGATTGATAAGAACCTGTTAAATAACCACAGCCAAATTTAATTTAAATATTTTATAATTTATAAAAAATCTTTCTATGTTTTTATAATGAATTTTACTATTAAATTTAGAACTAGCTCGTTTTATATTACTAGACAAAACATAATATCGTTAGAGATATTGTTATCAATATTTGAACTGCCGTGGATTAATCAGCAGTTAACGTTAATCATCATGATAATTAATATTACAATAATATATTACGATATTAATATTGATATTAATTTTTGTTATACAAAATAATGCGCAACAATGTCTTAGTAAAATAATAATGTCAAACGAAGTGTATGCTTCCACAGAAATAACATTATTAAAGCAAATTAACAATACAATATGTTAATATAGTTATGATATAATAACTACAAAAATAATAATGTCACCGATATCAATCCAACTCTGGCAGCGGCAAGTGCAGAAATGACCCAAGCTGAGCAATTATGAGCCCATATTCCTAGTCTGTCTCCTTTTTCATAGCCATTCCGTCTAAGGGCGCACCCTAAAGAGTCGGCCTGAAAAATTAAAACAATTACATATGAATTGGTTCTAGTGGACTCCGAAAATTGATTATGTTATTTAGGAGATAAAATAAGATGATATCTGAAGTGAAATCTGGACTTGGTTACTAGTAATAATGGTTACAAAATTCTTGGTTACTTGGTTAATAGTAGGTCAGCAAATTAAAATAATATTGTGTCGCTGATTTTTCATGTTTGTAATATTTTCAAGAGAAACACAATGCAAATGCTTGGACTGAGCTGGAATCACAAATATTTAAAGAGTAAAACGCTTAAAACTTTCATAACGATGCCATAAAACTCCAATCGGTCAATAAATAAAGTGCCAAGTGTAACTAGACTGAACACACGCTCAGGAGGGATTCCGAACACATCCCTAGATAGCTAAGGCCATTCCAGATCCACAATGAAGGCGCAAGTGTGGTCGCCCAAGATAAATTTATCGGATGAGGCGATTAACAATAATGACACGAAATGTTATTCACCTCATCCATTAAATGTACCTTGGGCGACCATGCTTGTTAAAGAGATGCTAATAACATCGGAATTACGTTAGAATAGAATAGAATTGACAAATATTGAAGAGATCAACGTAGTCTGATGAGAAAGTCTCATGTCTTATGTTCCAAGATCCGCGGCCTCATTAAAATTATTCTATTGACACTTTTGTAAATTTAGGTATGTAATGGTGTTGTTAGTTTTTTGTACACTTTCATTGTAGTGAATACCGTTCTGTATATTATTCTTCTTTCACATAGCAAAATAAATATGTTACGTAAATTGTCGCAACCTAGTCTTATCTTTTGATTGGTGTACTAGAAATACTGGTCTTCCACAGAGTATGTAGTTTTTTTTTATGGGTAGGACAAGGCAAACGAGCGGTCGGGTCACCTGATGGTAAGTGATCACCGACGCCCACGGCCCTGTGTAACAGCAGAGCTGTTACAAGAGCGTTGCCGGCCTTTAAGGTGGACGTAGTCGCGCTTTTTGAAGGTACCCATGTCGTATTGATCAGGAAACACTGCCGCAGGTAGGCTATTCCACATTAGTGTGGTGCGTGGAAAAAAGTTCCTACGGAACCGCACAGTAGAAGAGTTCCACGTGTCCAGATTGTGGAGATGATATCTTAATTTGTGTCGTACTGTGCGGTTGGAGAATTCAGCGGCAGGCACCAGATCAAAAAGTTCTCCAGAACACTCCCCATGGTATAAGCGGTAGAGAATGCACAGCGAGGAAACTTCTCTACGCAGCGCCAAAGTGTCTAGCCTTTCACAGATAATTGGGTCCCCAACGATACGAACGGCTCTACGCTGTATGCGATCAAATGGTTCAAGTTGATACTGGGGTGCCCCAGACCAGAGATGCGAACAATACTCCATGTGTCGCTCTTCCGATGACACCCAGTTTCTTCGCGGCCAATCCAAATGATCGCGATACTGACAGTCATTCGAAACGCTGAGCCCCAATATACTGATAGTAGGCGAGGCTTTAAGAGAAGTGTTCTCAAAAACTGGTGACACGACAGTACTATGTATAAAGTATTAGTATGTATAAAGTATTTTTGTTAATTTTCATTAATATAATTTGTTATTAAATTAACTTAACTTTCAAAATTATGTCCAACCGATTTAAAATGAAAACAACCAAGTATTAAGATAAATATTATCCAACAAGGTGAATATATTTCTTATGCGATGTTGTGTCTTGTATAAAATGACATTTCAATAAAAATTAATTAATTGATTTGTAGACTCACTCTTCTCAATAGTTCTTCATAAGTAAGAGTGACGTCTTCATGCATAGATCTGATGGCCACCCGATTAGGATATTTATTGACAGTTTCAGCTATGACGTCTCCAAAAGTGGCAATCGTTAACGCTTCACTTCCCGGATTACGCAAATAGCTAGCGTGGTCCAGATGTAATTTTCGAAGTGATCTGAAATTAAAAATATATATTTTATATTTAGTTAAAAGAGGCAGTCGTGGCATAGCATCTGACTATCACAAATCAAGTCATCACATTACTTTGGTAAAAAGACAAAGCACATCGTTGAGTTTTGCCAATTAATACGTCAAACATAACGTGGAAAGGGGAGAATGGAATATCTCATTTATTATATATAAGTTGGAAAAGAGAGTAGTCTTTAGATAATAAAAAACTATAAAAGCGATAAAATAATGCGTATCGGGGCTGATCTATGCAGTGGCATTATTATTGACTATTTTGAAATATTGTTTTTAAGTGATTTGTATGTCTACGTGTTTTAAATGTTATTATTTAAATAAAACTAACCACTTTTAATAATATGCAATAAATAACAACATTAAAAAGACGCGCGTAACTTTTGTTCCATATATGTGACTTGTCAGTCTACGTGTTTTACTTACTCTAAGTTTACATATGACATACTATAATTGAATATTCCTTAAAAAAGTGTTTCATATAGCGAAACGGATGCATTGATGCTCAAGGTAGCTCAAAATTACTTGGTAAACATTTCCTTTGTACTGTAAATACTACTACATTAACAAGCTAAACCAAAATTGCATACTGTTGCTTAAAACACAAATCCAAATTGCCTAAAATGTTATATATTTTATCATTTCTGTGTATATAGCAATGTAATAGCTATTTCACATTAAATAAATACTAGGTCAGCAGGAAGTGCCCCATATGTTTTTAAAACGCAATAAAATTTTATCATAAAAATTCGTTTCCTATTATGATTATGATTAGAAGCTTGATTTTTTCTGTGTTTCAACAAATTATTGTAGGATCTGAATATGTGACAATTATGTCATCGTAAGTTTCTCGGAACGTTAAGTAATAACAAATAATCATTTAAACGTATAAAAGAAGAATATGTAGTAAGGGATTTATTATTTTTCCTTTCAAGTCAGAATTTGAAAATTTGGTAAATTCTCGTACCAATTTGCTCGTAGTTTATAAAGCTTATTCCCATAAATAACTTGTGAACTCGCTGGTCCAATTTAAAACAGTAAGTGTAAAGGAATCCATTCATCCAATCAAAACATTTGCTAAAGTATCTTTTACGTTGGTTTTTGTATTTTCGTCATCGATAGACAATAAATTGTGAACTTATATATTGTGATTTTTTGCTTTACGCTCTATATAAGAAGGGCTTAAAATCAACATTCGCATTTATAGGAAGATCCTTTCGAGCATCTACACGACGAAGGTCCACTTTTACAAATCAATTTTAAGTATTAAAACATTGTCTCTCTGCTTGCAGCTTCTATCCTCAAGTAAATGGAACATCACAATTTTTTCAATATAGAATTTAGTGGTCTTAATAAAGCAATTAATATAATAGTAATCTACATTAATATCATGGAAAAAATATTTCTATACTTTAATACCCTGTTTAATAACCCTAAAGTACATAATCTAAGTAGGGGCTTTAAACTATTATCTTGTCGAAATGAATAAATTTTTTAAGTAGCAATATTGAGGCAAATAGAATTCTTATTGATGTTTTAATTTCACTTTTTGGATATGTATAATAAACGACAAAATTATTTTGTTTTAAACAATTTAATGCACAGTATATACTTTTCTATGAACCCTCGTCTATGATTATGTGAGGTTAATATTGTAGATAAAAAATGTTATAAAATCAGTGTAAATTCAATGTAAATTATGAATTCAGCATTATTTGTTCGTGATTATATATTCGATCTTGAGAGATTTATCTCTCTCTCTTTTTCTCTGAAATGTACACTCATATAAAATCATCATAGAAAATTTGACAATACAGGAATTTCATTGTCTTCATTTACTTTTCTTATGAAATGCGTGAAACATGACTGACTGATAAATTTTTCCAACAAATTCACTGTTTGGCGAACTTTTTAAAAGGTATAAGTTATGACACATTTCAAAATATTTTCTGCTAAAAGATCGTGGCCTTTTTAGAACTAATATTATAAGTAGGTACAGAGAATATTTTGATGGTGTGTCTATTACTGCCGGAAATAGGCGGATTACAGTATTTTAAAGGGCACATTGAGCATTTGCATTACAAGATTTGACACTGATTTGAACTTGTCTTGTGAAAACAAAATAATCAGTATGACTCACAGGTCAATAAATAAATAGTAAGTCAGTTATCTAAAAAACAGTCTAAAAAACATCAAAAAAAAAAAAAAAAAAAAAAAAAAAAAAAAAAAAAAAAAAAAAAAACAAAAAAAAAAAAAAAAAAAAACAAAAAAAAACATTAAAGGAACACACAAGAACAAAGTCCTATCGGCGAGAGCGCTGGAACTCATGAAAGAAAGAAGCGAACTACAAAATAAGACCAAGTTAAGCAAAACTGACAAAGAAAAACTAAAAACTTTATACAAAAATACCAACAAAGAAATAAAAAGGTGCTACGTTACATACAGAACAACAACTATACATAAACACCTCAATAACTCCAGATCTGCCAAAAAAGCTTACAAAGAGTTGAATCAATTTAAAACATGGGTCCCTTTCCTTAAGTATGGCAACAGTAAATACAACTCCCGCAAGGAAATCATAAACGCTGCTACTGACTTCTACGCTGATCTATATAGTAAGCCAGTATCACAAAATCAAAACATGGGCTCTTATAGCCAAACGGGTACCTTTTCAATAAATCAGTTTACAGAATCTGAAATATTGAAACAACTAACGAGACTTAAACCAGACAAAAGCCCAGGATCAGATGGAATCACCAACGAATATATCAAGGTTGCGAAGACCCTTCTACTGTCACCAATAACTATCCTTTGGAATAAAATACTGGAAGAGGAAGTTGTGCCACACGAATGGATGACATCAGAAATTATATTACTTTACAAAAAAGGCGACCCAGCAAATATAGGAAACTATCGCCCTATAAGTCTGATGTCTTGCTTCTACAAACTATTCGCGTCATGCCTACTTGAAAGGATAGTTATAGCTATTGATGCCCACCAACCGATAGAACAAGCCAGTTTCAGAAGCGGCTTCAGCACGATAGATCATATCCAAGTGGTTGACCAGGTGATAGAAAAATATATAGAATTTAATAAACCCCTATATTTGGCTTTCATCGACTACAAAAAAGCTTTTGACTCAATTTCCCACGAGAGTATCTGGGAGTCGTTGATAGCACTAAATGTAAATGGAAAGTACATCAATATCCTTAAAAATATTTACTCTAACAGCACAAGTCGAGTTAAACTGGATAGAGTGGGCGAAATAATTAATATAAAAAGAGGCGTCCGGCAAGGAGACCCAATCTCACCAAAACTATTCATAGCCGTCTTGCAGCACATAATGGGAGAGCTGTCATGGTACAATAAAGGTATTAATATAAATGGAAAATACTTAAGTCATCTTAGATTTGCCGACGACATTATTCTATTTTCAGAATCCCCTCACCAACTAAACAAAATGGTAAACGAATTGAATCAGTCTAGTATAAAAACTGGTTTGGAAATGAATCTGGAAAAAACTAAAATTATGACTAACCGCAGCGCAACGCCCATCTCAATAAACAACACCCCTCTTGAGTTCGTCAACCGCTACACATACTTAGGAAAGCAAATCTCCTTTAGTAAAGAAAGAAACACCGAAGAACTAAATCGAAGAGTGGCCATTACCTGGAACAGGTTCTGGCATCATAAGGAAATATTAAAATCGCAACTTCCATTACCAATCAAGAAAATAGTCATGGATACAGGACTGCTACCCAGCCTTACCTATGGTTGCCAAACTTGGACCTTTGATCTCAAAACTAGGAACAAAATCCAAAGTACACAAAGAAGAATGGAGAGAAGCTGCCTAGGTATAAAATTGAAGGATAAGGTAAAGAACGTGGACATTAGAAAGAAGACCAAAGTAAACGATGCTTTAACTTTCGCAATGAAGGCTAAATGGAAGTGGGCTGGTCACTTAGCCCGTTACAGGGACGACAGATGGACTATACGGTCAATAAAGTGGTCTGGGCCAAAAGGCACCAGATCAAGAGGTCGACCAAGGGCCAGATGGGCAGACGAAATTGTAGCGTGTGCAGGTGAAAGCTGGCTCGAACGAGCTAACGACAGAGAAGTATGGCAGTACTTGGGGGAGGCTTTTACCCGAACGGGGTCCATGCATTAAATAAAAAAAAAAAAAAAATAAAAAAAAAAAAAAAAAAAAAAAAAAAAAAAAAAAAAAATTATAAATAAATAAAATTACCATATTACAACAAAAAAAAAAAAAAAAAAAAAAAAAAAAAAAAAAAAAAAAAAAAAAAAAAAAAACAATATTAATTCTACTTAGGGCATCAAATCGCATGCGAGTGTTGTATTAATCATCACTGTTTACTGTTATGCATGGAATAAAATAAAGCTTTATTATTATTATTATTATTATTATTTAAGTCAGTTATCAGTAGAAATATAACATAAAAATGATTATAAAGTTTTATATTTCATAATATAAATTATAATTTAATAAAAAAGAAAAATCATTATTAAAAGAAAGAAATTAGAAAGTATTCTTTTAGTACAATTCTTACGCAAACCTAACATATTAATGTTACCTTATTAAAGTCTGTTATACTACATTTATTTGTTTGTTATGTTTAATATTATAGTGTCTGTAGTAGTTTCTTTTTTTCAAAATCAAAATCAGAAATTATTTACACATGTAGGTATCGCAGATACACTTCGGAAAGATGCTTTGTCATGAAGGAGAAAAAATGGCGATAGAAAGTCCTTAGCACATCTTTTAAAACAATAATAACTATTTGACATAAAATAAAGGTATTACAAGTATTGTCTAGCCTGAGCGGAACTGGTTGCAGAACTGATTAACTCCATGTGTCATCAACCCTATAATAACCTTTGCTAACAAATTGTGCCTTTGTCCGTTTTTAAAACAATTCAATTGCCAAGTCACGTATCAATATCGAGATTTTATTAAAAAGAATATAAAAAACCATTATACCTTAGTTAGACGATACGAAGACGTAATTAATTGATGCCTCTGCCAAGTTGAGCGATTATGAATGTCGCTATGATGCTTGTACATGAGTAAATTATTTTTTATAATAATATTATTATAGATATACTGAGACGCAACTATAAGTATGCCTATTATATCTGATTTTTTCTCGCAATGACTCCCGTGACCTAAATTTATAAATGGCCCAAATGGCTCTTTTCTGTAATATAAAGATTTGATCTACACTGGACGCTTTACTCTACAGTAGGATGCCATAAGACAGAATACTGTGAAAGTATGCAAAGTTTGCAGACCTAGCAGTATCGACATCAGTGTATTGTCTATTTTTTCTAATTGTATAAGCCCCATTTAAGTTTACTACCTAGGGTCACTCCCAAAAAGACTGTGGATTCTTCAATATTCAATATTTCGTTATTTAATTTTAGATTAAAACTCTAACACTCCAACACTTACACACACGTAAACTCTACACATTTAGTTTTTATAGTTAAGGTATAGGTAATTCAGTGTATTGTCTATTTTTTCTAATTGTATAAGCCCCATTTAAGTTTACTACCTAGGGTCACTCCCAAAAAGACTGTGGATTCTTCAATATTCAATATTTCGTTATTTAATTTTAGATTAAAACTCTAACACTCCAACACTTACACACACGTAAACTCTACACATTTAGTTTTTATAATTGAAAAGAAAAATATTTTAATTTTTCTTTTCAATTATAAAAACTAAATGTTGTATTTTTTGAACTACAATAGAAACTTTCCAGATTAGAGTATGTAAAGCCTGCCCATCGTTATAAATTAAATTTCTTATTTTTTTGAAGTAGATTATATATTCATATTGAAAATCGATGATATATATATATATATATATATATATATATATATATATATATATATATATATATATATATATATATATATATATATATATATATATATATATATATATATATATATATATATATATATATATATAACAAAAAACAAATATATTTACATAGCTTTATAATACTAGAAATGTTATGTGAAAACAAAGTAAGCTCTGATATAAGTCAATTTTATTATAAAAATTCTAAAAGCAAAAATTTAAAATATAACAAAATCAACTAACTTTACATAACTGATATTAATGAAGCTCTTCGTAAAAGACACGGCACTTTTGCTAAACATTTTCACTACACTAAACTATACTATACTGACAAATGACTTACAGCTGAATGAACTTTTATTTCGCAGTTCACAAACATAATTATACGTTGTTATCAATAACAAGAAGGTCACTAGGGACTATATTAGATAATTACTTGTAAATTTATTGTAAGTACATAATAATAAATAGGAATACATTATAATCAAATTTATTAATTAGTTTATGACTTTTATCCTACGATAACTATTTAAGTTTTTGATGTGGTACGTTTTTATATGTACCTATATATTTATTTGGCTTATCATATACAGAAACACAATAACACAATAAAACACAAACATATATATATAGTAACGTTGCAAAGTCGCGGTGTATTCAAATTACGATTAAATATCTTAATAACTGAACCAACTTTGAGTTGCAAGTTATGTGTTGGAAATCCTGGTAACTCGAGAGAGTTCAAAAACTACGTCGGATAATTACATCATCGGGATTTGTTATGGAATCAACGGATTTATATGTCACCAAATCGCCATCGATTTTTATTGATTTTTATTTTTATTGGTGCGTGTACATCATTATTCTTTGCGGCGAGAATTGCTCGTTGACTTAACCAAGCATAATTCTGATAATTCTCACTAACGTTTGGGAAAACATTTTCAATCAGAGCTAATTGAGAGTCTACAAATCGGTAAAAGTCGTTGGTAACAGTAATTAATCCAGTTTTCGCATCAACTAGGACTTTTCCGTTTCCAACAGCTAACAATTGTTTGGAAAATTGTGCAACACTTTGATCATTTTGAAGTTGAACTCTCATATTAGCGATAATGTTTTTACGTTTTTTATGATTTTTTTAAAGTGTTAATCCACACTGAGGATAGAAAAAATACTTAAAGAAAACATATAAAAATTTGAACGAAGCGGGACTCTAACCCGCGCCCCGTCGCGAACTGTGCAAGCGCTCTCACCACTGAGCCATGTGTTCTCTATCACGCCGCGTTGAAATTCTTATATGCTTTATACAACTTATTCCGTTGTTAGCATCTCTGTAGGGAGATTTTTACAAATTTCCGCTACCCAAAGACGATTACAAAGAACAATCGTTTGGCGAGAGAGAATGCTATTTTTATTAAATATTTTTATGATTTTTTTTTAAAGTGTTAATTCACATTGAGTATGTTTTTCTAAGTATGTTTTTACGATATTCCACAAAGGTGATGCCTTCAGGCAAGCATTCAATTCATGTGCAGGTGTTCCACGGGGAATTACTGGCAACGTCAGAAATCGCCTGCCAACAATATTATCAAGCTGCCAAAGACATTGTTATCTCACCGAAGATCTTCAGTGTGAAGTTAAGCGCTTCAAACAATGAGCTTGCATTGCATTAACAATTTTCCCATTGCACTGGATCGGAAAATCTTGCATGTTGGAGTATCAATTGTGTTTAAATTGAGTGGCAACTTAAGCGCAGAATGTGCAGTACGACCGCCATCTAGAAGAGTTGCCGCATTTCCGGATGATGCTAACGCCAAAGCTATGTCATAGCTTGATCGAAAAGTGTCCAAAAGCAAAAAATGAAATGATAAACGTATTCCATGTTCCTCCAGGTGCGTCCAGGAAGAATAATCCACCAGTATTATTGTCCACCGCTTGCATTAATGTTTCGCATATTTCTTTATGTTTAACAGAAATGTTACCAGTACGGGTCGACGGCGTTCTTCTCGAGGTTGTACAGGACTACATTTACCTAGGCTAGACAATACAACTTGGCCGACATAACTTTGAGAAGAAAGAGGATAGGGGGATTCAGTTGGGTTGGGCGGCATTTGGTAAGCTCCGTCGAGTCCTTTCGTCGACAATTCCGCAAAGCCTGAAGACCAAGGTCTTCGAGCAATGCGTCCTACCGGTGATGACATACGCTGCCGAGCTGTGGACACTGACAATGGAGCTGGTCCACAGATTTAAAGTTACTCCGTGTGCAATGGAGCGAGCTATGCTCGAGGTCTCTCTCAAGAATAAAATCAAGAACAAGGTTATCCGTGAGAGAACGAAAGTAACCGACATAGGTCGCAAAATTAGCAGGCTGAAGTGGCAATGGGCCGGCCACGTCTGCCGTAGGACCGATGGCAAACGCGTGACCGCGTCTTGGCAAACGTAGTGTAGGACGCCCTCCGGCCCGCTGGACCGATGACATACGCAGGGTTGCCGGAGCAGGCTGGATGAGGGTTACGGAGGATCGGGATGTTTGGCGCAAACTTGGGGAGGCCTACGTCCAGCAGTGGACTGCAATTGGCTGACGACTACGACGACAACACGACGACGACGATACTTCTTTATGCTGTTCATTCAGCATCGGCAGATTATTTCGAACGAATTCCTGCAATACATCAATCCTGCAATGCATCGTGCATGCAATATCCTGCAATGCATCGTGCATCGATCGATTTGGCGCAATCATTCCTAATTTAATCAGTAGCTTGTTTGCAATAGTCAAGCATTGATCCTCAATCAAAATAAATCCTTCATTATAGATTTCATCGGTTATTTGCATGTCGGGATTATTCGTTCGAATGCGCAAGCGATGCAAGATATCTTCACATATGTCGTCTTTGTATTTGTTCCATAACTGAACTGGTTGTCAAGGAAACATATGGTGATGATAATTGCGAACAGCGTTCGTATGTGGTGCACATTTGATGAAACAACTGAATTCGCAAGTATTAAATCCCAATAAGGATCATATCAGGAATGTGGGATCAGTTCCATCGAACAATGGTTTCAGTGGCTGTGGTGGTATAAGTAATGGATCCAGTTTGACTTTTCCACTTGCGCAGCACAATCCAGCCGTCTCTCTTTCGAACCTTATCGCATTGCAATATCGGCATACCGTCGTCATTGGTCCAATATATAAATTGTCATCATCACTATAGTTCGCAGTGGGATCATATTGGAATGCCAAGCAATTGTATGATGCCAATGATCTTCGTGTGCTCACGCATTGTCTCAATCGGGCATTTTCTTTTATTATATATTGTCTTTCTTCGCTTAAGTTCTTTGAATACACTTGCTGCTGGCTTGCATGTCTTGTGCGGCGACCAATCTTCGCACGTCGTGCTCTCGGCATTTTGGACTATGGACTGGTGAATTTAACCTCAAATGCATGATCCAAATAATTTACACAGTTCAACTTACCACCGTAAGGACAAATGCCTGCTGTTGAAGTTGAAAAAAAATTTGCACAATACGCGTAATTGATTTGTCAGACAATTTATCACACATAGCTGTCAGATAGTTTATCAAGCACAGGCGCCATTCACTTTAAATGAAACGCCGTTGTAGTACGTGATATGTATCAGAGATGGCGCTGTATGTGAAACCCTCACGGAGCCCTAGACCTTTCCAACGAATGTAAAACCGTGGAAATTGGTTCGTTCGTTCTGAACTTATATCGTTACGAAGGAAAACTCGACTTGTATGTATATTATATATATATATATATATATATATATATATATATATATATATATATATATATATATATATATATATATATATATATATATATATATATATATATATATATATATATATATGTTTGTGTTTTATTGTGTTTCGATAAGATACGATAACATCCTTATTAACCGTTGACAAAATACAGAATGTAATGGTTACATAATTAAAGCGAATCTAGAAAAAAGTGCATTTTGAAAAAAATGCGTTCATTTATATTATGTTATTGAGAAGCAGACATAGTTAATAATAATATTTTATTTATTGTTTTATACAATCTCTATGGCCTTGTGATACCAGATGATATAATTGATGATTACAAATAAATTATGATCTATTAAAAATTTAATTGACTTTAAAAAGTAATAAAAATAATTACAGACATATTTGATTTAAAATGTTATTCCACTTAGTGTGGAGAAAGACAAATTTTGTTTCAAACACATAAAAATTTTTAACGTAGCAAGAACATACATCCTCCTCAATAAACGCCAAAGTTTTTGTATGCTCTTTACGTGTATAAGGGCCAGTTTCACCAGTTAGGGATAAAGTTTCTGATAGTTAGCTAGTAATTAATGCTATCTACCAGATGAAAGATGCTACATTTTTTCTTTTTCGACATCTATCTCAATAAATATAATAACAGATAATATCTGGTAGACAAATTTTCCAGATATATAATAATAGACGGAACTTATAAATAAATTATAAATTATAAGAGAAAATACAAATTTTGATAAAATCTTTATAACTCAATTAAATCGACAATTTTTATTAAAAATAATGTGTGTTAATTTTTTTTCATTAACATTTTAAGTTTAATTTTATATTGAAGAGCGAAAATGGCAATGTTCATACGACTTGTTATATATGGTAAATAAAGAAACAAAACACAAGTGTCAAGAGTGTTTTGACTGAAAATTTTGTGCCTGTTGATAATTTGTGTTAGACCACCATCACGCTGTTTAATATTGTGTTTAAAATATTTTTAGTTGTTTTTTTCGGTTCGCTTTCTATTTATATGGAAAGAAATATGACAAAAACGAGAACGAAATTTTATCTTCTCTCGAGAGGAAACTAAAGTCAAGATGCTATTCAAAACATAAAATAATGTTTCAATTCAAATTATAATTACGTTCTTTACCACTACTTCTGTCGGTCTATATCTCTTAGATATTTCTATCGGAGACCTGTGGAATCTATATTCGTTGTTTATTTGACAGGTAAGGAACAAATTTCCCATGTGGTATTTTATCTGCAAGTGGTGAAACCGGCCCTAACTAATTTATGTTAGCTGATGTTTAGCACTTCTGTAGTATCAGAATAAAAATAAAGAAATGCTGTATGTAAGTAAAGTCCATTTCTAAACTTAGTGTGGACTAATACTTTAAAAATCATAAAGATATAAAAGTATATTTCATAGCATGCCTTGATTTATTAATCTGTGTCAATTTAAAATTAGATTTCTATATTTTTTTATTTAGCATTGTAGGAACAATAGTTATTGAGGCAATTAATAATTTTTAATTAGATAGGTGATTGTTATTACTCATTATTAATTAAATTCTATTGTTTATCTTTTTCACCGTCCTTCATAACTCGTTCGTGGTTTTTCTCTGGTAAAATATACGAATATTTCAAAAATATAACAAGTGTTATTTTATCCTACACAAGTTTCAATTGTCTCAGTGTAATGCTATGTGTTACCTATATTATTAATATATTAGTACAGTTTGTGTTAATTCAAATTAAATAATGCTTTTGGTTCTGTAACATCTGTATTTTATAACATAACAAAAATCAAATAAAGAAATGATAATTTATTTAAAAGAAAGTTCAGTATATAGAGTTATTATATCAAAATTAAATAATTGTACGTCGTTACCTAATTATAATTACTTTTTACTATTTTTTACTATGTTAATGGCCTTAAAGGAAGCCCATGTTTGGGACATGGGCTTAGGCAAAGGATAATTTTAGGCTAAATTCATTATTATCTTAACGAGTTAAACACTAAAAAAGACAGACTTCACGCGAAAATTGCAACATAATGAAAAGATAAAAGCGGTTTTAATTTTTGTACAAAATAACAAATTTTAGGTTAATCGCTGAGAAACGATTACAAGCTTACATCTCTGTATTGTTTTTTCATATAGAGCGAACGATCGTAAGCTTAAGTTTTTTGACTCTTTGAAACTTGTACTTTATTAAGACTTAGATTTATTATATCTGGCA
Organism: Dione vanillae; assembly: GCA_037178615.1. Taxonomy (NCBI): domain Eukaryota; kingdom Metazoa; phylum Arthropoda; class Insecta; order Lepidoptera; family Nymphalidae; genus Dione; species Dione vanillae. The sequence continues at coordinate 314,856 of JAZFAU010000038.1, read as the reverse complement.
AGTGAAAACTTACAGTATGAATAGGAAAATATCTGAAAATTGATAATTTATAAGATTCACTTGGAAAGAAACCATTACAAACTAATATTTGTAATTCATTTCGTATATTAACTGAATACGACTAATTAAAATATGTCAATATTTTTAAGATGTGTGTCGCTGACCAATGATAATGCAATTGGTACGGATCCCTCAGTGTACGAATACGACATGCACTTCGCCAATATTCTTTTACTTGATAATTACCTCGGACTTTCAATTTGACTACGGGTATGGGTAATTTTAATATGTATTTCACTCATTATTTCATTTTATTTAAAAATTTATGTAGTTTTAAGATTTAATTTATTTTACAGTACATTTTAATTTCAATTTCGAAAATTCTTATTACTCTAAGTATTCTTTAAAATTTACACTTTTCCAGATTCAACAAGTTCTTTTAATCTATATTTTTGTATTTTTCCAGTGTTTGATTTAGGAAAATTCTCTACAGTTTTTAATATTTTAGGTATCTTAAATTTGGCGAGCTTCCCGCTGCAGAAATCTGTTACACTTTGAAGATTTATTGATGATTTCTCACGTACTTTAACGACAGCACATAGTTCTTCTCCAAGCCTATTATCAGATACACCAATCACCTATAAAAAAGAAACTAGTTAATTACAAACAGATAACATTATAATTTCATTACACTATAACTGCTTTTTTTATTTTGTATTCGCATCCTGCAAGGTCTCAAGGTCAAGGACAAAGAAATCTAAATGATAAAACACTCCATTCCTTGCTTTCCGACTTCCAGACATGAGTAAGTGGAGGTCAACGCCAGAGAGAAAGGAAAATGAAAATAATCCTTTCTCCTTGAGTAGGAATCTAACTTGAATGTAACTAATTGACGATCTGATTCTATAAATCGATGCTTGGTCGAATTTGACACATTGCTTGTTGAGAATTTCTTACTCAACAAGCAATGTGTCAAACTCAGTTCTAAATTCTTAAAGAAAATAAATAATAGTCTTTGTATGCTTAATGTATTTGTTTAAAATTATGTTTCTGAACCTACCTGGCATTCAATTATGTCCGGATGTGAGCTTAATACGTTCTCCACTTCCGCTGGCGCGATGTTTTCTCCTCCGCGGATGATGATATCTTTTATTCGGCCTACAATAGATCCATATCCCTCGGGAGATAATTTGAATAAATCACTGAAATATAAAATTCAGCTAAAACTTTCACTTTTAGCAAAACAAAATTAGCCTTGATTAAATATAAAAAATGCTAAAACTCAGCAGAGGTGCACATTTGGCCGTACACAATGCAACATTGTATGGATCTATCTAACTGCAATTAATATTAACTACTCAGGTCTATAGTCTCTAGAAGAACAGGGAATTCATGTTCAGTAGTGAAATTGAAACAAAAAATACTGGGAGCCACCAGTGGATACTAAAGTGGGTGACTGATTGTAATTGTAAAAACTACCGTACTATCAAAGGCCAGTAAAATTACACTCATCGATGATATTAACTAATTGTTCTATATTAACTAATTGCTCTAATTGTTCCAAACCTTATGACGATTATAATTTAAGAGCTAGCAAGACCCTTTACATATCTACTGGATATTACATACCAATGTTGGAATTTACATAATTAGACATGAAGGCGTAACAAGAAATGTGCTAGAAACATCAATTAGACGAATACCTTTAAGAGGTGCAAGTGACAAAAACTGTCACCAATATGGGCATATGCACCATTATGTCGGGACCTACTATGACTTATAAATATTATATCAACACAAAAATCACGTGAATAACTAATCACAAAAAAAATCGTAAGAGACGCAAAAAATAACAATACCTAAAACAGTTGCAGTTAGGCGCTGTTTCACTGTGCAACGTGCATGTAAAATAATTTACATATATTTTATTTTATTTATTACGTAATGTGCCCATGAACTTGAAATTTCATCTCACCCAGTGTTCAACCAGCCGTCGTCAGTCAGTACCTTCTTCGTTCTTTCCGGTTCATCCCAATAACATAACATATTTCCGTATCCACGAATCATTAACTCGCCTTCTGATCCGAAAGGTAATGTTTTACCATTAGTATCTACTACCTGAAATATATAATATTTTAAATCACGAAAGAGCCAAGCCCACAAAGATTAAAACGAAGTTAATACTAACGAATATCACATTTTTTACGTAAAACACATTTTACCAAAATATAATAAATCAAGAGTATTGGTTACATACGTATAAAGATAGAAAATAGCTATAAAGCTATATAAGAAAATATGTATAAAGATAGATATAATATAATATTGATATGTTTGACATTATGTAATCAATGCAGAGATTGTTATAATGACAATATTCATGAAAATCTAGAAAAGATACAAGTTGTAATCTTTTAACTACAAGCTGTTCATAGGTTACAGGTAATGTACATAAATGTCTGCTATTCGTTATGCCTTTATACCTGTCAATAAATTTATTTGATCCAAAAATATAACTGTACAAATATAACTGTACAAGCCTGTATATAAAGTATTATTATTATATAGTATTATTTTTTTTTCATTTTATAATTTTTATACGTGCTGTGTAACGTATGAGGCAGTCATTATTAAATACAAATGACATAAAGACGTCGTATTATAAAAATACTAGTCAACGTTACCAATCTGTTACCCCTGATTTCTAAAAACTAACAAAATCAGAAAGGAAACGCTTGTGTCATACTCGATACATGGTGTTTTATTTTGAACCGAATAATGAAAAATTGTGATTTGAAACTTTGCATTGATTCAAGAACTTATGAACATCGACACCTGTGTATTATTTACCTTTGCTTCAATATGATCACTTATGTACCCGACCGTATTAGAAACAACCTCAGTACTGTCCTCCAGCAATGATTGAAAAACACATGACGATACTTCAGTGAGTCCGTAGCCCTAAAATAACATTAAATTAGTTCATTCCTTAAAAAAGTAAGTAGGCTTATTTATTACATGGCCGTCTTGGCGCAGAAGCGCAGTGTCTGTCTGTAAACGCGGCGTCTTTTGGGTTTAATTCCCACTCGAAAAGGATAACTTATTTCATATCCATTTTCTTTGCTCTGACAACTAGGTAAGCAGGGCGTTGAGATCTGATACTCGACACACAATGCCTCGAAAGGCGGAAAGCGGGGAACGATGAATCTTAAACTGGGTTCACAAGGTTCCTGTGGTTCTCTCTGCCTACTCTATGAGTGGGATAAAGCGTAATGCGAAAAAAAATGGTAAAGGTATAGATATGTAGAGGCAGAGGCTAGAGAAAGCCTGGCGGTATGTACGTCATCCTATTTAAATTTTTAAACCAGGTCATTTACAATTGAAGTTTATGCCATAAGTATAAAGTTTGGGACAAATAACTGAAATGAATAATATATACTGCAACTAAATAGATACCGGTGGCATATTATATGCCATATTCCTGCATGAAATGTAATTAGCAATTGTTTAAAAACTTTTATTTATCTTCATACTTTGAAAAGTTAGTTGTTTTGACTACTACGTTCTTTGTTAATATCAACTTAAATGTAACTTACACAGTAACAAATATTTAGTAGAGTTTGAATAAATTGAAAATTATTAAATATCTTTACTTGAACTACTTTGGCTTTCAGTCTGTCTTGCATTTCCTGTAAAAGAGATTTCCCGCTTGTTGCTCCTCCAATAAACAAGGTGCGCAAGTGTAAAGGCATATCATTCTCGATCTGAGACAGCAAATCCACATACATGGTTGGTGTCCCCGATATAGAGTTACACCTGTGAAATTTTTACATGATAAATAATATCATAGCGTCCTTAGTGAAAATTTGACATTTGAAAAAAAAAATAATAAAGAAAAATTATATGATAAAGTAGTCCTATTCTCAGAATACTTTATCGTATAATTTTTTTTTCATGAAGAGATTTGTTATTGAAATTTAATTGAGCGTAATTAACTGTTATTTGACATATTTAACTTTAGGCTTGCTACAGCTCGAATTAACAAAACAGTGTTAAGAAAGAAAGAAAAAATTATGGAATAAATATATGTGTTCTGAGTAATATTACAAGTAAACAAACAAAAAAAGTATTAAAATTTACACGTATCAAAAAATTTAGGCATATAATTTACCTATTTATATACATTATAAACAAGTAGGAGTTACTAACTTTTCTGAAATGAGTGTTTTTAAAGTAGCTGCAGTGCTGTACATTGGTGATGCTATCACCGATGTGCAGCCGTGTCGTAGAGACCCTAGAAGTGTCACCATGGTACCTAAACCGTGGAACAAGGGTGTCTAGAAAAAAACAATATGAGTTTAGATAATCTTGATAAGGATATGAATTTTTATTTGCAATATATATATTTTTGTTTTGAAAAGGGGAAATTATATTTTAATTTTAAAGTGTATGTGATTTTAACCGCCATGGAAACTGCTCAAGCCTTCTGGCCACTGCTATGCATTCTTCATCACGCTTTGTCGAATTTCTCATATGCTTTTTACAACATACGTTATTAGTGTTTCTGTCGGGTAGAATGAATTTGTATATTTACAAATTTTAGCTACTCGAAGATTATTATATGGAACTACTATATGGCAGAAGGGAGTGCTATTTTAAAAAGAAAGTGAGGGTAAAGCTTAACATAGAAAGAAACCATTACAAGCTTATACATATAGTTTATTTCAAATAAAATTATAGGATACGACCGCAAATTTAAGTTTGTCAATAATCTCAATAAGTAATATAAAAATTGACCTTAGCTTAATATTAATCATTATCAAATTTATTTGAAATATGAAAAATTAGCTCGGAACTCTCGTTACGCGATATTATTGACAGTTGAGTGTTTTTGATAAATAATGAAATTAACCTTCTCTCACAGAATTTATTGTAATGCATTAGCATGGTTTAGGGCTTGGATCCACCAAGCCCTTAACCATGCTCTGGGAATTAAAGGTAAATCTAGTTTTGGTAAAGTTTTTTTTCTTATTGCTCCTTACCTGTATACACACTACTTGTGGTTCTTCGTGGAAGTGTAATCTTTTACCAGTAAAATAAATATTATTCACTACCCCATAGTGAGAAGACAGTACACCTTTTGGAGTACCTAAAAATACACAACACCAAATTAATATTATATAACACTGGACTGGGCCCATATATACACACAATTAACCCACCAGTAGTTCCAGATGTCATCAATATAAAGAGTCCATCTTTTGATTGTATATCTCTACTATATTTGGTTATATCACTACCATTGTTTTGATAGTTATTCGTTAATGACTTTATTGTTGAGACTCCGCTAAAATAAATAATTTTTTTTTTAAGTAATAATATTAAGTTACTTAGCACCATATAGGCTAAGTACGTATGAAAAAAGTTGTCTTTTATCTTGGTCTTAAATTAGTCGAGATGTTCCTCTGGCTCTCGTGGCTTACTGGAACTGTATCTAACTTTAGATGATTTAATTGATTTAAATCATATTGTGACTTCTATTCACATTCGAGGAATGATTACTTTTCTATTTTTATCGATTATTTTGTCATTGTAAGAAAATGCTTTAGTTTCTACCACAAATACTAATTGAAAATTTGAGAACAGAGTATTTTAATATTAAATTTCCTTTGCCTACCTTACAACATAATTCACTATTGACACACAACTTGAAGCATTCGTGCTGTTAGATTTATTTAAATACACTTCACTTACTCTAATTTTTCTTTCCCCATGAAAATAATAGACCTAAGAGACGGACAATGCGGTGACTGTAAACCTCCCGCCTTGGATGTTTGTAATTCCGGAATCATCCTATTTAACAGTCGATAATAATTTATATTTTTAATATTTTCACCGAATACCAATCCTGTTAATTGAGTTTTATTAACGCAAAACTTTAACTCTTCTTCTTGATACAATGGATTAATTAAAACCTGAAAGACAATAAATGTTGGAATCAAGCTAATCTTGTCATTGTTATTTTATAGTGAATATTATGTTGTTTTTGTGTTTTAGCTTTGTGCTGTTCCGCAAGCAGAGTAAACAGAGAAGCTAATGTTAAGACATGATGTCACGTTTCCGTTTTTCAGACACTACACGCTGAGACGGAACTTAACGCTGTGCTTTAGGGTCGTGGCGCAGATGCGTAAGCGTCTGCCTGTAAACGCGACGGTTTGAGTATTCGATTCCCACTCGGGGAAGACAAATTTTCCTATTTCCATTTTCTTCGCTTTGGAAACTAGGCAGCTTCATATGGTTCCTGCAGTTCCCGCTGCCTACCTTGCAATATGCGGGATAAAGCGTGAAGCTTTGTTACCAGTTCGATGGAAATTAAAATTATAGTTAATTCTCTCCGAATGGGAATCAAACCTACAAAATATCTAGTTTATAAACAGTCTTTCATAATCTCAATCACCTATTATTATGAAAATGAAATTATATATCTTAATAACATTGTACCGCTATTAGTCCGGCTCTGGCGGCGGCGAGTGTAGAAATTATCCACTCAGAACAATTGTGCGACCAAATTCCTATCCGATCACCTTTTTCGAACCCGCTTGCCCTCAAAGCGCATCCTAAGGAATCAGCCTGTAAAAAATATCGATAGGTATTTTTTCCAAATTTAATGTAATTTAAATTTTAATTTCATAGCTGAGTTATGTTTCGTCATAAGTATAAAGCAGATTGTGTGCGTGATACTACGACGGTACTTTGTAGTAGTTAATATTATTTTGAAGCGTAAAACATTCGTATTCTAGTATCGTCTTAGAATGCGAACTATTTAAAAAACATGCTTAAAGATTTTTGGCAACTTCCTTTAAAATTTTGTTATAATTAAAATAAGAAGTACTATTACTATTCTTGTATTTTTAATGACCTAAAATTGAGACCATTTTTAGAGTTCCAAGCCCAAAGGATAAAATAGGACCCTATTATGAGACTAAGCGTCCGTTGTCTGTCTGTTTTTCTGGTTCCAAGCTGTATCTCATAAACCACGGTTGGTGAACTTAGAACCAGATAGCTGACTAACTAGAAAGCTGAAATTTGCACAAATAATTTACTTCCGTTGCCGCTATAACAAGTTATAAAAATTCCCACCATACACTAAACGTGTATTGTGTATTTTTTATACACAATACACGTTTAGTATTTTGTATATTTTCTTGCTCAATATTAAAAACAGTAACAGGTAGACGCTTTGATTTTCACAGAATATTTACTTGTATGTTACCTTTCCAAATAAACAATTAAATAACAGCAACAAAGTAAGCAATTTTTTAAGTTAATTACATAAAAAAATATACATACCAATATTTGTAATTAATTTTATACAAAATAAGTAAATACTACCGCAAATATAATTTGTTTTTGTTTATTAGTAATATTTTTTCCGCGTAATATCTACAATCAGTGAATTAGTACGGAACCCTCAGTGCGCGAGTAATGCTCCTACTTGTTTTAGGGTCCCTCTAAACCTCCAAAGATAAAATCATAAAAATCCAGCACAAGAGCAGTTCTGTTCTGTTCTATTTATTGTCTAATATATATTATATAAACAATAAATAAATAAGATATATTTATTGTTTTTAATATATATTACATATTTATTTGTTATCAATATGTTAACAAAATATGTACTTACACGTGTACTTTATTTTACAATAATCATTATTAAGAGGAACCTTTGTATGATTTTGCTTGGAGGTCTAGAGGGCCCTAAAGTGTTAGTCCTAAGTGGTTAAGCTGATTTTTTTTAATTGTATTAAAAAATTTTGTTTTAGAATAGATCAATCCTTTTAGATAAGTATGTTACCGCCTTTAAAGTTTTGTTAAGACATAATTATTAAAAATAGTAACTATTTAAAATCTCCATCTATGCTATACTTTACTTATAGTGAAAAAGTTAAAATAAATGAAGGGTAATTTTACAATAACAAACATCTGTTTGTCCCATACATGTTTCATTGATTGTTATCTATACTAAGACTACTATCATTACTACTAAGACTACTAAGAAGGCCAAACACGTTTAAAATCTAATTTCATTCTATAGTGAGAGATATAGTTTTGAAAACAAAGTAAAACCAGGTTTTTCTAACCTTACGAAGTAGTTCCTCGTAGGATAGAGTCTCGTCTTCATGCACAGATCTGATTGCTACTCTGTTGGGATACTTATGTGCTGTGGCTTCTAGAACATCTCCTAATAGAGCATCAGATAAAGGTTCGCTTCCTGGATGCTTTAAATATCCGTGTTCCGTTTGCAGCCCTCGAGTTAAACTGAAATTTGACATGTTATATTATAAAAATCTTCTAAACAATTGCAAAAACATATTACAGTAGATACTATCGTGATAATAATAATTAGCTTCAACCCGCAAGAACCATGGGAATCTAGAGTTAGACACTCCGTTCCACGTTTTCCACGTTTTTCGAAACATTGCGTGTTGAGTTGCGGAACTCAACGCCGCGCTTTGCCTAGATGCCAGAGCGCAGAAAATGGAGCCTCTGCGCTACGACGGTCCTCAAATGCGGTGTGATGCAATGTTATTAATTAGTAGTAAAACTAAATTTATGCATCTTATTTATGTACAGAAAGATTTCAGTATAAACTTTAAAATTTATACTTAGGTCTACATCTTGATAGACGTATGACATGGAGTGAGCATATTAAGAAAAAAGAGACGAGCTTAATATAAAATACGGGGGTCTTCTGCGGCTTGTCGTTCGCAACAGCAAACTTTCTATAGACAATAAGCTCCAGGTGTACAAGGCAATCCTTAAACCTATATGGATGTATGGTCTTCAACTCTGGGGCAGCGCTTGCAACTCCTCTGTTTCGTGCATACAAAAAATGCAAAATATTATATTGTGAACAATTAGCAGTGTTCCATGGTATGTCACCAATTCGGAGATCCATTAATATCTTGAAATGCCAACCGTCAAAAAAGAAATCGCATATTCTTCAAAAATATACAAAGAACGGCTGAAAGCCCATTCGAATACCCTAGCACAGCAACTTCTAATTCGCAGTTATGTAAAGCGCCTCAATCGGAAAGATGTCCTATAGTCTAAAGAGGAAAGGTGTCCTATAGAGATGTTATAGTATTTGAAGATGTCCTCGCTGGAGGACACACTCCCAGAGATAACAGCCCTCAACATATTTGCTAAAAGTGTAAGCACTGATTCTAAAAAAACAAAGAATCCTACAAAATAAAAAAATAAATTTAGTTTCAACGTGGATCGTATTAACGAAAAAATAGCAAATTAAGTATGAGCTACATATTAATATTATAATAATAACTTAGTTAACATGAAACTAAGAAAGAGAGGGAGAGCGAGAAGTTAATTGATTGATTTCAATAAAAGAGGCGAAGAACATAAACAGGTGCTTCATTGAAATATCATTTATAAATGATTTATAATAATCATAGGCACTAGCATTTACGTTGTTTTGTAAAGTAAACATGTAATACAAATCATTTGCTCTAAGTATATTTTATTCCTAAGTGCGGAAGAGTTGCTTATTTTAGTAACAAAAAAACAATAATTTCTTGTTAACCGTGCTTTAAAAGAGATCTACCTGTTAACAAGTTTAGTAAAATAAACAATTTATTGGATAATATTTTCTCAAATATTTTGTTCAATGGTGGTAATATACTTTTAAGCAATGGAACTATATATATATATATATATATATATATATATATATATATATATATATATATATATATATATATATATATATATATATATATATATATATATATATATATATATATATATATATATATATATATATATATATATATATATATATATATATATATATATATATATATATATATATATATATATATATATATATATATATATATATATATATATATATATATATATATATATATATATATATATATATATATATATATATATATATATATATATATATACATAGTGTGTGTGTGTGTAGGTTTCGAAAATAACACAGTTTGTCACTTACATACTTGCCAAATTTAAAGAAGATTGAACATGGTTTTATGATTTACACGCTTGTTGATTACACAGAAAATTTACAAAGCTCATTATTAACGTGGATATTAAATTTAATAAGCTAGTGTTTATTTACTACTAAATTCTAAAGGTTTATGGGACTATAACTAACAAATTACTAGTAGATGATCTAAATCAAGTATTAGTAATTTTTTTTAATATTTTTTTATGTATTTGAATTGCAATTATAAAACAACACACAAAAATTTTCAAATTTTCTATTGTTTATTGAAATATACAAAACTATACTATATACTATACCACGATAGTATCTTTTTTTTTAAGAAGACTACTTGATTAAGAAAATTTTATTGAGTCACTACGATTTAACATTCCAGGTTTTCTAATTAATTTTAAATATATAAATATTTAATGAGGTGAAATTATTATGTGATAACGAAGCGCAGTTTGTTTATCAGGTCAAATTAAATTAAATTGACTTTGGTGATGATGAAGATGCGTCTTTAATTATTTTTAATTTTTGTAGATTCAACTTTTAATATGGAATAAGGAAATAAAATAAAAAAAATAATAAAATTAAATCTTTACCTCACGGTGCTAAAATATTTATGACTTTTCACTATACACGTAATTCTGGTTTTCAACATTTTCGCTCAAAGCATGTATAAAACTACTTCATGTAATGTCTGTACTAAAACTGAGGCACTTACAGTATTTAAGACGTATATATAGTAAATATATGTGTATATGGAGATATAATAATACACTAAAAACTTGTTAGACACTATGGTGCGGATTCGACGGAATGACACAAGTAAGCTAAACACGGTTGCTCGGCTCACACGTTTATTCAGTAAAGAATATAAGACATTAATTATTATAAGTCTTTATTAATTGCTTGATATAAATTATTGATTAAATAAATATAATTTTATATTTGATTATATTTTGCTGAATACTATAATATACAATAATGTTTATGTGTAGAATTAAAAGCTATTATACTAACTATTATTAGAGGAGGTTAGTATTTGTTTTTATATTTGTCTTAAAGTATTTAAAAATATATATTTTTAAAAAAAGCAACTGTTGATTCTCTCGTTGGCTTTTCTTATTAGAACCTGTGCCGTCGTACTTTCCTCTGTGATTAATATTTTGATATTTTCTTTTCATTTTAACACTTACATTGACTATTTAAAATTGCTTATATAGTAGGGCACCACAAGATTAATATCTCAGAATCCCGGGACGGAAATATTTTTATAAACTTTTGATTTGAATTTTTAACAACTTGTTAAAAATATTTTATTTTTTATTAAAACATAATATTTTTTGTAAAAATTGGTTTTATATATTGATAAATTTAAAGTTACACAAGAAAAGGAGAAATATTACAAAACTTGAAAAAAAAAATGTTTTTTTTTTTATTTGAAATTTGTGTATAATTTTGTAGAAAGTGACAAAAGTAAAGTAAATTTATTCACTAAACGATTATATTTTCAAAGTTTCAAAATATATTATTGGAATATTTATATCATTTTCATACACACGCTTGTAAAAATTTAATCAATTATACATTTTAAAATAAATTAATTACCTGTGCTAAAAGCACAATCAATTATTATAGTATTTGAAGGTTGGTGTCACAGTGCGTACAGCTCCCCAATACGCAGGCCACTCAAAAAAAAAGCGCTAGTAATTATATATATATATATATATATATATATATATATATATATATATATATATATATATATATATATATATATATATATATATATATATATATATATATATATATATATATATATATATATATATATATATATATATATATATATATATATATATATATATATATATATATATATATATATATATATATATATATATATATATATATATATATATATAGCTATTACTACAATCAAAATAATTCGAGATAATCGGCTTATAATTAGTTATAAGCCGATTATCTCGAATTATTTTCACTGTAGTAATAGCTTAAAACCTTTATCATATATTATAAAAATATGCAATAAATTTAATTACAATACTTTCTGAAAAACGTATATTTTTATATATATAAATTATGATAAAAATGAAAGAACCAATTATTAATTTTTAATTTAAGACCTACGGAGGATGGGGATTCTCGAGAGCAACCGTATGATGAGATTTGTTTGATCTTTGTAATCTTTATAGTTTGGTAGCCATAGTGATGGTTGGCGTTGCCAACTAAATCTTATTTGTGCAGGTAGATCAAATACTGAATCGGCGCTTCGTGATGTAGAAAGCAACATAATACATACAAAAGGTATATATTTGCGAAATCACAAAATCTGCTCTACACATCGTAGACCATTGGCGTGGCGAACATGACTTAAAGTCCATCTCAACTAATACTGAACTTGTATTGTTCACTAAAAAAACGCACACTTTGGTTTTTTCCTTACCCAAGCTCTACCAGACGACACAACGACACTAGTGGTAGAGCCAAGCCACACTAACACCAGTAGCTCAAAAGGGCCAGGTGATTACCACGCTCTGACAGAAAACCGTCGTGAAACAGTAGCATATTAATGCTGCTGTATTTCGTCATGTGAGTAAGAGTTCCGGAAGCTCATAAAAGGAGATTGGTTAGGGGATTTAGTTGGCAACGCCAACCGTCACTATGGCTACCAAATTATAAAGATTACAAAGGCTAGCATGCATAATCATCACGGGCTGTGTAAGAACTACTCCCACAACTACAGTAGAAACTCTGTTGAACCTGCTACTACTTTAACTACATACAAAGCAGAAGCTGCCCCACGGTTAGATTATACAATCTACACCTTTGAAGCAGAAACGGATCTCATCATACGGTTGCTTTTGAGAAAATCTTCTGAGTCTTTCCTATACTTATGGTTCGTAACCACAGGATCCCCATTCTCCATAGTTATCAAATTAAAAAGTAATAATTGGTTCTTCAATTTTTATTTTAAAAATAATTTCAAAAAGACTAAAAATAGAATCATAATTTATTTATTTAAAAATATATACGTTTTTCATATAACATTCTTATTATTACATAACATTTCTTCACTTGTGAGAAGATTTTATAATTTTATTGCATATAATTTATGTTTTTATGAGATATGATAATTCATATTTACTTTAAGTTTTAAACTATTACTACAATCAAAATAATTCGACGTAATCGGCTTTTTAATATTTTCACAAAAACTGCAATGGAATCTGATTGAAAATATTTTATATTAATATGTCATATTGATTATTAATATAGAATATTTAGTCCGGACTATTTAACCTTTCTAACTTATTCAATAATTGTATGAAGTACTTGCTAATTATTTATTTTTTGTTTAAGCTTTGTCCCACACATGGCAGGGTCGGCAGATGCTACAGGAACGATAGGGACCTAGTGTTAAGACACTCCGTTGCTTTGTCCCGCTTTCCGCCTTTTTCGAGAAGTTCTTGAGTTTCTCGCTCTGCCTAGTTGCCAGAGCAGAGAAAATAGAACTAGAAAAATCCATCTTCCCCGAGTGGGAATCGAACCCACAAACCGTCGCGCTTACAGATAAACGCTATGCCTCTGCGCCACAACGGTCCTCGTTTATAATCTGTACTTATTGATAATTTGACATTGTTAATTTTTGTGTATTTTTACATTAAACTTATTTCACATTAAACACTGGTATAAAATCATGAAGAAATTGTAACTTCTCATTATAATAGTAATAATTAGAAATAAACGAACTACTAGTACTCGTAATATAAGTGAGAAAGTGAAAGCGATAAATCAAATCAAATCAAATCAAAATCAAAAATCATTTATTGATATAGGTATCACAGAAACACTTATGCACGTCAATATTTATCTACTACCATTTCGGAAAGGTGCTTTGTCACGGAGGAGAAGAAATGGCAAAGAAACTCCTCAAATATATAGCTTATTGTTTATTATTACCAAAATATTTTTTTCTCCAGTAGTTTTTGCGCAACTCCGCATCAATCTTGCAAAAACTAATAAACATGATATTTATATTTGTAATCATTTTATAAATATGCTATGTTATTTTTTAGATATCTCATGTAGGGTACAATATGGGCGCTAAGGCATAAGTATAATAATATTGTTATTAGTATATTTCTTTTATTTTTATATTTTTCTTTATTTGAAACTTACAAAAATCACTTGAGAATACGGTATTTTTTGAATATTGCCTTGTCTTGTTCAAAAGGTGTATATCCAAATTTTTTGGGTCCCCAACTGTTACAAAATTAAAATATGTATAAATTCAATTCTAAGTCCATTCATAAAGTAAGTAAGAACCTAGGGGTACTTAGCCGTTAGCTTGCCAGTATCGAGGCCGAAACCACCTCGGTCCACCCTACGGAAGTCAAGCGAGGCACGCGACTACGACGCAGGTAGCTTGTGACGAAACATGCAAATTTTGTTTTTACTTAAAATGTTTTATATGCTTTTTCTGTGACAAAGATATTACAAGCTATTATTTCCAGATACTAAAGGAAGGTACAAAATTACATATGGCGCCGGATGTATCTTGCTGGTCCTGCCCTACACTGTTAGTGGAAGTAAAGCGAATCAAGCTTCTGGTGAAACATGCAAACTGCCTCTACCTAATATTGGAAAAATATTTCGACCTCTTTCTTCCTAACAAGGTCAAGCAATGGCCGTCGCTTAATATCTGAGATAAAAAATATATAGTGTCTATATGTTATGAAATATTTCATTTGTACTACTCATATAACAAGAAAGCTTTTAGATTAGTTACTATTTCAACATATTTGCAATATTTTTGAAATATTTTATTTTTAGTTTATGATCTATAATTATGTTTATTGCGATAAATATATCAATAATAAATTGTTTAATAAAATACAGAACTTCTTGAGAATATAGAATTTTGTATTTCAACTATCAAACGTTCCAACTTTGTGAATCTCGTTCAGATTTAATAAAAAATTGGGTCAATATGAGACATTTTGAGACATCGAATTTGTAAATTTGTTTGTAAATCCAGCTCGCGTTGCCGTCGCCTTTATTTACTCCAATCATGCAAGAAATCGGCTAAGCTACGCAACTGCCGCAGTCATGCTCCGCCCGCCCAACGATCCACATCGCTAGCTCGACCACCATGGTCATTCGCGATATTGTGAAGTGCCTAGTGATTCGGTAATGTGAGAATGTCTCAAGCACCAGGTGGCAAAAAGGGCGGGAAAGGCCCGCCGAAGAAGATACCCGATGAGGATAAGACCGCGCCAAAAGTTGAAGAAAAAGATGAGACATCTTCAAATAATGGAGATAAAAAAGAAGTTAAAGAAGGCAATGGAATGGGTGAAGTGCCTAAGCCTCCAAGCGCGGGGGTCAACATGCGAGAAGCTGCTGCTAAAATACTGGTTTTGGCACAAAAAGGGGAATGGCCTGCAGTGGAACAAACTCTCAAAGTGTTGGAGAAGTTGGTGGCGGCTGGTGGAGAAGATGCTGTGTCGGTTCCGATGGCTGGTATAATCGACCCGGTAATGGTCTTATTTATTATTATATTTATCTTATTTTAGAATTTGTTACCTAGCTGTTATTTGGTTAAGTACATTCAGCGGTCATGCATGACCGATTTGAATATTTTTTAACAATTGAATGGTGCCACGAGATAATTGTATTATATATGAACGTATAGAATTGCATATAATAGTTAATATTTAATATCCAAACCATTAAGGTTTTAATATGTATATATTCAAAATTATGTATTATTATAACTTGTTAACTTTATTTTATGCATATTTATAATTTATTTACACTTAGAAAACTGATAAATAAGGCACCGAGGATGATTGTAGCAATACAACACATCAATTTTTTTTTAGCTTCACGCTTTTTTTCGCACTCAGCAGGGTAAGCAGAGAGAACTGCAGGAACCTAGTATTAAGACCCTCCGTTGCGTAGGCCCTGCGTTCTGCGACCTGAGAGTATCTTTATTTATACAGCTATGTATGTAAAGAAAATTAGTGTCTATACTTGTATGTAATTTCCAGTTAACTAGTATCTTTAAATATTTTTATGATTTTTAAAATTTTAATCCATACATTTCTGTAAGTACTTAAGTAGTATCTTTCTTCAAGCGGAAATAACTATTTATAACTCACTTAAACAGAAAAACACATTTTTATTTTTTTTTCTTATCTTCGAAACAACAAAAAAAAAGTTTAGAAGAAAACGAGTACCTTGCACGAGTACAATTTATAAACACATTTTTGATTATTATTCCTCAGTTGCCCGGAGGAGATATATTTAGGCTGCCTTTTCGATATTTCTATTAGAATAGTTATTAGTAAATTATTGGTAAATAAAGAGATTTTATATGTATGTATGTATGTATGTACTATTACTATTTGCTTTCGTTGCTTGAAAATAAATATTTTATTTGGTATATATATATATATATATATATATATATATATATATATATATATATATATATATATATATATATATATATATATATATATATATATATATATATATATATATATATATATATATATATATATATATATATATATATATATATATATATATATATATATATATATATATTGAGGACCGTCGTGGCGCAGAGGCACAACGTCTGCCTGTAACGCGACGGTTACTGGGTTCGATCCTATTTTTCTATTTCCATTTTCTTCGCTCTGGCATCTAAGGCAAAGCGCGGCGTTGAGTTCCGCCACTCAACACGCAATGCCTCGAAAACGGCGGAAAGTGGGGACGGAGTAAGCTGGGACTAAGTAACGGAGTGTCTTAACACTAGGTTCATATGGTTCCTGCAGTTCCCTCTGCCTACCCTGCCATGTGCGGGATAAAGCGTGAAGCTAAAAAATATATATATATATATATATATATATATATATATATATATATATATATATATATATATATATATATATATATATATATATATATATATATATATATATATATATATATATATATATATATATATATATATATATATATATATATATATATATATATATATATATATATATATATATTTAGTGACGTAACTATATTTCTTAGTTTTCAGTGAAAATTAGTGAAGATTTGCCTCAAGTCGTTTTCATAAAGTCAAGATATTCTGCTTAACGCTTGCGAACTGAATTTCAGATATTGCGTATTTAGTGGTGTTTTTCTAAAGCGTTGAAATATAATAATTAATCATAGTCCAGACACCAGTCATAGCGCATTTTTTTTATTTTGAGTAGTAAATATCAGCAAAGTTTGTGTGTAATACAAATGTTTCATTATTGCAACTAACCCAAGACCCGACGTTGATTAGTACATTGTCACACAGATAAAGCTAAAAGCTTTGATAACAGCCTCCCACGTCGAAACAATTGATAATTATAGCATTTCGGTTATATTTGTCATGTATCGGTACTCAAATAAATTTTCATTACTAATATTACAATAAGTTTCACATAATTAATTGTACAATTAATTTCACATTATCTATATTAAATGGCGCCATATTTAATTAGATATGGTGCGAAACACAATGGTTTCGAGTTTACATTTATTCCTCACTTCCAATGATGATTATAAAATATTTTATTATTATATATAAGCGATAAAATAATAATTTATAATTATTTTAATATTTAAGTTTTACTTTCAAGCACTAAGGATTCAGTATAAATTTCATGACTGTAGGTTTCCTACTGTGAAAAATAGAACTTAAGAAATTTATAAACTTAAATTTGCGGCGGTATCCACTTATTTTGTATGAAAAAATCAAAGCTTTGTAATATTTTACTTGTGGGATATGATTCTAATTTTTGGATTTACCTTTGTTTATACCATAAGTTCTAGCTTATTTATAACTTTTGTTTTTGAGAAAATGGTCTCGACCGACGGATAATCAGAAAAAAGTGATAAACGATAAAAATGGGCTAAAATTGGCCCTACTACTAGTTTTCGTTTACTATCTAACCCATGAGAGTTTACATTTCTATTTCTTAAGTAATGTTGATTGATTTTTCTATTTTTTTATGTCTTCACGCTCGATTTTTCCATTTCATCTCTGGAACTGGTCAGTGCAAAAAATGCTTGTCGTTTTGAATAACTTTCTCTATTGTTAGTAAGATCATAAAAAGCTTTAGTTAATCATGTATATACATAGATGTATATATATACATCTATAACAATATACCTTTATAATATGTTCAACAAACAAATAATATATTATAAAGAAAGGTGGTAACTATATTATGTAGCAATACATTATTAACGTCTGACCTTCTGGAAGCAATCTTTACTAGCAAGTACCTTAATTATTATAAGTTTATTTCTTATCACAAGGTCGGTGGAAAACACAACAGCTTTATTAGGATTATGCAAAAATCACGATGAATTAATTAAAATAAATATATATAAAAAAATATTTTTGTCTTAAGCAATAGCAAGTAGCTATTGCTTAAGACTATTAACTTGTTTGATTGATTTATAAGCATAAAATGTGAAATTTGGGTTGAATAGAGGAAGGTCCAAGTTAACGTATTATTGTATCAATGCACTTTCATAATATCAACTGAGTTGAATTCAAATCTTTACACTCTAGAAACATGGTAAGAGGTTCTACATTTTCACATTTTGCCCTCATGCTCACGTTTAAGCGGTTGTCATTGGTAGCTTTTTCTTACACTAGTTTTCCACTGTCGCTGTAGTCTTCACTTATGAGAGATCCACGCGTATTCATATAGAGAAATCCACGATTAATCATAATTGTAACTTGGATACTTTAATATAAATGAAATTCTAGTTGAAACTACATTTCAATTATTTTTCGTTAGTGCATCATTAATTTTTATGTTGTCTTTGCTGTCATAATTTAAACCTTTCTATAACATGTTCAGCTAAGCTAAAATACCAAATCTTCAAATAATTTGTAATACTTTTTTCTAAAAATTTAACCCTCCTAGTCTTCACAATGTTTCAAATAGCGAAACAGCTCATTTTTATTTATAAAACCAACACTTAGCGTAGATTGTTAAATATGATATATGGAATAATATACTTCCTTTAAAAAAAAGTCAGTTCGCCATATATTTTAGTCGTTTCTCTATTTTGTATATTTGTGGTAAAAGTATTTTCGAGAATATTAAACAATAGTCAGTATTTTTTGGGCAGCAACTTGCAGTCAAGTGCTTACTTGACTGCACTTACTGGACTTGACCATTGTATATGAAACTGTCTTTCAATATACTATTTTTTTTTTTTTTTTTTTTTTAGCTTCACGCTTTATCCCGCACATGGCAGGGTAGGCAGAGGCAACTGCAGGAACCATATGAACCTAGTGTTAAGACACTCCGTTACTTAGTCCCTGCTTACTCCGTCCCCACTTTCCGCCGTTTTCGAGGCATTGCGTGTTGAGTGGCGGAACTCAACGCCGCGCTTTTGCCTTAGTTGCCAGAGCGAAGAAAATGGAAATAGAAAAATCCATCTTCCCCGACTGGGGATCGAACCCAGAAACCGTCGCGTTAGCCGCATTACAGGCAGACGTTGCGCCTCTGCGCCACGACGGTCCTCCAATATACTATTCATTGGCTTTTTTTACAAACGACTATCTATCTAGTCGAAGTTGATCATAATCATAATCGGTACATATCTGCATTAATGCAACTTTAATTTGGTATATTTATTGAAACGTTGTTTCAAATGTTATATTAGAAATTGAATAAGAAAACAACGGACTAATAACCGAGAACTAAATTCACTTTAAAAATTTGGCAAGTTAACGTTTAAGCAAGTTTAGGGAGCGACTGTATGTTCGATATCACGGCAACGGATCGCGTGCGAGCATTCCGCAAGATATCTTTCTAACTTTATATTTTTTACCTCTCTTTTGTGAAGTTAGGTCGATCAAAACGACCGGCATGTATGATTTGTTTTTGTATTAATATGTACTCAGTACTTGAATTCATCAGTTGACTGAATGCATCATGCCGATTAGATATTACAAACAGTAACAAAATGCATATGTACTCGTAGGTATATATTATTTACTTACATAGCTTTGATATTGACATATTAAATACAATTTTATTTACTTGGACTTCCTATATGCTAAACTCATGCCATTTTACGTTCTTTTTAATATCTAATAACATTATTATACAATAGCATTATGAATAATCATAAGTATCATTGTAAATACTATCATAAAAAAATACATAGTTGCCTTTTATATATATTTTTAAAATTTACTTCGCTATAAAAACTTAGGTAATTACAAATGAACGTCGGTCAAGTGCCAATTCTATACCAACTTACTGATTGTTGGTTTTCACCAAACAAACTTAAATCTGCGATCATATCCGCTCATGTGCGAAATGAACTGCAAATATGAGCTTGTAATTATTTCTTTGTGTGTTTAGTTTACAAATGTAACTTATGAGTTTTTCTTTAAATTTTCAAGCTTTACCACACATGGCAGGGTAGCACAGGGAACTGCAGGAACCTAGTGTCCTTTGCTTTGTCCCAGATTTCTCTGTTTCTGCCTTTCGCCTTTTTTGAGGCATTGCTTGTTGAGTGTCGGAACTCAACGCCGCGTTTTGCTTAGTGTGAAGAAAATAGAAATAGAAAAATCCATCTTACCCGAATGGGAATCAAACGCACTCGACGCGTGACGACGATCCTCTTTTTGTTTTTCGTGACATAAAGCGTTTACTTATTAAGTTACATAATAATAATATTCCATTTTGTTAAAATAGAACGCAGTAATGATTTCCGCCATATAGTAAGAAAAAATATAGTTAATTAATATAGTAACAAATATGAAAGAACAGTAAAAATGATATGATGCAAGAGTTGGCAGTAACATAGGTACGGTAGACCTCGTTAAGCCTTCGGGAATTCAGTAATGAGTAAATTTTGACGAGTGACGGTTGATGACAGGAAATTAAACTGGATAGGTACTGGAATTGTCTCTAGCTACATCCGCTAGTCATAAAGCGTAAAGCTACAGTGTATCATTTTTGAGCAATCATAATGTTCTCATCAGTAAAATTATTTTAAACAATATCGACAAATGGCGGCGCTATTTTATGTATAGATGAATAAAATATGGTTTTTTAATTATAAGTAATTAATTATTATCAAATCATGTTTCTTAACTATCAAATGAAAACTACCGATAAAGTAAATTTTGGAAACCTGTTAGTTCTACAATCAATATAATTATTAGCGACCCGTTCGCGGCTTCACCCGATTCAACTCTGATTTACTCTAATACAATATGCGTGTATTGTATAAGATTTTAATGTTATTATTTGAGCTTACTAACGTGTGTGTTGTACGCCGGCAAAGCATCGGGATTTACCCGCGGGAATTAATGAAAACACGTTGTTCTATAATCAGAAATAGAAAATATATATTATTAATAAATCTGTTATTACGAAGAATTTGACGAACTATACGTAAAATAAACTTATTATGTCGGTTTAACAATTTAGCAATTCTTATAGTACTTTATTAATTATCTATACAAAATAAATATATTACTTTGTAAATATCTTTATCTTTACAAAGAATACCAGTCCTTGTAAGATAACTTCCACTTGTACATATTTAGTTCCTCTAATTATTTCTTAAGATAGTAATAGTTTTCTATCATCATCTCAAATAATGTCATTACTTACAAATCGCCATCCTATTTCTATGTTTTAATCCTGCTCATTAAAGTCTTGAAAGCTACACAAATAGGTTATGGTCATAACATATTTTAGGTCTGGGCATAATAGAGCGAGGACTTAGCTCGTTAATATTTCAGATGACATTTACCTGGTTTTGGTGAATCATCAAGTTACAGATCACAATAATCTTATTTTAAAAAAACAACAATTCTTTTTAATTTTTGTCAATAAGGCCTAATTCTACGTGATTTTAGGAATTCTTTTAATACCGCAGTATTCGATATGTTACTGGCCATTCATTATATATTTTTTTAACATATCTTCTAAAGTGCATTTCATATGGTCGCGTGTTGATTTCTTTATTAATATCGCTATCTATTTCTGTCACAATATTTCGTCTTCCTACCTATCTGCATGCAGACAACCTTCTTATATATCGTCAAGATACCTTACACAATCTTCTGAGCTGTGATATATGATATTATACCCAAGTGTACGTAAACTCAAGCAATTATAATAAGCAGTCTACAAAATATTTGTTACTTGCCTTGGATTCGGAAAAAATTACCGACACAGTGACAAATTTAGGTAATATTGTTGACCAATACCTTTACTGGAAGCTAGAGGCTTCCATTAATATTACAAGTAGAAAATATTTACAGCGATTGCATCATAAAGTAGACCACGTAAATTTCTACACAAATTTACTACAATTACACTGGCGCAATCACTCTTCTCCTCTAATTCTTAGTTCTGATTTCATTTAATTAAAAAAGCTCTTAAATAATAAAAATTAGCAGACTTTTACTGAATTAGGTTCATATTTGAACTTCTATGGATGCATATATACTTTAGTAATAATTTAATATATACTTATTACAATTCATCTCCACTCTCCCCTACTTGAAGGTTGCTGGAAGAATTTGAGATATATTTATATTTTTGGAGATCCCTATTTTAAAACTTCATGCTTTATTCCGCACAATTCGGAAGTAGGCAGTGGGAACTGCAGGAACCATAGGAACCTAGTGTAAAGACCTTTGTTTTGTCACTTCTTTCTTCGTCAATACTTTCCGCCTTTTTTCAAGGCGTTGCGTGTTGAGTAGCGAAACTTAACGTCGCGCTTTGCCTAGTTACCAGAGCGAAGAAAATGGAAATAAAACAATCCATATTCCCCGAGTGGAAACCGAAACGACAAACCGTCACGCTTACAGCCGGACGCTACGCCTATGCGCCACGACGGGCATCCTATTTAAAAGGAAAAAAAGATATCCATAATTATATTTTAGGGTATTCTTGAAACACGGAAAAATAAAACTTTTAAGTCAACTTTTAAGTAAACAAAATATATGACTGTACGATATCTTTAATTTTTTTGCAAAATCGCAAAAAAACAAAATAAATTGAAAGTATGAAAATTACTAAGTAATCAAAACCTACAGGGTACTTCTTGTTATGACCTATAAAATTCCGTTGTAAAAAAAACTAAAAAAGACAAATTCCAGAACAAAACCATTTCAAACTGCAAACTGCGCATGCGACCGCAAACTTAAACTTTGTTGATGTCGAACCTATAAACTGAAAGGAACCATTAAAAATTTATATTTATAATATGTTTCGTACGAATTAAGAAAATACGACATATTTAAAACTTGATATTTTTTATAAACAGTTTACGTTAACATTTATGACATGAGTGTGTCTCCTCGACCCTCAGTGTGTGAGTACTACTCGCACTTGACCGATACTTACGTCAATGAATTAATTCTTATGAAAAAATCATATAATTATCTATATATACAATAATGTAATCTGAAAAAAACAAGTTAGCACGTCAATTAATTTACATTTAAATGTTACCAAATTTTTTTACTTAATTAAATACTATACTTATCTTATTAGATTTTATCAATATACAAATAGTCCAGCATAAAAATTCTAATCTTAATATGGTGGAAATATGTAAAGTGAACATCTGTAGTTCTTAATTTGAAATTTTATGTAAAAAGGCCATCTTGGTAGTAGTAGCAAGGCTATTTGGGTCGGAGACGGTCGTGGGTTCAGTTCAATTCCGACTTGGAGAATCGAATTATTTTCTTTTTTCAATCTGTTCATTAGACAAAACATGGCGTTTCACGTCCTATCATTCTACACGCAATCTCTCGTAAATTGGGGACAAGGGAACTTCTCTATTATCCAAATATACTTTCATACAATGAAGTAAAAATTATATAAAAAATAATTTATTACAATAAATAACATTTAATAATGAATTATATAATAATTATATTGTTATGTAATGTATTTGTTGTGAAATGGGTCGCAGGTATAAAGAAAAACACGTCTGCACTGTTCGACAGTTCGATTTAATATAACAAAAATAACTGAGTACCTTCACAGTAATTGAATGAGTGAAAGATTGAATGAATGTAATCAAATAACTTATTAATTATTTAGTATCTGTGGAGACTTGGATTTTTGTAATATTCCAACAGTCCCCCTCAAAAATACAAGTATACATTCAAGTTAATTTACAATTTACACATAAGTTTTTAATTAAATTAATTTTAAATTCTTTCTTAATTCTATAAATCTGTTCGAGGGCATCGCCTTAGTAAATATATCAGCTAGTTGATTTCCTGTGGAAATAAATTGTAACTTTATTACATTGTTGGCGATTTTTTCTCTAATAAAGTGGTATTTTATGTCTATGTGTTTGGACCTTTTGTGGTCCGTGGGATTATTTGCAATACAAATACAGCTATTGTTATCTTCAAATATTATAATTGGCTCTTTTATTTGTATATAAATATTGTTTAGCAGTGATTTTATCCACACTGCTTCTTTTACAGCTTCGAAAAGAGCCATATACTCAGCTTCCGTTGAGGAGACGGCGACAGTAGCTTGTTTTTGTGTTTTCCAAGATATTGTACAATTATCAAAGGCTTTAAATAAATAGCCTGTTGTACTTTTTCTGTCGTTTTGATCGCCTCCCCAATCAGAGTCTGCATACCCACTTATTATTTGCTTAAAATCACATTTATTGTACACTAATTTTAACCCAACTGTCCCTTTTATATAACGTAAAAGATGTTTTAAATTTTTCCACAACTCCTCGTTATTTTTAGACTGATATCTACTTAATATATTAATACAAGCACAAATATCTGGCCTTGTGCAAAGCATTGCATACATAAGGCAGCCTATGAGATTTTTACAAGGTGCATCGTAGTATGTATCCGAATTTAAAGCTAATAATTTAATTTACATGGAAAAGGTGATTTTGACGGATTACAATCATTGAAAGAAAATTTATTTAAAACATTTTGCGAATATGTAGATTAATCTAAAGAAATTGTATTATTTGATCTTTGAACTCTAATTCCAAGAAATAATTTTATTTCTTTTAAATCTGACATTTGAAATTTTCGCATAAGACTATTTTTATACATTTGTAATGAATCAGCATTTTTTGTAGAAATTATTAAATCATCAACATACAGAACAATATAAACGTTTTTATCTATGCAATTTTTATTTAATATGTAAAGACAAGGATCAACTTCGGAATTTTTGAAACCCATATCTTTAAGAGCAAGATCGAAACGCTCGTACCAACACCTGGATGACTGCTTCAGGCCGTATAATGTTTTATTTAATTTACACACCTGATTATTAGTAGCTATAATACCTTCTGGTACTTCCATATAGATATTTTCTTTTAATATACCGTTAAGAAATGCCGTTTTAACGTCCATATGATGAACATGTAAATCATATTGATTTGCCAAAGCTAAAATAAATCTAAAAGTAGTCATCCGTGCTACTGGTGCGAACGTTTCATCGTAATCTTGTAAATATTCCTGAGTAAAACCTCGAGCAACCAATCGAGCTTTATAGCGTATAGGTTCACCTAATTCATTATTTTTAATAGTAAACACCCACTTGCAACTAATAATATTAACATTTTTTGGTTTTTCAACTAAAGTCCACGTTTGGTTGCTGCGAAGTGATTCAATTTCATTTTTTACAGCTTCTAACCATTTGTCGGAATCATGTCTATTAAATATATTCTTATAACATGAAGGTAAAGATTGCATAGTAATTAAAGATAACAGTAAATCAGGATCATTCATTTGTTTATAATTTTTAGGGGGTAGATTGCGAATTCTTTCACTACGCCTTATGTTACTAGGCTGGTTTTCAAATGAAGTTTCACTCAAAGAATCTTGTTGTTGACTTATTAGTTTTGCCGAATCATTTTCGGGCTTACTAATTTTTGAGGGAATCACTTTATTATTATTGTCACTACTGCATCGCATTGGTCGTGTTTGTTCAAAGTTTAACTCGTCAAATATAACATCTCGGGCTACAAACAATTCATTGTTTTCAACGTTAAATAATCTATACCCGTTAGCATCATAACCAACTAATATTGATTTAATAGATTTCTCATCAAATTTAGTTTTTCTAGTTTTGTTGTGCACGTATGCAGTAGAGCCAAAAATTTTTAAGTGATTTATTTTCGGTTTTTTATTATGCCACAACTCATATGGTGTTTTATTTATTAGACTTTTAGTGGGTAAAATATTTGTTAAATATGTAGCTGTTAAGACAGCTTCACCCCAAATATTTTGTCTAATTTCGCACTTATGACCAAAGATCTAGCCATTTCGGTCAACGTACGATTCATTCTTTCTGATACACCATTTTGTTGTGGAGTATAAGGAACCGTTAAATGATACATTATCCCTTTGTCAACATAAAATTCTTTGAATTCATTTGAAAGATATTCGCGACCGTTATCACAATACAAATTAACAACTTTAGAATTAAATAAATTTTCACTTTTAGATACATAATCTTTAAAACATTTATATGCTTCCGACTTAGAATTCATTAAATACGTAACTGTATAGTGAGTAAAATCGTCAACAAAAGTTATAAAGTAATTTTTGTCATTAAATGTAGTTGGCGTAATAGGACCACAGATGTCTGAATTAATTATAAAAAGTGGCCTATTGTTATTCGATTTTTGTTTTGATTTGGAAAATGGTAGTCGTGATTGTTTACCGAGTATACATGATTCACACAATTCATCACTAGGAGTAATATCATTAATTACATTATTATCATCAATTAAATCTTTAAGAATATAAAATTTTTGTTTGCTTAAATGGCCAAGACGTTTATGCCACAGTTCATAGGACTTAGACGTCTGAGAAAGATTTAAATTATATTGACATCGCTTTACTTGAAAAACTAATTTAAATAAATTATTATAGCTAACACCAGACATTAATAACTTATTATCTTTGTAAATATAAACACTATTACTTTTAAAAATAACAGACATACCTGCTTGTTGAATACGATTTACGGAAAGCAAATTATATGGTACCTCTGGCGAGTATAAGACATTATCAATTGATCCTTGAAAACTTAAATTAGTAGTGACGTGAATTTGGCCTTTACCAAGAGCTTGAATGCTAGCGTTATTTTTAGCGACACCAATGTTTATCGGAGACATTAATTCCGAATATGATGAAAAGAAATCTTTACTATTTACAATGTGGTCAGTTGCACCCGAATCTAAAAGGAAAACAATTGTATTATTATAAGAATTGTGATAAGAATTATATAACTTACAATTTGATAACATAAAAGCGAAACTCTCCTCGTCACTGGTTGTTTGTAAAGTATTTGCAGTTGGCGTTTGGTTGTTGCTACTACCGCCATTTTTTTGCATCATCTTGAAATAACGGCAATCCTTCTTCATATGATTTCGTCGTCCACAATGATCGCAATACAATTTTGATATCTTATGTGTCGTGTTTCCTGTATATTTTTTGTTGTAATTATAATAATGTGATTTCTTTTTATCAAATCCGGGTTTATTTTTTATGGTATTCTTCTTCGTAAACGTATGTAACACTTTGAGTTCAGTCGTTGTATCAGCCTTTAATTTCACTTCATGATCGAGAAGACGGGTCTTAACGAAAGCAAGATGCAATTGTTCCTCTCCTAGTGTTTCTAGCGCTGTTATAACACCGTCGTAAGATGTGGGTAGTGTTAATAACAAGTGCGACACTTTGTCCATCTCGTCCAATTTTGCACCGGCAGAAATTAATTCCGTTATAATATTGTCAAAATTATTGAAATGTTGGAAAAGAGTCACATCTGGTTGTAATTTCAAATTAAGCAATTGTTTGCGCAGTGCTAATTGCGTAGCCAAACTTCTTCTTTCATAAATTTTGTCTAATTCGGCCATTATAGATTTCGCTGTAGCGGAACCCTTCGCGAAAATCAAAAATGCATCACCTAAGTACTCAACAATCGTACCTTTTGCAATCATATTCTTCTTATTCCACTCTTCGTTCGGTATATGTGGTGGTTCTTCGTCAATAACGGATAAAACTTGCAATTCTCCTAAAAGTGATCTTATACGAAACTTCCAAGTACTGTAACGGTCACCATTAAATTGTTGTATATTCCTTTTATTTCGAGAATCCATTTTTGAATTTAAAATAACGGAATTTAAATTGACTACTTCAAATAAACTAATAGAATTATTGCACGTGGCCTGGGCCCATAACCTGTTGTGAAATGGGTCGCAGGTATAAAGAAAAACACGTCTGCACTGTTCGACAGTTCGATTTAATATAACAAAAATAACTGAGTACCTTCACAGTAATTGAATGAGTGAAAGATTGAATGAATGTAATCAAATAACTTATTAATTATTTAGTATCTGTGGAGACTTGGATTTTTGTAATATTCCAACAGTATTATTAAAAATTAAATATGCGAAATTAATTTTATTATTACATGTATATATTTTATAACTTTTATGACTTAAAGTTTAACTTTGTGAATTTGTTACTGATGTTCTGTAAATTTATGTACCGTTCGCTAATTAGTAAATTATTCCTATATATTTTATGCTACAAAAAATACAAAGTATAGTTAATTATATCGTGTAAGCGAAACTTAATTTACTGTACCATTACTTAAATAGTACTAATTTAAGTATCTATACAAGCCCATAAAGAAGCCTGTAATTTATTGGTTGTACATATTTTTTTTTTAGCTTCACGCTTTATCCCGCACAAGGCAGGGTAGGCAGAGGGAACTGCAGGGACCGTGGGAACCTAGTGTTAAGACACTCCGTTGCTCAGTCGCTGCTTTCTCCGTCCCCGCTTTCCACCGTTTTCGAGGCATTGCGTGTTGAGTGGCGGAACTCAACGCCGCGCTTTGCCTAGTTTACCAGAGCTAAGAAAATGGAAATAGAAAAATCCATCTTCTCCGACTGGGGATCGAACCTAGTAACCGTCGCGTTACAGGCAGACAATCAAATCTCTCAAAAGAATCTTTAGAAAGAGACAACTCAATAATATATCACCTTATAATTATTTAATAATAAAATCATTAATTTAAACATTATAGTTTTCTTAATTTCGCTTCTTTAATTATGATTAATAAACTTTGAAAACTGATTATTTCTAAGAACAAGTTAGTCTTGCGTAATCAATTAAATTTAATCCTTGCTACTTGATCTTTTATATAAAAAATCGACACTATAGAGAAAAAGAACTTAATATTAATACCCTCCGCCCTTTGATCTTTGCATCATATTACCAGAGTGGGAGAAATAGTCATCATCTTCTCTGTCGTGGTGTAATGAACACCATAACCAATGAACTAGTTAGCCTAATATTACTACTATATAGTGCTGTAACGAATTATGAATTTATTTTTGGGTGGTATAAAATTAGCGACATACTTTATACTATAAGGGCTCAATTACAATTCAAATCTCTACATCACTTCGCTACAACCACTATGATGGCGTGAGGAAAGTATGTCAGACGGCATCGACGTCACAGTTAGTTATATATATACATATAAATTATTCTAGAACCTTGACTTATTTGAAATAAAATATATATATATATATATATATATATATATATATATATATATATATATATATATATATATATATATATATATATATATATATATATATATATATATATATATATATATATATATATATATATATATATATATATATATATATATATATATATATATATATATTATATATAAACTAATAAATGCTTATTAAAGTGAGAGTATGCGTTTTGATTAATGAAATGTTGAATTTTGAAAACGAAAACGATTGTTTGTTAGGTGTTTTTTATTGTTCTAAATAATGATTATATATCTCGGAAATCCAATGCTTCCTACAGTCTCAGTCATTTTAATGATACCCTTGTCTCTTATCAACGCCCGTTAATGCAAATTACCGATTTAAAGAAAAAGGAAAAATATCCCGCTCAGTTTCTTGTACCTGGTACAAAAAACTGAGCGGGATATCTTCTTCTCAGGTCAAAGGCATTCATATTGGTGGTATTTGACATTCAAAAAGTTAGCTTTGTGTCTTTTTATTTAAAAAAAAATTGACTTTGACTTTGTAATTTTGCAGTTTCTTATTAAAACTATTTTTTTTAATTCTGTTATTTTTAATTATTTCTGTTTTTTCAATTTCATCAACATTCTTTGACATTTAATATAAAATTTAAAATATAAGAAAAAGAATACTAAAAAGTGTCAAAAATGTTGTAAATCCACTAATCTTTTGAGTAAAAAATCCGCTTCTTGTTGTATATCACAAATTAATCAATTTTTAAATTTAATAAATTCACTTATCAGAATTTTTATAATTTAGTGCTAAATACCCTCTGTATTTTTAACTTTTTTATCTAAATGAATGGCAATTATTATAATTTGCATATTTTTAATCGATAAAGCATGTAAAAATATATCTAATTTTAAATATGAATATGTTATACTACCAAATTTAATATTTTTTAAAAAGAAACGTAATAAAATTATGTTTTGCGCGCTCTATTTTTACACATCGATATTTTGGCAGTACAGAAATACAAATGAAAAAACCTTACTAGCGTGATGCAGAAATTTCTTTACTATGAACAAGTACAATGTTCACAGATATTGTAAATTATAAGATTTTACTACAGATTTTAAACCTTGTTGTTATTCAGAAATGCATTATATCAAAATTGACTGAATTATCTAATTTATCTCTTCTTTTTCTTCTCTATTTCTTTCTATAATATTCCTCACCCACTTCTTTGTATGTATGATGATTTTATATACAAACTAGCTGACCCGTGCCCATTTCGTTGGGCATAATGTTAATAATCCTTTTTTAGTACAGAGTGTTATGTTTTAATTTCTAACTGCCAAAAGGTGAGTTATACGTAGGTATAGTTTGTATTTGCATGCTAATACAAAATTCGAAAGTAACTCTGTCCGAAAGAAAAAAAAATCTTTTCTGCGGGATTTGCAATAAACGAATTTTAACGGGAAGAATTAGTCTGGTTATGGTAATTTTAATTGTTCAAAACCTCTTTGTTATCTATATTGTATGTAATGTTACCATTTGGTAGTAAAATATATTGTCTATCAGGAGATCCAACATATAACTGTCCATGGGAAAAACACGGGTTTCTCAGGTCAATGCCCACCAGAGAGTATGTTTGACCTTGGGACTTGTTAATAGTGAGGGCAAAAGAGATCTTCACTGGAAACTGTAGCCTTTTAAACGTTATGGGTAAGTCAGTGGGAATCATAGGATTCCGCGGAATATAAGCCAGTTGTCCCACGGCTGACCCTGTGAGAATCGTCGCCGCGATTATATTGACCCGTAACTCTTTTGTAAGCAGCCTTGTCCCATTGCACATGTTGGGGGGGCTCAGGTTTCTTAATAGCATGATAGGAATGCCAACTTTTAACACAAAGTCGTAAGGAGGCAAGCCAGAAGGATTTAAAGAATTCAAAAATTTTTGAGGATAGCGCACTGTATCCTCAAAGTTACACACCGTATCAACAGACTTATTTTGTTTGACCTGACCGGGATTTTTTTAATTTGCAATATGTGTTCTAATGTCTCGTCAAGCTTAATGTCATTGTTGTTGGTGTTTGGAGAGATGATTTTTCTTTCGCCAACATTGAGTCGTTGACGCGGAAAGTTGTCATCGTCGTTATCACTCAAATGGGCTCTCATGTTGGTTCGTAAATTGAGAGTTGCAAACGAACTCTATAAGTGAGATGTTTTTAAGCATGCTATGATGACATCGGTGCGTGTTCCTTTTGTTACTACAGGTAGTGTTTGCCGAAAATCGCCTGCAAAAACAAAAGTGGGTGGCCATTACAGCATCAGAGTTTCTGAGGTCTTTGAGCGTTCGGTTTACTGCTTCAACATGACCTCTGTGACTCACGGTACATTCGTCCCATATAATGTAACAAAAAATAAAAAAAAGATCTTTCTTCTTGCTCTAGTGGGACTGTCAGAGGTAGCTTAAAGGTGGAGTGTGCTGTTTTCTTATCATTTAACAGGGTAGCAGCAATCCCCGAAGAGGCAAAGGCTAGTACATTTCTCCCGGATTGTCTTATTTTTGCCAATACCAAATTTGCAAGAAACGTTTTGCCAATGCCCCCCGGGGCGTCAAGAAAGAAATTTAAACCTCTGTTATTTAGCACACTGTTAATTATTGCATCAAAAGCTTGTCTTTAGTCTCTGACTAATTTCGGTATATTTTCATT
This sequence comes from Dione vanillae, assembly GCA_037178615.1. Lineage (NCBI taxonomy): Eukaryota > Metazoa > Arthropoda > Insecta > Lepidoptera > Nymphalidae > Dione > Dione vanillae. The sequence goes on along the minus strand of JAZFAU010000038.1, from coordinate 282,450 downwards.
AATAAAAACTGACAACTCATTGTGATCGTACGAACGTATCAGTATTATGTCCGATGCGTTGTTATATGACCAAATTGGAGAAGGTAAACCAAAATCATTTAAGGTTTTCTCATTTAGTTCTAAAAGTCTATTTTCTATTTGTAATAGACCTTCATTGTACATGTCATCATTATAGGGTAAAGTGAAATTCTGATTTTGCTGTCGTATTCTATGTCTTTTGTCGTCACATAAACGTCTTTGAAGTTTTCCCATAAACAGAAAGGTCCAGATGGGTAACAAAATAACAATATCGCCACAAACAACTCCCTCAACTTCAAGGGACATTGAGAAATTGAGGCTTCTCGTAGAAGATTTTCCCACTGTTTATCGTCTTCTAATAAACTCCTCTCACGGCAAGCAGCTTGGTATGTTTCTTTGACAACTCCGTTTATGCTTCTTAAGTCCTGAAATGCCACGTATCTAGTGAAGCAATACTCGAAGAAAAAAATACTCCGTTTGAGAAGAGCTTGTTTGCATACTATATTCTCTTCCCAAAGCAGGATCTTTTTTTATTCCAGGATGACCAGCGACATCTTCTCCATGTTTTCTTCGGGAAAAATTGTTATTAACTTAGGTATAATAGTGAGGCATTTCATGGTAAAGTAATGTTTTTGTAAAGTTGTCGGAATTGCACAATTCAAAAAAAGTGCTCAGAGTTGTTTTTGTTGGATTTTCAATAATGCTTTGCACATTAGGTAGGGAAAAGTATACTCTTTGGCCTACTCTATTATTTGCAGGACAGTAGGATGTCTGTCATGGAGAGGAAATTCCAATAGACTCCAGACCGCTTCCGATGTACTTATATACCTTCCGTTTACATAATTCTCAACTTCATTATGAGCATTTCTTACACCAAATGTTGCCTGATTAGACCTTTTATTTACATACTTGCAGATATACTTTATAGCCTGAACGGAATGACAATACTCCACGTTTATGTGGGCATTAAAAGTCCGACAGAGAATTGGAGAGTACGGGACGACACATGTGTTGTCTATTTTAATAGTCCTTCAACGAATAGTCAATGTGGCCACCTATTCAGCACGTTGTGGACTACAACTTACATTACCCAAGTTACAATGGCCTATTGTCAACTACTCATGACCAATTAGAAAGTATCGTTTTTCCCGATGCAAGGCCGTTAATCGTTGAGGAATTGTTCTGGTACTCCATCATCAGCTAGACTTCATCATATGCATGTTGACTAACATCAATTGCTTAGCGACAATGTTAAAGAAATAGAACCAAACCCGTAAAACAGTTACTTATTATTAAGTTCTCATGACCATTTGTGGTCTTCATCAACAGTTCCACTTCATCAAATGTTATTTTTCGTAAGAAAATTACCGAGATTCTTTGAAAAAATCCGAAATCACTATAGGCATGCCTATAAAATTTAAGGAGTTCCCTCGTTTCCAAGATCCCATCACCAGATTTTGATTTTTTTATATAGTCTATGACACTCAGCAATAATGTAGCTTTTTATTGGTGAAAGATTTTTTAAAATCGGTTCAGTAGATCCCGAGATTACCCCTTACAATTTACAAACACACAAACTTTACCTCTTTATAATATTAGTATAGAAGTATAGATAAAGAAATTTCTCAGCAAGACAATAGATTACAAAGGTCACACTCCATGTTTAAATGTACGAAGTCGACGGCTTTTGGACGGTTGTTGAAAAGGTAGAGCAGCAACCTATAAGTAATATCAAGAAAGCTTGGATTTACAGCAATTTGTTAACGTCTCGTCTGAATTAGCCTCTTATATGATTTTAATAAAACACTCTTAGCAAAGTTAGACGCAAGCGTCATTAAATACTGAAATTTTGGCTCGAGCTAGCGCATTCGGCAGACACCCTAAATTTATTTAGGGACAGAAATAATTTTAAGTTGAGGTTAAAGGTACCTCGCAGCTCTATTTAACATTTAAGAGTCGCCAAAATACATATTCTGGGAAAATCACTGTATGAGATTGTTATCTCACTTCCAAAAAACAGAAGTGTCCCAGAGTTCGAATCAACACTTAAAGTTCAGAAACAATTTAAGATAAGACCACAATCAAGTAAAACAGGGTAAAGTAAAGTTTAATAAATAGATATAATAAAGTCTTTTATTCGGCAAGACAAGAATGATAAGTGTAAGTTGCACGCAATGGGCTTAGCAATGCAAAACGACTGGCTAACTATGGGAAAATTCTGTATTCCTTTAACTTTAAACTAGCACACCCTAATTCACGAGTGGTCTAAAGTACTATCAAAATTATATCTGAATAATTTCCAAATGACTCTCCCGAGATGAGTTCAAAGTAATTTAGCAAGATGAGGCAAAGCTACCGATAAATCGTGCTATATCCGTATTGAGGTAGTAGGGACAGCTAAATATATGCTGGTGGGTTGCAGTGTATTCTTAGATAGTAGTCAATACTCGAGGCGCCAATAGAGTTTGTTAAAAAGGTTCTTTTAAAAAATCCACACAAAAGCCTTGCTCTATATTAGACCCAGCTCTTACGATGGACACGTATGAGAAACAGGACATAGGATGAGGATATGCATGTGTTTTGTAGTCCAAAATGGGTATTTTTCTTTATTCTCGAAGCGTGAGACGCGTAGTACTGGTAGAACTTACAGTTCCGTGGGAAACAAGTATCCGGAGTAGTCATGACCTGAAACTTAACAAGTATTTCGATCTTATTAACTGACCAGCTAGTTTATATGCGATTGAATTAGGACCGAGAGGTATAATAGCGAAAACTCTCTATGGTTTACTAAAAAACATGCGTGCGTACAAGGTACACATTTCAGAACTGAAACTTCTTTGGCGAACTAATTTATAAATCTTGTTTATATTTATATAAATCTAAAACTTTAAATTTCCAAGATTAAGAGGAAAAAGGAAGATAGGTTAGGAATTTAATTGTCATTAAAATAAAATAATTAAAGAGAATTATTAAAATAAATTTATTTTATATTGTTTGAAAAATAATATAGTCAAATCTCAGATGTTGAATATTAAATTAAAATTCCTCGTGATTTTTTGTAAATATTAAAAATACCTAATCCAATTAAATATATACAAATTTTTTGTAAATTAATGATAACTCTAGAAATTCCAATTTTTAAATTAAAATTTCGTCAAAAGAATTTATGAAATATTGTTGTTAGTATTTTATGCACAATGATTTATTGAAATCTCAAATGACGAATTGTAAAAAAAAATGCCACGTGTTTTTGTCAATATTAGAAATTATTAAGTTTTGTTTTTGAATTCAAAATTTAGAAAAGCGAATTTATGAAATATTTTTATTTTATGGTAAATGATTTATTAAATTATCAAATGACGAGTGGCAAGTTGAAATACCACATGTTATTTGTAGATATTAAAACTACCTAACCTTCAAACCAATTATCATAAAAAATTGTAAATAAACAAAAAGATAACAGATATATTACTTACTTCGAATAATTGCTTGATACAGGACAACTTAAAATTTATTCACAAAGTCTTTTCACAAAGTTTTTACAAAGTTTTTATTTATAAAATTCACTTACTGTTTATTCACTGTAGAAGTGTGTGCCTAATGATATTGTAAATATTACGCTATGCGACAGAAATGCCATCTAAAGTTCTAATAATCAACTAGTAAACGAATACACAACCAATAGGGCGTGTATTCTTTCTCGATATCCCGTATTCTCTCTCTCTCTTGTTCAATCTTTATCACTATAGCTCTCTCCCACCTCACACTCCATAGCACTATGCGTGATACGACGTTCGCTCTGTCTCACTTTTTCTCTCAATCTTTCTCACTCGCTTGCTCCCTACTCTCACTCCTCGGCTAGTTGCTCATGCTACGTTCGCCCTGTCTTACTCTCTCTCTCAATCGGTCTCGATCACTCTCTCTCTCTTTTCCGACACTTCCGTTGCATACCGGCGTGACGTTTCATTTGTAAAAATTTTACCCTCATGCACCTAAAGAAGTTTCACTTCAAAAACCTTTCTAGAATTATTACAATTTCTACATTGCACTTCAAAGGTGGCATTGGTAAAATCAATTAAAATTTGGTTAAGTAGTGGAAGGAGCGCGGACAGTGAAGGTGAGAGTTAATGCTTTTTAAAGGAGCTCCTTTAAGCCTACACTTGCGTCGTAAGTCCCAAGTGCTGTTTGGAGCCCCGCTTCCTACTACACGTTGAGCCCGGCGCCCGCACAGTGAATCTGTGCACTGCTAAATAGTTTCATTAAAAGAAATATTACCAACATAACTAAGATTTATTAAAAGTATCAATAATAAGTTCAGTTCAGTGACACTTGTGACATTGAAGGACGTTACGTCCTTTGCTTAACATCTTAAAGAATGCTCAAAATAAACAACATTCTACGGCTGTCTTTTTCGTGACACTGTAGGTCAAGAAATCTTAACATATTTTAAAATATTTCCGTTTACAAAAATGTTGTTGTTGTTTTCCGTCCTTTTTCCATTTCTTTTAAATACTGATGATATTTACCTATTATTATAAAATTTTCACGTAAATCCTGATTTTTAAAAAAGAAGCCATGTACGTAATATATTTGTACATCTAGGAATGTAGTGCGTGTTACAGATATACACAGTTCCGCTATCATTTGTTTTCCGGTTGCTACATTTGTTACATGAAAAAGTCGACACGCGATAGATAAAACTGCAGTATTCAGAGGATACTCAGCAAGTAGGTAATTATACTTACCCATAAAGAATATACCTTGCTATATAAACTAGATACGCCCACTGTATATTTATTACGACGTGGCAAAGCTATGCACTGATCATATTTTTATACTTACGGTAACCCTAATAAAGAAAACGAGACGTATTTTTACTGAACTTAAAAGTAAATTGTAATCAAATGCTTCCAAAACTTAAATACAATATTTTTGTTACTTTCTATACTTGTCTTTTCTATTTTAATTAATAAATCATATTGCTATATAGGTTTGGTGCTAAGTTAAAAAATGTATAAAATACTAAATTTGTGACATATGTCGAGTTTTCATACTGATCACACAGTTTCTAAATGGGTGGTTAAATACAATATTGGACAGAAATGCAGACACTCAGATTTTCTTCTATCCACTGTTATAGCTAGTTTCATTTGAAGGATATAAAATGATAATTACTTTTCACCCCTAATAAAAAAATACACTAAATTAAGATAGTGTATCAAGGTTAAGCTTCTTCCAAGGTTTTCAAGAGCAACGTCCGTGAGAAACGAAACGCACCTTCCGTTCAAACATTATTTTCGTTTGGCCTACATAATTTTTGGGTGTTAATAGTCCACTATAACGTCCATTAGTATGTCAAGGGTAAGAGGCTAGATTTGCGTGCAGCTTTGGTAATCGATGGGAGATTTCCGACCTTGCCTTCTAGCCGCACCATCCTTGGAAATTGCTGACCTGTCTAATGTTTACAAGGCCAACTTTTAGGGTTTTTATCAGCTTATCTTTAAATTTGTTAATTTCATTAAGTACTAGCCACCTGCTCGCTATTTTCCCAGTTCACACTAAACCGATATTTACATATTTAGTTAACTGAAATGCGTTTATTTAATTTTTTCTGCAATACATGACACATTTATCGTTTATGTTGTTGATTTGTATGAATCGTCGTTATATTTCTATCTACTTGAGTATACTATGTGTACAAGGGGATGTATAATATAATTCTCAAAGGACCTTCGTGGCGCAGAGGTTTGCGGTGTGGTTCGTGGTTTGTGAAGTCGATTTCCACACGTGAGAGATAGATTTTTCTTCACTCTGACAAATCTCGGCAAAACTCTGGCAAAGCGCAGCGTTAAGCTCCGCCACTCAGAAGCAATGCCACAAAAAAGGCAGAAAGGAGGAAATGGAGTGTCTCAACAATAGGTGAGGACCGTCGTGGCGCAGAGGCGCAACGTCTGCCTGTAACGCGACGGTTACTGGGTTCGATCCCCAGTCGGAGAAGATGGATTTTTCTATATCCATTTTCTTCGCTCTGGCAAACTAGGCAAAGCGCGGCGTTGAGTTCCGCCACTCAACACACAATGCCTCGAAAACGGCAGAAAGTGGGGACGGAGAAAGCAGGGACTAAGCAACGAAGTGTCTTAACACTAGGTTCCCACGGTCCCTGCAGTTCCCTCTGCCTACCCTGCCTTGTGCGGGATAATGCGTGAAGTTAAAAAAAAAAAAGAAGAAGAAAAAAAAAAAACAAACAATAGGTTCCTACGGTTCCATTTGCCTACCCTGCCACGAGCGTGATAAAGCGTGAAGGTAAAAAAATCTCAAAGTAATCTTTCCAACAAGTAATACTTGACAAATATTTTTTTACTTATACTTATTTATATATGGACAAACAAAAATTAAAAAAAAATAAAAATAACGTTTTTAATTCTTCAAAATCAAGATTATTAGAATAAACGATAAAAAGAATAAACGATATTATTGATACTTACATAAGTAGTAGTAAATAGTAGTTAGACATTTATATACCCACCGATTAAGTATTTTAAAATTTTGATTTTAAATAGTCAATTATTTTTTGAAATCGGTGCCAACCAAATCATTACAAAATTAAATTTAATAAATAATTACTAATTACCAGTTAACTCAAACACCAGAATCTCTCGAGAAGAATTTTAATTCTTCAATAGTACTTACTCTTCTTATTACCTACTAACTTCTGTAACTATAACAAAATTACGTTACGATTACTTCTCTACTAAATGCGAGGTAAAGAAAAGAAATAATAGAATCACAATAGATTAAATTCGATATATATTTTTTATATCAATAATTTCCAAACATAAATATACGCACGCATATGTTTGTTTAACGTAATATATAGTTCACAATGTAAGATTATGTATATAACACATATATTCATAAACAAATACTTATTAATCAGCAACATATATAATTATTTAAATGGAATAGTTAATTGACTATTAGGGCGTTTTAGAAAATGTAGCTAAAATTGTATTGCATCGCTTATATTAATTTAAAAATTGACCTAATAATTAATAATCTTTTTATTTGGGTATTACACCCACGTGTACTCATTGTACCAATTACAACAATTTTTGTGACAAATTATTACTTATCATCCCACAAGTAAAACTTTTAAAACACTTGTATTAGTATATAACTTACTACTAGAGCTGAATTTTGCTATTGAACTTTTCTTATCAGAATATGTCATTCAGAAACCTTGGTTTATGATTGCACTTTTATGACTAAATGTACTAATAACAATTATACTATGTCAGAATTGCAAACTGTTGTAGTGGGCTGTGGATGCCATTATAGAGGATTAAACGAAATTATCAACTAAACTTATCTATATAATGTTCAATTTATCGGCATTTCATCTAATCGTTAATAAAGTTTTCATTGAGTTATTAATACAAAATCCCGATCAAGTGCAAGTTGAACTTGTAAATTAAGGGTTTCGTACTAATTTAATACATATACATATGTATATGTATAACATAAGTATAATATAAGTTATAACAACAACAATACAAACATGAATTCAATTTTTGTACTTTATCCGTATTATATTTCTCTTTTAGGCACTGGGCACTGAACCCTAGCTTCAAGCTTTATCCCGTACATGGCAGGGTAGCCAGAGGGAACCGCAGAAACCTAGTGCTTAGTCCCGTTGCTTAGTCCCTGATGCCTCGTCTCCACTTTCCGCCCTTTTCGCGGCATTGCATGTTGAGTGGCGGAACTCAACGCCGCGCTTTGCCTAGAGAGAGATTTTTCTTAGGTGTGAACACCCCTACAATCCATATGTGACTGATAAAAACGAAATTTCGAATAAAAAATAAAATTGTCTTTACGTAACAACTTAATATTTTTTTTTTTTTTCTTTCTTTTTTTTTTCTTTCTTTTTTTTTTTTTTTTTTTTTTTTGTGGGTAGGAGGCAAATGAATAACACCTGTTCGTAACAGCTGATTTATTAAATACATAATTAAATATATTATTACGCGTATAGTTGCAATAATATGTTCATGTGATATTAATAACCCACCGGCAAGAAGAATCCTGTATAATTTCACTCATTCACTTTAATATTCGTCATTTTTGAAGAAATGGAGTCAATCAAAGAGTCAATGACGGCACTAACTGACTTATTCACAACGAAAATGAGTGAATTTCAACACGATCTACACAAAACAGCATCTCCAGTCTCGACATCGTCATTAGCAGCAGAATTCAATCAATTTAAAAGTCTCATTCTTTCTCTTCTAAACACCTTGCAACGTCAGGTTGAGTTTCTCTCAACCGAGATTGGTCGACAAGAGATGAGAAGAAGGCGTAAATTTCTACTGTTTCATGGAGTACCAGAACAAAAATCCGAAGAATTAAAGACAAGCATCACCGGAATAGTAGGTAAACATTTGATGTTACCAAATTTTTCATCCTCTTGCATAAAGACCTCTTACCGGTTGGGTGGATCTTCTGATAAGCCCAGACCGATTGTAGTAAAATTTACTGATGTGTCGACACGGGACATGGTTTGGTTTGCAAAAGGTAAATTAAAGGGCAGTGGGATCACTCAGTCGGAATTTCTCACTAAAGACCGTCACGATGCTTTTCTTGTAGCAAGACAGCGATTTGGAGTAGGCAAATGTTGGTCACGAAATGGATGGATCCACATCATAGGGCCGGATGGATCTCGGCATCGCGTTGAAACCAAGGCTGAAGTCATTTCTCTTTCTGATACAAGCAGTAAGTCTCCCGTTGTCGAAAACAGCAAAAAAAAAGCAAACGACAAAGTGGTGGTGCAGCGTGCCAAAAGAATGGTGAAGAAATAGTAAACATTATTTACTTTTACATATTTTATTTTTTTTTCTTCATTTTATCTTTCTTGTGTTTTGTTGTTTATTTTTTCTATTTTTTTTTGTTGCTTCATTTAAAAGCAAATATTACTTAATCACTATAAACGATTACACTATAAATATTACTTTATTTTTTTTATATTAATTGTTTTTTACAATTATATAAATTATATGTTTTCTTTTATATTATTCTTTTCATTGAAAGTTGTCAAACTTGTCACTAGTAGAATATAATGTTATAGGATTTTATGAAGCACAGATTAATGATGCCATGTTCGGCGTTCGGATTCTTGTACTATCGTGTCAGTTATATTATGGTGATATCTTGTGAAATATTTTTTTTTTGTTTTTATCTGTATGTATGTTGTTTTAATTATGTTAATTTTTTATTTTGTTTTTTTTTTATTTTTCTTTGCGTGTATTTTGATTTATTTTTTTTTTCTTTCTTGCAACTGGCGGGTATGTTGAATTATTTGATTTTCTTTTTATTTTAATTATTTTACTTTTAGTTTTTTTTTATTTATTTTTTTTATTTACTTTTTATTTTTAGTTTTATTTTTTTATTTTTTAATTTCATTTTATATTTATTTATTTTTATTTATTTGTGATTACTATAATATTTATTTATATAAATTATCTATAAACATACATATATATATATATATATATATATATATATATATATATATATATATATATATATATATATATATATATATATATATATATATATATATATATATATATATATATATATATATATATATATATATATATATATATATATATATATATATATATATATATATATATATATATATATATATATATATATATATATATATATATTTTTACATATAAAACTATGGCATTTAGCAACAGCGATAATGATTCCTTTCTATCCTTATCTTCCAGTTCCGAAGGCATTGACAGCACCGAAAGTTTTCTTAGCATTCCATCACTCGGTGAAAATCTTGATTCATATTTCTCGGACTTTCCGAAAAATTTTAACATAGTCCATATTAATGCTCAAAGTATTCCTGCACATTACTCTGATTTGTTGTCAAGTTTCACTAGTAAAAACGTACATGCAATTTTGGTGTCTGAATCATGGCTTAAACCATGCTTACAGTCTACCTCTTACGCATTACCGGGATTTCAACTGATTAGAAATGATCGGATGGGACGAGTCGGTGGGGGTGTTGCAATCTACCTGCGTGCTCACATTCCTTTTTCTATTGTGAATATATCACTATCACAGGGCAGCGCATGTGCTGAGCACATGAACTTCTTCTTGGAGTTTTTTATAGTCCTAATCTTACTATTGATTATTTCTCGTCATTTGAAATCCTGGTTGATCAATTAACCCCCTCTTATGAGCATACCTTGATTATGGGGGATTTTAACACGTGCCTTCTTAAAAAAGACTATCGAGCTTCCCGTCTGCAAACTTTATTAAATTCTGCTAATTTAAATATTTTACCTACAGCACCAACTCATCACTTCCCAAACACTAATCCTTCTCTTCTCGATCTGATGATAGTATCTTCCACTGACCATGTAGCGAGTCATGGTCAGTATCCAGCACATGCATTTTCGTATCATGATCTTCTTTATTTATCCTACAAAGTTAGACCCCCTAAAGCTAAATCAAGAATTCTTCTCCAGCGCAACTTTGGCGGTATGGATTTGGAGCGCTTACTTGAAGATGCCAACCAAATTGACTGGTCTATTATTGAAGATGCCAGTACAGTCGATGAGCAAGTAAATATTTTCAATTCTCTTTTAATTAAACTCTACGATGCTCATGCGCCAGTGCGACCAGTCAGATTGAAACATCTACCTGCACCATGGCTTACGGCGGACATTAAAAAATTACAAAACAAGAAAAACGTTGCTAAATCAAAATATATTTCCAATGCAAGTGACGCCAATAGAGAGAAATACGTGAGAGCTAGAAATCGTTGCAACAGGGTCTGTAGAGATAGTCAACGACGCCATATTCATAAATCAATAACTGAAGAAGATGATCCAGCCAAAGTCTGGAAGTTTCTCAAATCTCTCGGAGTTGGTAAAACTAAGCATATAATCTTTCCCAAAAACGTAGACCTTAATTCTCTTAATCAACATTTCACTGCTTCTTGTACAATTGATAGTACAAATAAACTGAATACTTTGAATTCGCTTTCCACAATATCCACTCCTGAGGTTCCTCCGTTTAAGTTTACTCAATTCACTGTATGTGATGTTAAGAGAAATATTATAGCTATTAAGTGGGATGCAGTTGGGGCAGAGTGCATTAGTCGTAAAATGATCATTACTAGAATTGACCTGTTGGCTCCTGTTATCACATCCATTTTAAATCGTTCTATACTCCAAGGTGATTTTCCAACCGTCTGGAAAGATGCCCAAATTATTCCCTTGCCTAAAAAGTCTAATCCTTCTTCTTATTCCGATTACCGTCCTATTTCTATCCTTCCGTTGTTATCAAAAGTGCTTGAACGTCTTGTTCATAAGCAACTTAGCACATTCCTATCAAATTGTAGTCTTTTAAATCCTTTGCAATCCGGCTTTCGCCATGGTCATAGTACGACTACTGCTTTAGTCAAAATCACCGATGATATTAGACAGGGTATGGACGATCAGAAAGTGACGGTTCTGATATTACTAGATTTCAGTAACGCTTTCAACACTGTTGATTTCGACATACTACTTGCTATACTTGTTTCTTTTAACATATCTCCTGAGGTGGTTGATTGGTTTCATTCTTACTTGTACGGACGTCGACAGCGCATTCGAATTGAGGATACCTATTCTGATTGGTCCTCAACCAGTGCTGGCGTTCCTCAAGGTGGCGTGTTGTCTCCTCTCCTCTTTTCTATTTTTATTAATTCCATCTGTCATAAAATATCTTCTCTCTACCACCTGTATGCTGACGATCTACAAATTTACGCACAAAGTACTCTCACGGATTTTCCTAATACCATCAAAAGGATAAATTGTGACCTTGAGGAAATTTCATCTTAGAGTAAGCATTTTGGCCTTGTGATAAATCCTATAAAAAGTCAAGCTATAGTTATCGGTAGTCCTAGATTATTGCGGAACATTGATGAATCGAATATGACATGTGTTGCAATTAATGGGTCAACTATTCCATTTAGTAAAACAGTTAAGAATTTAGGTTTACTTGTGGACCAGCATTTATCTTGGGTTCCACAAGTTGAAGAGGTAAGTAAAAAAATTTATGCTGCTTCTTCGTGCCTGCGTAGGCTGCGCAACTTCTTACCTATACCCACCAAAATTGTGCTGGCAAATTCAATCCTATTACCAATTCTTGATTATGCTGATATTTGTTACCTTGACATTAAAGAGGAGCTTTTGAATAAACTTGAGCGACTTCAAAATCTTTGCATCAGGTTCATATTTGGTGTACGCAAATATGATCATATTTCCGAGTTTCGTAATAAGCTCAAGTGGCTACCTATTCGCCTTCGCAGGAATACACACATTCTTCATCTTCTCTATTCAGTGCTGTTTAATCCTTCTACTCCTCCGTACTTGAAGAAACAATTTAAGTTTCTTCATGACATCCACTCACGTTCCTTACGCTCCAATAGTAACCTTTTACTCGAAATTCCTATTCATTCTTCTTCCTTTTTCTCTAATTCCTTCACTATTAAAGCTGCCCGACTATGGAATTCCTTACCCCTTGAAATTAGACGTGCGAAAAGCCTGGACACTTTTAAAAAGCGTCTTAAAAACTACTATTTAAATCAGTAGTTTTTTGCCTTTGTTTATATATATATTTTATGCTGTTTAAGATTGTTATGTTTAAGTGTATTGGTATTGAATTTATATATTATGTGTATTATAAATGTATGTATTTATGAGTATGTAAGTATGTATGTATATATGTTTTTATGTATGTATGTATATTTATATTCTATTTATTTATTTTTATTTTTGTTTGGTTATGTATTTAAATATATGTTGTATTTAATGCACCACCCATTTGTTTTTACAACTCCAACATCCAAAGGTTGCCTGGAAGAGATCGCTTTAAGCGATAAGGCAGCCTGGTTGTACTTCTGTTCCTTTTTATTTTTATAATTATTATGTTATGTTTATGCTGTTGTGCAATAAAGTATATTTGTATTTGTATTTGTAATATACCAGCATATGTTCCTACTGTTCCATAGAAGCGAGTAACAATTTTGAATGATGATAGTAGTCCATATTTTTTTATTTTATACTTAGTAGTTAAATGGTATAGGCTTGTGATAGCTAAACGAACGGTTTTCAGCATTTTCCAGAGTTCTAAAATTTATTCATTAAAGTCGCCAAAATGTAATGTTGTTGTTGCTACCGAGAAAGCCACGCCTTGTGGTAATTGTTATTATTATTTACTAAGGCACTAATTATTTATACATGTATTATTAGAAAATAACGATTCAGGGTTTATGTTAATGAAAAATGAGTTGATTGAATGAAACTGTGATTTACGATTTATGAAGTACAAAAAAAATTACTTGTTAGATCTCGTTGAAACTAATTTACGGAGGTAGTTTACATCGTGTTATATATGATTTTTTTTTTCAGTTTCATAACTCTTAAATTTTGGAGTTCAGAGGAGGTGTGACACGTATTTTACTGCTTTGGAAGTTTCTCTCGCATAAACTATTCAGTTTAGAAGAAAATCATATTAAAAACCTCAAAATAATTTTTGTCGACCTACCTATTGATACCTCATATATATGTTTCGAAAGTATTTTTGTGTTCTCATTATAATTTAGAGAATACATCTTCTTACCAATTTAAAACAGTATAAAAAAATAGCTGTTACCGATGGACAATATATAAGGGATCCGTTTTTTCTATTTTGGCAAACACATTTTATTCTTCATGTACCTTTAATTGACTTGTAACCATGACAAAAGGTGTCTTTAGCAAAATGAAATACAATGACGCACAAAATATAAATAGAATAGAAGACAAGCAATGAGCTAAAAATCAAACTCTGTTTATCATACAACGGAAGCTTTGCTTGTGCTTTGAGTAAGTACATCTGACTTAGAGGGAGCCAGACCTGGTCTTATACAAGGTTTTAGGAGTAATTTTCTTTTGTATTTATTTCTTACAAAGCACGACATGTAATTAAATACCGTAACCTATTTGGACACGTCCAACTAAATGAATTATTCATGAACCTTTATTACTACTACTAGTATTATTTAAAGAGGCTCGTAATAAATTCTATACCAAAAAGAATGCGAAGGGATTCGTTTAAATTTTCTAATAAAATACTTACAGTACGTTGACTGACAATATCTTAAAAGTAACACTCTCGCTTTTTATTGTTAGAAAATGTCACGAGTAAATAAAAATATAGTATGTATATAATTCTGATGGAAGTTTGGTTGAGGATAACTATAAAATATTAATAACTATATAACTATAAAAATATCTTAAAACTCCTTAAAATATTTGAATTATTCACTAATCAATTATATTTTTTTAATATTTGACTTTTTAGAGCTGCGTACGCAAAAACAAAATATGAAACCCTTACATGTAAATACACTGTATATGCACTAATCGTATCTAAAAATCTAAAAATAAAGGATCACTTGTTATTCAGATTGTCCGTCTGGTCTAACTATTCGTTAGTCATGACCATTTTTTATAGTTATTTAAAGGTACCAAATTCACTTTAATATTAAATTTCAGAAATAAACTTATACCCAATCAAAAGCTAGCGGGTAGTTGAACTAGAGTGATGATTTCGCGAGCGTTTTTAAATTAGAATATATAGCGCAAATAAGGAAAAATATTTCGTAATTTGAATAGTGGAATGCGACAAAATAGTTTATCGTTGATATTTTTTCTCACACTAAAGCTTGCTTACATTTTCCTAATTTATTACGAGTTTTATAATGAACGAAGTGAACGATTTTTTCAAGGATATTATAGATAGTTAGTGCAGATGATAAGCTGAAAATCTTTAAAAAACATATCATTATTTATATTATTTCATAGAATTTTAAGCTGCGTACAGTTAAATCTTTCACTGTGACACAACTGTAATTTGATACGTTTAATATATTTTTTTACAGAAATCTTAAATTTTAATTACAAACTAAGAACAAATACTTTATTGCACAGTATAATCAATCATTAACATATTAATGTGTTTTTATTTATAGTTTATGATGTTTTTTCTTATTTATGATCACATGTCATTTTATTTATGTAACATACTATTTTTATAGCCTTATAATAAACTATACTACAATTTACTATATTTCTTTATTCAAGGAGCATAGTTTGCTTAGTTTTCTTTAAAGATTGATTTGTTAAAGAAATTGTAAATTGAAATGAATGAAGTAATGTTATACAGAGAAAGCATTTTGCTGGTCACTCATATTAATTTCGCTAAAAGCATCACACCATAACGGATATTGTAATTTGTAGGTCGATTTGAAAGGAAATGCGGCAAACCCAAAATCAGGACAATCGGAAATTAGATATAAACGTACAGACAATTAAAGGTATATGTGTATAAATAAAGGTTGTGCTAACTATATACCAGGGTTCCTAGCGATTAAAGTTCAACAAAGTCAGATATTTTTACGTGTACATTTTGTTTTTATTATCATTTTTAGTGTAAAATTTGCCTTTAACTTATTTTTTTTTTGACGATTCTTTATAATTATTATTAGAATAATTACTACCCAACAAAATAAATACATTTGAAAAAAAATAAAATGGCCGTAATTAGTGGAGGACTGTTTCTTAATACTAGATATTCTTACCCCACCTTGCTATGCATGAGATACACCTAATGAAATACTTTTGGGGTGAAGAGAGCAAATTTCCTTTTCAATACTTTTTTTATGTTTTCACGCTTTATCCCACACATAGCAGGGTAGTCAGAGAGAACTACTGGAACCGTGGAAACCTAGTGTTTTCCGCCTTTTTTCGAGGTATGTTGAGTGGCGTGTTAAGTGGCGGAACTCAACGCCGCGCTTTGCCTAGAGGCCAGAGCGAAGAAAATGGAAATGAAAAAATCCATCTTCCCCGAGTGAGGATTGGACCCACAAAAACTGTCGCGTTTACAAACAGACGCTACGAATCTGCGGAATCTGCGCAACAGCGGTCCTCAATTCTTTATATCAGTCCTTGATAAAACACTGCTTTCGTTTCTGTCTTCTTAACGGCGTTTGTATCATAACCATACTATTCTCTCTTTCTTGTGTTGCTACAATTTCTCAATTATAAAAATTAACGCATAAACAAACGAAAACGGTTAATATCAATAGCTTTGTATGTACTTGTAAATGTTGTTTACGTCTTTGCAAAGAAACAATAAATATCCACATGCATCACTTGGTCACGTTTTTAGTCAATTTATCGAAGCAGCTCACGTTCAGACCGATTTGAAAAATAATGGGTTTTAAATACAATTATAATAGCATTTTATTTGTGTTTTAGTTTGTACATAAAGTTTGGTATAATTTTGAAGTTGTTGTATATTATTTTACTACTTATATAAAAGTCTACAATACTGCAATCATTATGAATAGTGCCGCAAGAGCGTTGCAATCATAGGTTCATTACACTATCAGTACATTTGCGGCACGCGAAATAAGTTTTCTTCGATTTTGTTTGACTCCATATGACTGCAATAACCTTAGTAGTTTTTTACTTTTGTTGTTTGTAATTTATACAAGAGAAATATTATGTTATGGGCTTACGTATTTCTTACATAGAAGATGTATAATTTTATAAGATATTTTGATAGACATATTTACTCGTGAAAGTTAGGTCAATCGCATTAAATTAATTGAAATATATATATATATATATATATATATATATATATATATATATATATATATATATATATATATATATATATATATATATATATATATATATATATATATATATATATATATATATATATATATATATATATATATATATATATATATATATAAGGTGATAGAAGTGCTATTTATAATTGCTATATCAATCGTAGTTAAAACTTAAGTTAAATACAATGAAAAGTGCATTTACTGCAGTACAAGTTAACTATTTAATTAAAATACTAAATTGCAAATTACACTAGTCGTTCAAAGTATAATTATTTAAAATAACGCTTTCAGCCTTAGTAACGGAACACTGCCGATTAAAACCTATTATAGTGTCGTAGAATACACAGCACGTGAATATACTGTGCATGTAAATAGGAATATTTTCTATACTTTACTTTCACGCTTTATCCCGCTCATAGCTAAGTACGAAGAGGGAACCGTCGCTTACTTACTTAATTACTTTAATAAGATTGCCGTACAAATATTTACATTCAAAAATCAAGATATATGTTTTCTTAAATTATTACATAAAAATTGTTGAAAATGATCTATTGGTATGTATAGATTAATCAGTATCAAACTTTTTGTGCATGTGTTTTTACTCGCATATTATTCCATTTTTATGTATTTTTTATTTTTTCCAAGCTAAATTGGCTAGACAGGAAGCAAGCTGATTAATAATGACTGACAAAATTGATGTAGAACTCTGATATTCTGCTTAAATTATATATCGAAATATGTAGAAATAACATTATTTGAATTTCATGTATTCGTGGCTTAGCAACCATTGTACCATATACATAACATATGTACATACATATATATATATATATATATATATATATATATATATATATATATATATATATATATATATATATATATATATATATATATATATATATATATTGCTAAAATTTACACACATATACAGTAAAATCTTTATATTTTCTAAGGGGCCTCTATGTGTTGGATCTGGGTCCTCTCGCAAGCCTTCCAAGGGACCGAGAACTTCCTTTGAACCCGAGAATTATGTAGAGAAACATAACAATAACAATAATAATAATTCTTTATTGCACATAAAAAACATATTGAATATTGCTATCGTCTGAGGTTTTCTTAATTTACTCCGGCAACGCATTCCAGAGTTTTACAATTTTGATGGTAAAAGATAGCATTTGGTGCTAGGGTATATTAGGGTGTATTTGGTGATAGGCTATATATAGAACTCACAGTACTAATAAATGGAAAATCACCTTTTATTATACATTTATAGTTTTATAAGCAATAAGTGCGCATGCATAAGTTCATAATTAGGTTGGTCAACTTTTGTAATTGTGTTTTCTTGAATTACCGATTTTTTTCACTCGTCGTTTTTAGAGTCAAACGCTGACGCAATATGCTTATCCATTTAAAAATAGATTGATACATTTTTAATTTTTTCAGACAACAGGCATGACACCACTTATGTATGCAGTAAAAGATAACCGCACATCCTTTGTGGAGAGACTCATTGAACTTGGTTCAGATGTTGGCGCCAGAAATAACGTAAGTATTTTTAGTAACCTTTCGTAACATCAAATAAAATTATATATTTATTAAGAAATTATTGTAGATATGAGCCTTATTATAGTCATTATAACAAGCAATATCTATGAAAAGAATATAATAATCACTAAAATATTATTAGCTACCTAGTATTACTAGCTACCTGCTAATTAAAAAAAAATGATTGTATGTTCTTTAAAAACAGTTAGTTATATTGTAAAACGTATTTAGGGCAGTACATTAGCGAATGCGCTACATGCCTTTAGATGCTAGATATGGGCAATTTATAATCATAAGAGGTCACGCCTAGCTACGACATACAATGCGAGACCGCCGTCAGGTTAACTTTATTTACATAAATTTAGTTTTCTGCCAAAATCATCAAGTAGGTGATGTTTTTAAAGGCTTTAGATTTAGTTGTAGCAACTGAAATAAACGTTTAGCCTTTACGTTTTTGTTAATAGCGAATTATATACATTTTCAAATGAATAAAACGTATACCTACAGTATATATGTATAACGTCGCCGTAGTTGTAAATCATAGCTTTTTTCAATTATTCGTAGAACCGCTAAAAACTAAGTCATTTTACAAGGAATAGTTTAAAAAGAAAGAAACGTCAAAAGAGCTTTTATATTAACCTCGCCAACTTTCACAATCAAAGTTTGGCTACTTTATGAATCACGTCTGAATCATAAAGGGCGGGACGTTACGAAAACCGTAACATTAAGTACCCAACTTGACCACTTCTACGTTCTGACACGCGACTTGCAAATTACACACTTCGAGTTGATACGTAAGTCGTATGTACTTAGGTACATATATTATATACATACATTGCTATTGGCCACCGTGCACAGTGGGTCAGGCATTTACAATTTAAAATATAATTTAAATACTGGAACTGGGAATAATTACTTGGAGAACAAAAAACAACAATTAGAAGTTCATTTTATGATTATAAATGCTGCAAAGTGTTTCTAACAATAAGTTAAAAAAGTGTGCAATACCAAAATATATACAATTAATTTAACAAAATAATTTTATTTAATTTGTGCTTAACTTTAAATCTTACATGATAATCCATGTTTGTTATATTTGACTCCGGCTATATCCGTATTGCAATTATTTCAAATATAAATTAACATCACGCGATGCGCTGTTTGATCCAAGTCAATCTTGACACGTGTGAGGAAGCGTAGCGTGCGTCTGTAGATACTATAATAGGTCGACGTGATAGTGATAATAAGAAAATTGCTTCATTCATATTATGTGTACCTATTTCTTTACTCATTTTGTGATTATTGTAACCTTTAAATAGGTTTTAGTTTTGAGTGAAGTAAAATTTCTTAATACATTTTCTTCTCAAATTATCATGTTAATAGAAATTCAATGAACCAAATATGTATGTCTTAATCGAAAACAAAACAAAATACTGACTAAACACGCGTGTAAAGTGACGTTACTAAATGCGGTGTACGCCGTACCTCCAAACGGATTTCAAGCCCACTAGTGTCTCATTTGTAATCAGATGCTGTTCCACTGTGCCAAGATGGCCATATATAATGTTGAAAACTTGTAGAATGTTCTATAACTTGAAATAAATATACAAGTATATCTATTTATTATAATGTAACATTTCTTTTGCAGGACAATTACAATGTTCTCCATATATCTGCAATGTACTCCAGAGAGGACATCGTCAAACTTCTGTTATCAAAGAGGGGTGTCGATCCTTTTGCTACGGGAGGGGTAAAATTTAATTAATTATTATTTTTATTATTTATAGCTTCACACTTTATCAGACAGACGAAACCGCAGGAACCATAAGAAATTAGTGTTAAGGCACTCCGTTCCCCGCATTCCGCCTTTTTCGAGTCATTGCGTGCTGAATGGTGAAACTGAACGTCTCGCTTTGCCTAGTCTTGCTTTGCCAGAGCAAAGAAAATGGAAATCAAAAAATTCATCTTCAGAATATCAATTTAAAATAACTTGAAGTTCGCATTAGGGAAATTAAAATATTTTAAGTATATTATTTGTTACTTCCTATTTCCACGCATGACACAAAGAGCGATATTAACTACCACGTAACAAGCAATGTTTAATTCAGGTATAAAATTAAGAATATAGATTCTTTACCCTACACCCGCTATGTATGTTATTCTTTTGACACAAATAAATAAAGATCTGTCATTTAAAGGTTCTTCCATTTGTATGTTGCATTTTTGTGAATAAAACGAGGCTACAATCTTTAACGTAGAATTTTTAAATTTCCCCCCAATTAGTAAATGTTAAAATTATTAAAATAAAATTCTTTTACATATAGAGCCGTCAACAAACTGCAGTACATTTGGTCGCAAGCAGACAAACTGGCACGGCGACTAGTATTTTACGTGCCTTGCTCACAGCTGCTGGAAAGGACATAAGGCTACGTACCGATGGGGTAAGTGCATTAAATATGAAACATTTGATAATACTTGAATAAAAAGTACTTTTTTTATTTTGTGTTTCATATAAACCTTACAGGTGAATATTCATAAACTTGGAATGTAACTTGCTAATATATTTTGTCATTATAGTGAGTAAGCTTGCAAAAAAAATGTTAGCTAAAATAAATTTATGTACAGCAATACATTAAATATTATCTGCATTATATGTACATTTAAATTATTTCTATAATAACTTTCTGTTTTCAGTTTATGATTTAGAGTAATAAATTTATGTTTATATGTAATTATATCTTTTTGCCTTGACGTTTCGATACATCAAAGTATTTACAACCTGATCTCATAAATATTTATTTTTTATGTACCAATTTAGTTTACACATAGATCGTAAACACCATAAATATTCGTCGCCGGCTAGTTATATATATAGTAAGTCAATAAACTTTCAACTTTATGTTGTTGTCTTAGAGCTTTCATTGTCTAGTAAATTTCGTAGTACATAAAGCTGATGCAGCTTTGGTCACGACGATCGCGTGCAGTCTTCTGTCGCCTGGCACCGTCGTCCCCGCGGGGGACTCCCCTCAGGAAGGAGCAAGTAAACAAAACTCGCCTACAGAAACTGATTTTTTTAAACAACTAAATGATTTATCAATCTCACCAAATATTGACCTGGAATATCACGCACTATCGCGCGGTAAATTATTAAAAATTACATGGAACTAGTACAAGGCTTTCATTTTAACGACATTTCAGCGGCGAAAACGAACCACCCCCACGAATAGAAACTAGCTAATTATCCGCCGAGCTTTAGCCGTCGAGTAAACGTCATAACGCAAAATTTACAATGCAAATCAGTAGCGGAATATTAGTTATAACGTCAGCGTTGAAATTCAAAATTAGTAATTTTAATACAATAAGTCTCAGTCCGCCCTACGACACGACTAGAGAAAGGCAGTTTTAGTTCACCATGATTGACAATGCTTACTTTGTGTTCCTTAAATAATTTCTATGGAGGATCAAGTACGTATACCTACTGGACGTCGATGTAAGCGTCGGAAAAGTAAGGTTACCATTGCATGCGAGTAAATAATGTTCGATTTAATGTAATGTCGAACCGTCAAAGATTGCGATGCACATAAGTCGAAAGTATTATCTGCATTGTGACTATTCGGAAGCTCCGTGCTCATGGCACTAGCACGTGAGTAGTTCGCGTACAGACAGTGCACCGAATTAATTTGAGTGTTGGTGGGAAAAGAATATTCTGTATTGTAAATGTCCATAGGCCATGTCCGATAATGGCAGGGATGCGCCGACCAGCGCTAACTTAAATTTCCGATTCGGAGGCATACGTAGTCCTCCCGCGAATCAGTCTAGGGACTTACAAAAACTCGAGCTCAGTTTTATCGAGTTGAATAAAGAGCGTGCGCGCCAAAAGGAATGGAAAAAGCTAATTCGCGACATGGTGTTCCAGAGAGGCAAGATCCCGCTGCTGTTGGCAGTCGAGGCCGGCAACCAGAGTATGGTGCGTGAGCTGCTTAGTGCGCAGACAGCGGAGCAACTCAAGGTAAAAGTTTTCTTCAGTAGCACAAATGTTCAGTTAATAATTATATGAAATATTATATATCATTGATAAATTTACATAACTACCGGCCAACTGGTTAGATTAATCTTAAGATATTTTATACAGGCCTCCACTCCCGCTGGGGATACAGCGCTTCATTTAGCAGCAAGAAGGCGAGACGTGGACATGTCACGCATCCTAGTAGATTATGGTGCAGCAGTAGATGCTGTCAATGGCGCAGGGCAAACAGCCTTACATATTGCTGCGGCGGAGGGCGATGAGCCTCTTGTTAAATATTTCTACGGAGTGCGCGCAAACGCAGCTATTGCAGATAATGAAGGTAAGATTACTTACCAAATCAGGTGAAAATATCCCATCAAAATGTTGCTTATTTTGATACAGTTTTATATGTATTGATGTTAACAAGCTTTAAAATCTCATAATCGTCTTCATAGATCGAACTCCAATGCATCTGGCTGCAGAAAATGGTCATGCTGCAATTATTGAGTTGTTAGCTGACAAATTTAAGGCATCAATATTTGAAAGGACTAAAGATGGCAGTACATTGATGCATATAGCTTCACTAAACGGTCATGCTGACTGTGCCATGATGTTGTTCAAAAAAGGTGTCTACCTGCATATGCCTAACAAGGTAACTGTTTTAGAATAGAATAAATTGTAATTTTTATTCCGCTGTTATTTGCCTGCCATCTATACACATAAGCATTATATGTGGGGGTTATTTAGAAGGTCTTTGGTAGCCTATGTTGGTACAAATATTATTTTGTTTAATTTTTGCTTAAGTACAATTATGTAATATAACGACTATGAATAGATACTAACCTTCTACCACTACTTACCGTTTACTTTTATAAAAATTTAAAAAGGCCATTATTGTGGCTCTAAAGCAAAAATGTAAGACAAAGACACAAAACGATTTATTAAAAAACAATAATTTTAATGCATACATTTTGCCATGTATATAAGTAATGTGTTTTTCAAGAGCTTTTTCTTTGTTTACTTTCAATAAATGTGAAACTTATGTAATCGTTATAAGAAGCATATGTGACGTTTTTTACTTAACATTAAAATAGTAAGCAACTAATTTCCTATAAACTGGCACACCGCACGAAATGTCCTTGTAATAAAGGAAATGAAATCATGCGTTACAGAAAACATAAATTCTTGGAAGTATGCTATATATTATTACACGGTTCTTTATATGCAAAAAGTAATTTAAAACCACTTATAAGACGCGAATATAAAATTTTAATTTTTATTATTTTACTCTTCTTTTCCCGTATTTTCTCGGTCGTCCTCGTCCAAGTAAAACGATGATCTTAGGTTATCCCTTCAACTATGTTTGTCCGCGCCAAATGCAATTGTTTTGCAATTGCTTTAATAATAAATGATTTTTAAGATCCATATACTTATTTATACGTTATTATAACAACAATTTCTTTTGTAATATTTGTCTGCCTGTCTTTCCATTGGTACGGGCTAATCTTTGGAACGGCTAAATCAATTTCCATTAAATTTTCCCTGAAGAAAATAAAAGCAAGCAGAAAGCTGCGGAGCAACATACAGGTTCCAGAAATTCCCGCGGATCACGATTTACAAGGGAAAAAGGAAGCTAAGTGGAAGAGTTCTACGTAGATAAAATATTTCATAATTAATGATAACGGAATTCGTCTTTCTTAATCCTATATTTTATTTATTTTTACGATAATTTGACGTGACAAAACATATATAAATATTTTATTTTGAGTTAATATACGCGGCAGGATAGTCCTTGCAAGCTTTGTTATTGATTATTTGGTTTTTAAAATTTATTATTATTTATTTATATAGTATACAAAAACAAAAAATGTAAGTTCTATAAGTTAAGTTTGATTCCACAAAAAGAAAATAATTATCATCTTAAATAAACGTGTATTTGCTTTATTTTTCTTCCTCCACACATCATATGAGTTCTGTTTAACTGCTCTCGTGCATTTTAAAGGGATGTTTCTTCAGCTTCACCCTCTCCCCCCATATAGTATAGTAGACATAAATGTGGGAATCTAGTGTTAAGACACTCTGTTCCCTGTTAGTGTCAAACCCACAAACCGTCTCGTTTAAAGGCAGACACTCAACAAAAGACACACTGTCAATTTTAATTTCTTTTATTATGTTCGTTTCGTAGACTATCTCATGGAAATTCTAAATATGTTATCACGTGATATTTCACCATAAGCTGCGTAGAAGAATAGTTAAGCAAATTTTGACGCAGCTTAATAAGAACGTCAAAAATGGTTTAGTAGTCAAACAGGCATGGGTTCGAGTCCAGCTCCAGTCAGATTTCTATACATCATTTTTATCATTGACATATATCTTTGTTACTAACAATAATAATCTAAGCATATTGAACTGTAGCTTAAAAGAGATGTTGATATTTAACTTTCTAACGTCTTTATTAACTACGCCTTCATATGTATAAAAGCAATATTTATCAATATCGCTATGTCATTTTTTTCTACAGGCGTCTTAACCATGCTTAACACGAGATTATTTAACATTTTAGAAAGTTCTTTGTTCATATTAAAAACGTTATGAATTTAATTACATCGTAAAATTCATCATCCCCATCTAGAACTTTCGGCTTATCAGTAACATTTTATTTGTTTTTTAGTAAACATATGGAATAATTTTTAACATTGTAACTAAATTATAACATTTTTACATTAAAAATTCAATACAAACGCAAATGTGATTCAAATATTTGTTCCAGGATGGTGCTCGTAGTATTCACACAGCTGCAAGATACGGCCACGTCGGTATTATTAATACACTGTTGCAAAAGGGCGAAAGTGTGGATGTCACTACAAATGTAAGTATTTCTCATGAATTAATACTAAAAGACTCAGTTCTATCAACAAAAAACTTTTATTTAAGCTGTGCTTTCTTAAATCATATCAAAACGTTCGAAAATCTTATAATAGGCAATGATTTTTTTTTTTTTAGAACTTTAGATTTCTTTATATCTCTTTTTGTTTTTTTCGCAACAACCATTTAACGCCTACGCTTTTGTAGCTCTACTTTTCTTACATTTGTTTAACTATGGTTGGAGTTTTTTAGATTTTATAATGTAGATATTATTTTATAATGTATTGTTTGGCGCTCTGTTCTCTCTGACTACCCCGCTAGGTATAGAGCGTGAAGCTATGTACGAGTATGTATGATATTTATTATAAGATCTAAATACATTAGGTAGAGTTTACGTTTGGATGTATACGTATAATTTTACAATTGCTATAAAAAGAACAACATAAATAATACACATTAGAAGTGTATTAGAATAGACGTAGCAGAATTTTTAGTTCTAGAATATAATAAAAAAGATTTCTCGTTTCAATATTGTTTACATAATGCAATATATGAATATGTATTTTAAATATTTTACTGAATTATATATAAATATATGTCATGACCATGAATTGGAATGTGTTTGGCAACAAATGTCTTTTTTCTTATTAATTTTACATTATTAAGTAAATTTACATTTTTATGGATATAAACAAACATCAAGTACAAATGATATTACTATTCATATAAATATTTCTTACATTTATACTAAACTAATAATTTTGTCTATTTTCACCTTTTTTACTTTAACCTAAATATAACAATTTAAATTCAAGTGTCAGGACACTCTGTTCTTCCATTCCCACCCGAATTCGATATTATACACATCCGTTGTTGTTTATATTTTAGATCTGCAAATTTGTATGTACGAGTATGTTGTCCAAACTATGTTTATTGTCCTAATTGTCCAAACTATGTTTATTGAATGGCGTAGCTTAACGTTTCGCTTTGTCTACCAGAGTAGAGAAAAGAGTAATAAAAAGCAAAAATATTTAACATATAACAATTTCCTCGATTGTACCCATAGCATCGCATTTATAGTCAGAGGCCACCACTGTACCACAAGGACGTCTTGTGTTTGTATACATGTTCACATACAAGAAGTCGTCTTGTATGTGTACTTGCAATATAATATTATTTTTTCCAACAATTTCTAGGATAACTATACAGCACTTCACATAGCAGTCGAGTCGTGTAAACCGGCTGTAGTTGAAACTTTACTGGGATACGGCGCAGATGTACATATCAGAGGTGGAAAGCAACGGGAGACTCCACTTCATATCGCTGCTAGGATTCCTGACGGTATACTATTGATTTTCACTATAAATAATTATTCATTTTTATGAAATATTGAACATACACGAGTTATTGCTTGTGTTTACAATTTCAGTACGGTTTTTATTTTCAGTATAGTTAAGAGATTCAAGAAATCTTTATTGTCTCTATTATATAGCGAAAAATCTTTGTGATTACAATTATTTAACAGGTGACAAATGTGCGCTAATGCTACTGAAGTCAGGCGCTGGACCAAATAAAGCCACCGAAGATGGGATGACTCCAGTACATGTAGCGGCCAAATATGGAAACCTTACTACCTTAATTCTTCTCCTAGAAGATGGGGGTGATCCATTAAGAAAATCTAAGGTACAAGATTTATATTATACTTTCTTAAAACAATTTTAGATTTTTTATTTCTATGCATGTTATTGCAATAGTATTTAATTACCAATATTATAAATAACCAAAATTAGACAGGCGAAACACCACTTCATATGGCGTGTCGAAGTTGTAAACCAGACATAGTACGGCATTTAATAGAATTTGTAAAAATCCATAACGGAGAAAAAGTTGCAACTACATACATCGACGCAGTTGACGAAGATGGAAGAACAGCCCTACATTTCGCCGGTCAAATAACTAAAGAAGAAGTTAAAGTAGCTTCGGCTGATAAAGAAGTTGTAAAATACCTTATGCAAAATGGTGCAGATGTAAACTTACAGACGAGACATAGTCAAGAAACAGCTTTTCACTTTTGCGCTATTGCTGGTAATAATGATGTGTTGACGGAGATGATAACTGATATGTCAGCAGCTGATGTTAGCAGAGCCCTTAATAAACAGAACTCTATAGGGTGGACACCTTTATTGATTGCATGCAACCGTGGACACATGGAACTCGTTAATACGTTGTTATCAAATCATGCGAGAGTAGATGTATTTGACATCGAAGGAAGATCTGCATTACATTTAGCTGCTGAGCACGGTTATCTACAGGTTTGTGATGCTTTATTGACAAATAAAGCCTTTATCAATTCAAAAGCACGAAATGGCCGGACAGCACTTCACTTGGCGGCTATGAATGGCTACGCACACTTAGTAAAATTTTTGATAAGGGATCACAATGCTATGATCGACGTGCTAACTTTGAAAAAACAAACTCCACTACATTTGGCTGCCGCCAGTGGCCAAATGGAAGTTTGCAAATTATTGCTTGAACTGGGTGCTAATATTGATGCTACAGATGAATTAGGCCAAAAACCAATCCATTCTGCTGCACAAAATAATTATTCCGAAGTAGTTCAATTATTTTTACAACAGCATCCAAACTTGGTGATGGCTACTACTAAAGATGGAAATACCTGTGCGCATATAGCTGCTATCCAAGGATCTGTTAAAGTTATAGAAGAACTTATGAAATTCGATAGAACTGGTGTAATATCAGCAAGAAATAAACTAAATGAATCAACTCCTCTACAACTAGCTGCAGAAGGTGGTCATGCAGACGTTGTCAGAGTTCTTGTTAGAGCTGGAGCGTCTTGTACGGACGAAAACCGAGCCGGTTTAACTGCTGTCCACTTAGCAGCAGAACATGGTCACACAAATGTACTGGACGTAATGCGTTCTACAAATACATTAAGAATATCTAGTAAAAAGCTAGGTTTAACTCCTTTACACATAGCTGCATATTATGGACAAGCAGAAACTGTTCGAGAACTTTTATCGTATGTTCCTGGGACTGTAAAATCTGAACCCCCCACAGGGCTATCACTGGTACCTATATTAGGTGCCGAATCCGGTCTAACGCCACTTCACCTTGCCGCCTATAATGGTAACGAAAACGTTGTACGATTGCTACTTAATTCTGCTGGTGTACAAGTTGACGCTGCAACTAACGAAAATGTAAGTAAATGTACATAAAAATTATCTAGAAATATATTATATCACAAAGATTACACTACATTTATCTTTTCCAGGGATATAATCCACTACATTTAGCATGTTTTGGTGGGCATATGTCAATAGTAGGCTTGCTGTTAAGTAGATCCGCTGAGTTATTACAAAGTACAGACAGACATGGTAAAACTGGTTTGCACATCGCATCTACTCACGGTCATTATCAAATGGTAGAAGTATTACTTGGACAAGGAGCAGAAATTAACGCAACAGACAAAAATGGCTGGACGCCATTACACTGCGCTGCAAAAGCTGGTTACTTAAACGTAGTAAAATTACTATGCGAATCAGGAGCGTCGCCAAAAAGTGAAACAAATTTGAATTGTGCACCTATTTGGTTTGCGGCTTCAGAGAACCATAATGACGTATTAGAATACCTTTTACATAAAGAGCACGACACACAATCACTAATGGATGACAAAAGGTTTATTTATAATTTAATGGTGTGTTCAAAAAATCACAATAATATACCTATAGAAGAATTCGTCTTAGTTTCCCCAGCACCCGTTGATACAGCGGCAAAATTATCAAACTTATACATTAATTTATCAACTAAGGTATGTTTATTTCTTATAAATAAAAAAAATATCTTTACTTTAAACAATTATTATCATATGTATCATATTTTTCCATAGGAAAAGGAGCGTGCCAAAGATCTAATAGCGGCTGGAAAACAGTGTGAGGCAATGGCCACAGAATTGTTAGCTTTAGCAGCTGGTGCAGACTCTGCCGGGCATATACTCACTGCTACTGATAATAGAAATATAGAGTTTTTAGACGTATTAATAGAAAATGAACAAAAAGAGGTCATCGCACATACAGTCGTTCAGAGATATCTTCAGGTAAAAAATAGGTAACTTCGTCTACTATAGCAATACTTGTTTAAAAAATTCTGCCGTGTTCACAATATTTGGTCTTATTCCAGGAACTCTGGCGTGGAAGTCTCAAGTGGACTGGCATCAAAATTATGTTCCTTTTTTTCGCATTTATAATATGCCCTCCGGTCTGGCTTGTCTTTTCCCTTCCATTAGGCCATAAATATAATAAAATTCCTATAATAAAATTTATGTCATATTTAACGTCACATATATATCTTATGGTTTTATTAGCGCTAGTGGCAATAACTCCTATTTATAATTCAATATTCAGAGAAAGTCTAGTACCTAGATGGTATGAGTGGATGCTGCTTGTAGTGTTTGAGTGGTCTTTTACTATTTGAGTTAACAAATCCTAGTGACAAATCTGGCTTAGGATGGATTAAGATAGCAGTTTTACTATTAGGCATGATTGGCGTGGCAACCCACGTGGTAGGATGGATTTTTGTATTACCTAAATATTGGCCAACTTTAATGTACTGTAGGAATCAATTTTTTGCCTTATCGTTTTTACTTGCTTGTGTACAAATATTAGACTTTTTATCTTTTCATCACTTATTTGGCCCTTGGGCCATTATTATTGGTGATTTAATGAAAGATTTGGGTAGGTTTCTTGCAGTTTTAGCTATTTTTGTATTTGGATTCTCAATGCATATAGTAGCACTAAACCAGCCATTCAGGAATATATACAGACCGGAAGACAATAAATACGCTAGACAAGCGAGAAGAAAAATATTCTCAGACGGTAAGAATTGTTTTACGTCATTTTTTCACCCAAATTATTGCATTAACTAATTTTTCATATAAATTGTGCGACACATTGGTCTAACATAAAATTAATAGAAATATAACTTACTAAAGAGTATTTATTACGAATTCTTATAATAGATAATAATCTTCGAACAAAAAGACAAGCATATGATCCCCAGTGGTTTTCGGGAGAATCATATCGGAGAAAACAAGGGGTGACTGGTCGTAAGTCGATCATAGCAATAAAGAAAAATAATATCAAGACGTACTTCAATTCATTTTGCATTTTACGGTGGTAGCTTTAAATATATGTGCTTTTATGAAACTGTATACATTGCGCTTGCAAGCTTGAACGTTTGCCACCTTGTTGGGAATGTTACCACCGTCAACATCGTTAATGGGCGAGTCTTTTTATCACCATGATGAGGAATGAGTTAGGACATGATATATATACACCTATCGCGCTACATGTGGCATGTCTTCATTATTATTTCTACAGTGTCGTACATCAATGGCAATCATATTTAATGTTTAGTTCTAGCATAATGTTAACTAATTGCGCCGCGTATTTTCTGTTTTTATGTAATAAATTACAATATATATACTGAATAAAGCGTAGTAATAATTTACCTAATAAATTTACAGATAGAATAAACAGAAAATGCCTTGTGCGATATATCTAGTTTTAGTGGAATGAGTGGCCGACCTCACCGCATTCAGTGGAGCAAGTTTGTTTTGCGCATGCCGCAAGGCTTTTGTCCTGCGTTTGACACCAGCGTCCTAAGGTATCCTATTGTAACGTTTGGCTGTTTGTCGTCTATGTGGCACATTGTGACCACGCCGTCCATGGACACATGTAGAGGGGATTGGGGTAGATTGATGTTTGTCAACGATGCAATTGGCTATAAAACAACTCCATTACATATTATAAGATATAAAATAATTCAAACACTTATTCTACCATGAACACAATACCATCCATATTTACACAAATCAATCTACCCCTTGCGCACACTTGAACTTTAGTTACTCAAAAATGTTAGATGTGGGTTTCATGACAATGTAAAATTTACCTTTTAAATATATATAGCACTTGCCTTAAATGTCTATAGATTCGTCTAGCCTGTAAAATATACTATAAGAGAAATACACCAATGAAGGGGTACATTGATGCACATACAACAATACATAACATTACCTTTTACTTATCAAACAAGAAGTAAACCATATTACGCATTAAATTACCCCTCCATACACATGAGATACAAAGGTCCATGCAAGTGTTGTCTTCTAGCGACGTTGTCACCAATCGAGGCGTTGGAGAAATTGTTTTTCGCCCTTTTCGGCCAGATTACTTTGTCAGACCTGAACTACGTGTCACCTCTTCGACCGTTATGGACGCAGAGCCTCTTCAAGTTTGTTTTCGGCGCCTACTTATTGATGTCCGTCGTGGTGCTCATAACGCTCCTTATTGCGATGATGTCGGACACTTATCAACGAATACAGGTAATTTTGTTGTCACATTCAACTCCATTGTTCACAGTGACCATGAACCCAATATATTCCTTCGAGCTGCTGTTCTTCGCGGTGTTCGGTCAGACCACCACAGAACAAACGAGAGTGCACCGGAATGATAGTAACACACAACCGGCCTGGACCAATTATTTGTTCAAAATAGTCTTCGGCATCTACATGTTGGTGTCAGTTGTAGTATTGATAAATCTACTCATTGCCATGATGTCTGACACGTATCAAAGGATACAGGTAATGCACACGTGAATAGACTAACTAATAAATGTACGCAGCCTGCATCCGTAATAAAGTGTGTAAAATTGGTATGCTGTACATGTTTAAATATAAAAAATTAAATAAATATGAACTACAAAATGCTCTTGCTGCAAGTTATATGTTTCTATCAATCACATTGGTCTGAAATGTCATATTTTATTGTAATAGAATAGTTATATTGGTAATACGCAGTGCATTCTGTTTTACATTCAAGTGATACATATTATGTATAGAATTTATGGATGGTTCATAGGTTTTTCGTATAATTCTATCTAACATGGCCGGGTGAACATGGCTTTCTATTAAATTCGAAAAAGCATACAATGTAGAAAATAAATATCCGATTTGAAATGCAGGTTACAGAAAGAAGCAAGGGATTTCTCTTTTCAAATAAAAATGGCCAAAAACTTTAAGTGTGGTTATTCCTTCATTCGAACACGTTTCAGCTATTGATTTCTCTATAAATATTTAGTCTAGATAATTATCCTTAATATAATTGACGAATGTGATATTTTAGGCACAATCTGATATAGAATGGAAGTATGGCTTGTCCAAACTAATCCGCAACATGCATCGAACAAATACAGCACCGTCTCCACTAAATCTAGTAACGACGTGGCTTATGTGGTTAATACACAGGTGTAAGGTAAAAAATTTGTACCATTACCGCATTATTTACTTCATAACTAATTGTATTTATATTTATTATAAATAAAATTTTATAAGGAGCGGTTAAGTAAGAAAAAGCGACCCAGTTTGGTACATATGATTGGAATGCAACGGCAAGACCAAATGAGTGCAAGATCAAAAGCTGGTGCAAAATGGTTATCGAAAGTTAAAAGGGGGCAAGTTGTGCCGAAAGGTAAATTTTCAAATAAAATTTATCTTTTGAAATATAATTAACATCTTTGTAAATATAATATCAAACCAGTAAAAATATTATATTTCAATTCTATTTCAGATTCAACACGTTTATCTGTAGTACATTTGAGTCCCTTGGGGTCACAACTTAGTTTTAGTAATATGACGAGAATAGAAAACGTAGTAGATTGGGAAATTATCGCTAAAAAATACCGAGCACTGATGAGGGACGAACCGGAGGAACCTGCCAATAAGGAAAGTGAATCTGATTCTGTTGATGAGGAGTCAGAAATAGTTCCTAATAATGTTGCAGCAGTGCCGCCCTAAAAACATGGAAGAAAATAGAACTTAAAATACTTAACGATAGTAAGGTATATGAAATAACCGATACCTTACAGCGAAATTGATAATTAATTCATTCATGGATATATCAATTACTTAAAATCTACCTGGAAAACAAAATTGTGACTATCATGAGAAAACTTTAACATATAGAGAACTGGAGAAAGGTTGTATGTAGATATTAAGTGAAAATTTTATTATTTGACCATAATTAATATATGATTGCTGATGATATGTTTTAACTATATTTTTAAGTCAATTCTTAATTATATTTAATTAAAACATTAAACATGTACATTGTAACAATAATTAATTATTATAATGTTAGGAAATAATATAAAAAGACGCACAGTAGTTAGCTGATGTCATTGAACTTATCATAAAACTATTTAATTTTTGTAACAGTAACAAAATGTGAACGTATAAATTAAATAAATATTTATAGCTTAGTTTCTTTTAATACTTGTAACTTATAAGTTACGACACGTATTGAACAAAAATCATCCTTCCTTAAACATAATATCATCTTCAAAGTCAGACATTTCTGTTTAAGTAATTAAAACGTTGTGAAGGCATAAGGAAAATTTAAATCATGAAATCTAAAAGAAACCTGCATGTTCAAATTAAAAATACAAAAATAAAAAAATATTTGTTGTTCATTTACTTAACGGCTATAGTACATAAATAAAGCTTAATATTTATCTAAAACAAATACTGTCAAAATGATACGGTATCAATGTACATAATACAAAAGAACGTACTTTATCTAATCGCTTTATATAAATAATAAATTGTCATATTAAAGTGTTAAAAAAGTAAATGGAAAATGTAGCTATATCGTTTATATAAATTATATATAAATATCGTTTTAAATGTAAGTGTAAAAATATAATAATATAATCGCATTTTTATAGAACAAACCATTTAGTAAGTACTTTCTCGTTTTGTTGCGTACTAAACGTTTGAAGTTGTGAATTAGTATTAAAGGACTATTTTTACTATATATTTTGTAAAAAAAATGTAGACCTAAGTATACAATATATCTATAGCATAGATACAGTTACTAGTTTTACTTTATTTATTTAAGTATAATATTCTTAAGTTAATAATATTCTTGTAAATATAAAAATTGTGTACATAATTGTTTTAAAATAAAATATGCAAATCACATGAAAATTTATTTAAATTATAATTTTTACAGGGTCGTAAGAGATCTTATTCCTATTCGTATTTAATGTGGTAGTTGGATTTTTTTTCATCTTCTATTATAAATTTAAATTACTTCCTTAAATATCCAACAAATTTTATTACTTCTCATATATTAAAATTAGTAACATTCATATTTAACTGTTAGTTAGTTACTCAATAAATTAAATAAAACATGTTATTAAAAATGATGGTTACTTCTTTCAGAAAAATTCAGTGAATGCATGAAAAATATAAGAGTAATAAGAACTGATTGCGAGGCTGTCGTGGCGCAACGGCAGCGTCTGATCGTAAAGGCAGTTCGATGTTGTCGATGTTCGATCAGTGTCGATGTTCGATTCTCAATCGAGGAAATGAATGTTTTTTTTAGCTTCACGCTTTATCCCGCACATGGCAAGGTAGGCAGTGGGAACTGCAGGAACTATTGGAACCTAGTGTTAAGACACTCCGTTGCTTAGTCCCTGCGTTCTCCGTCCTCGCTTTCCGCCTTTTTTCGAGGCATTGCGAGGAACTCAATGCCGCGCTTTTGCCTAGGTGCAAGAGCGAAGAAAATGGAAATAGAAAAATCCATCTTTCCCGACTGGGAATCGAACCCAGAAACCGTCGCGGTACAACCAGACGTTACGCCTCTGCGCCACGACAGTCCTCTATTTCTCAATGATTTCTTGACTTAAATTATCAATAGAGACACTCAGTAGAGTAATAAATATGTTCGACATATTTTGTTGTCATATTATGTTAATTATATAATAACTATGGCAATTATATACTTAAAAAGTATTACAAATTCGAATAATTATTTTAATTTATATAATATAAAGAAAAATGTGAAGTAAGCAACCAAAATATTTGAAAATTAAATCAACCTTCATTAAAATAAATAAAATCTAGAATTTGTTAACGTATTTGTTTGACTCCTTTGCGTTATATTCCTCTTATTGACTTTATTATATACTTATACTACTATTCACTGTTCTAGGTCAGTAACCAAGGATCAATTCGAATAAAGGTTTTCTCTTTATAGAAGTCAAACTAGAACACTTAAAATGTAATTCTGTATGGTTTTCCCACAATTATAAAATAGTTTTTGTGACTCTTAATAAGGATAAAAAATATACTTAAAGACAACATATAGAAATTTGAACGCAGCGTTTAAATTTTTATGAAGAGCGCATGACCTAGAGATCAATGCGCTGGCACGATTTGCATGAGGCGCGGGTCAAATCCTGCTGCGTCCAAATTTTTATACGTTCTCTTTAAGTATTATATAGAATATCCCAATGACAGTATCATTGACAGACGTATTAAACGTATAATGTGACATGGTTTACGTGGACACTATGTAAAACAGATGTAAAAATATAAGATAATATTTTTTATTCCAAGTTTGGGCTAATCTTTGTGTTAATAAATATTTATTAGGGCATGGTGGGTTTTGATATTTGCACAGAAAATTATTTAAAAATGTATTTAGGAATTCGTTACCTGGCACCAATTTTAGTTTTAGTTGTGGCGAACTATTTATTACAGTTTCATAAAGCACAGCATTCATTATTTTTGTACAACTCTTGACATCCTTCTCCTTACACTCTTAATTAACAAAATCAAGGAATCATTTTGTACTACACCTGATTTTTAGCCTAAAAATACACCAATTACACAAAATTTCAAAAACTTAATTATTTACAATTTATCGTTGGATGTTGAGTTGTAGAAACCGAGATTAATAGTCTCTAAAACAGACTATGATAACTACCCCAAGTGTTATTTTATGTTGACAATCAAAAACAATGAATCAAAAAAAATATATAAATACACGCGAGTAATCAATTAGCCTTGTTGCATTAACTTGTTAACACTAACAGGTTGTCAGCCAAAGAATCAATGAATACATTCACATTGTTTCACACATCGAAGTTGCAAATAAGATATTAAAATATTGAGTATGTGATATATTGTATTATATATATATATATATATATATATATATATATATATATATATATATATATATATATATATATATATATATATATATATATATATATATATATATATATATATATATATATATATATATATATATATATATATATATATATATATATATATATATATATATATATATATATATATATAATATATATATATATATATATATATATATATATATATATTATATATATATATATATATATATATATATATATATATATATATATATATATATATATATATATATATATATATATATATATATATATATATATATATATATATATATATATATATATATATATATATATATATATATATATATATATATATTATATATATATATATATATATATATATATATATATATATATATATATATATATATATATATATATATATATATATATATATATATATATATATATATATATATATATATATATATATATATATATATATATATATATATATATATATATATATATATATATATATATATATATATATATATATATATATATATATATAAGGTACCTGTGTCGAATATGGCCACCTTAAGGTTTAGTATAATTTTTTAGATAGTTTCTGAGACAAAGCCCTGACTTTACAAATTTTCCTGAAAACCTTATCTATTTACCTTTCGTAACATAGGAAAAAAAAATCAAAATTATGGATCATTTTATTATCGTAAATTATTTTTTAAAAAGGTTTAAATTGGCCATATTTCCGACTGTGTATGTAAATATGCCCACGGTGTGGCCATATTTACAGTATGGATAATTTTGTTATGAAATAAACTAAAACCATTTGAATATTTCAAAATATTTTTATTAAATCAGTACAGATATGTATCACAATTATCTTAAATTTAATTATAACAAATCTTATAGGTACTCTCCACCAATAATTATAGTGTTTTACTGTTATCAAGTAAAATATAAATGTTCTGAGTTAAACTTGGCGAAAAAAAACAATATTTAAATTCTGTGTTAGATTAGATGTGTTGGCTCAGCCTGAGATCAATTTAATATCTAAACTTATTCTAATATCAGTCACTGACTTCAGGTCACAAGAATTAAAAAAAAAAAAACAAAAACAAAACAAAACAAAACACCTTATGTATTACTAATTAATTAGATAAATTGGCTTGCTCTGAGATCAACTGAATTGTCAATAACAATAGAAGACTTAAAATAAAATCTGTGAGTCATTCACTTCAAATCACATAAATTCTTAAAAGTAATAACTTACATCTAGAGACAACATGTGCATAAAAAACATAAAGGTACCTGAGTATCTTGTAATTAATTGTTATAACATTGGGGACATATGAAATTTTCCGTATCTTCGGCAGACAAACCAACACACTCTTCATGGACATAGATGCCACATTTAAAACAAGATCGCATGTCAACCACCCTATCTTGATCACAAAGGAAGCAATACTAAGACTCACCAAGTTTTCTAGATTTTCCTTTATCACTTTTCGGGTTTGAAGGAATCTTGTTTGATGATGCCTTATTCCTTTTTGAAGGGTCTTGTTTTCTTTTTGGTAAAGTAATGTTGGATGGCTCAGGGATATTATTCTTTTTTGAGATGCAGCGTAGGATGACTCACGCGTACTTTTCTTCTTTTTTGAAGTTTTATTCGATGACCCTGACAATGCTTTTCTTTTCTGAGAAGCTGCTCCAGACGAACCTGGTAAATTCTTTTGAGCAAAAGTCGCTTTCGTTAGTTCTTGAGCCAGACTGTTAATGGCTTTTGCCCTTGGAGCAGTTTTTGAGCTAGATGTTGTCTTTTCCGGTGTTTTTAACATTGCACTGAAAGATTCATATGATTCGTTAAGTCCAAATGAACTCAAAATTGGCTTTACAACTTCTTGGTTCTGGTTGTTCTGTTTCAAGCTTGCTAATGGGACTTCATCGTCGCTTACGTCACTTTCAGTACGTGTAGTTTCAACGAGCTTAACCTGAACATTTCTCGAAGGTGAAGAAGGTGCAGTAGCTATGTTATTATGTGAACTTTGAAATGATTGCTTATTAGAATCGGGAATATTATCTGAGATGACAGGAATAGGGTTAACATCACTCTTATTCATAGGAAGGTCTAAGTCGAAGGGACTTGTACTGGCATCTGTGGCGTCACTGTCATTGTCTTGTGACAAGCCAAGTACTGATGATTCAGCATTAGTATCAGAAGGACCACTTTGAACTGGAGCGAAGCGATTACAGCTGATGTTCAAATAATCATGAGATAAAATACTTTCACTGTCAACACTTGCATCAGTAATATTATTAGGATCTTCATTTTCGTCTTGTCCAGTATTAGATTTAGTTATTGAGTGATCGTCGTATTTAGGGATGCTTGGAGCGTATGCTTCTTCTGGAATCTTTTGTGGATTAAATGGAAAAATCCCAGTAGCCTCGAAACCAGCTCTGATATTTGCCGGCGTTGCAGCCTTGTCCCACACCTTTGAGAATATAATTCCAAATCTTTGCTTCGTTATTTTACGATCCTGGTTGATAGACCAGTACCTCAAAACCTCTTCATCCCAATAATACTCATACGAACGAAAAACCGATTTGTCCATCGGCTGCAGCTCATGAGTTGTGTTGCTGGGTAGACAGAAAAGTTTTATATCGAATTTCTCTGCAACTTCAACTATGGTATAGTCCAGATGGCATTTAGCTCCGTCAAAGATAAGAACACAAGGCCCTGATAATTTAAATTTGGCGAAGTGGTGTAACCAGTTCACGAACGTTTCAGTATTCATACTGCCTTTGGGAGCTATAGACCCTGTAGGCAAAGAATCAATCCATTCTGGTTTCATTCTTTTGCCCTTGAACAAAATCATTGGAGGGATAGCGTGGCCTAAAGCGCTAGCACATGAGACTACAGTCACGTTTTCACCATGTTCAGGTGCCACTAGGTGTACTCTTTTTGTTCCACGTTCCGCTAAAACTTGTGGTGCTTTATGTAAATTAAGTTGACATCCTTTCTCATCGACATTGAAAATTCTTTCAGGTTTATTCAATACGTCGTTTTCTTCCATAGTCTTTTTTAATTTGGTAAAATAGTCAGCAACTACGACTTTATTCAGCTTTGCGGCGCGTGCTGCGTTCAGATTTTGAGATTTTCTTCTACTGATGTTTTTATCACGATTCAGAAAACCTCTCAGCCAATCTCTTCCAACTATCAAGCCACGACTCGATACTGAAACACTGTTTTGAATGCAAAACGTTTTGACGCACGTGCGTAGAACACGTTGTGTTAGTGGATATCCAACATGGCATAAACGGATAATACGGGAAGCCAAATCTTGTTCTTGTGCTTGGTTTAAAAGCGGCTTTCTGCCTAAAGTAGACTTCCTAGTCTTTTTCTCTTTTAAATAACGTCTTAGCGTTCGTCTTGGAATGTTATAATTTTTGGCAGCTGTGTATATCTTCACACCACGTTTGACAGCACTAATTGCTCGTTTCATGTCATCTTCTGACCAATTACTTCTAATACCTTTGCTTTTGTATCGCGCCATATCTAAAAAACTAAATTTTAGTAAGTATGAACAAAATCATACATGCAATATGGCCACTTGTTGACCATATTTTCAGTCATAGGGTTTGTATACCTAACCTTACTCTGACCAAAAACATATCAATACTTTCATAAATCACAAAGAAAATGTCAGAATACGATAAGTGTGTGAGGTGACAACGTGAATAGATATACACAAAATCGAAAAACCAAGGAAATATAGCAATAAACTCACTTGGGATTATTTAGAGTAGCGATGCACCTTTCCATTTTATTCCCGTTGAGCGACTGGCGAAAGCGCGGGGCGCGCGGTGGGTGCGCCGTTCAAATACTGACCTTGACCACAAACATGGCACGCAACGATCGGATTCTAACTATGTTTCGTATTTGCAATAATAGGATGTGGCCATATTTTTCGGCTGGCCATATTCGACACAGGTACCTTATATATATATATATATATATATATATATATATATATATATATATATATATATATATATATATATATATATATATATATATAAGGTACCTGTGTCGAATATGGCCAGCCGAAAAATATGGCCACATCCTATTATTGCAAATACGAAACATAGTTAGAATCCGATCGTTGCGTGCCATGTTTGTGGTCAAGGTCAGTATTTGAACGGCGCACCCACCGCGCGCCCCGCGCTTTCGCCAGTCGCTCAACGGGAATAAAATGGAAAGGTGCATCGCTACTCTAAATAATCCCAAGTGAGTTTATTGCTATATTTCCTTGGTTTTTCGATTTTGTGTATATCTATTCACGTTGTCACCTCACACACTTATCGTATTCTGACATTTTCTTTGTGATTTATGAAAGTATTGATATGTTTTTGGTCAGAGTAAGGTTAGGTATACAAACCCTATGACTGAAAATATGGTCAACAAGTGGCCATATTGCATGTATGATTTTGTTCATACTTACTAAAATTTAGTTTTTTAGATATGGCGCGATACAAAAGCAAAGGTATTAGAAGTAATTGGTCAGAAGATGACATGAAACGAGCAATTAGTGCTGTCAAACGTGGTGTGAAGATATACACAGCTGCCAAAAATTATAACATTCCAAGACGAACGCTAAGACGTTATTTAAAAGAGAAAAAGACTAGGAAGTCTACTTTAGGCAGAAAGCCGCTTTTAAACCAAGCACAAGAACAAGATTTGGCTTCCCGTATTATCCGTTTATGCCATGTTGGATATCCACTAACACAACGTGTTCTACGCACGTGCGTCAAAACGTTTTGCATTCAAAACAGTGTTTCAGTATCGAGTCGTGGCTTGATAGTTGGAAGAGATTGGCTGAGAGGTTTTCTGAATCGTGATAAAAACATCAGTAGAAGAAAATCTCAAAATCTGAACGCAGCACGCGCCGCAAAGCTGAATAAAGTCGTAGTTGCTGACTATTTTACCAAATTAAAAAAGACTATGGAAGAAAACGACGTATTGAATAAACCTGAAAGAATTTTCAATGTCGATGAGAAAGGATGTCAACTTAATTTACATAAAGCACCACAAGTTTTAGCGGAACGTGGAACAAAAAGAGTACACCTAGTGGCACCTGAACATGGTGAAAACGTGACTGTAGTCTCATGTGCTAGCGCTTTAGGCCACGCTATCCC
Organism: Dione vanillae; assembly: GCA_037178615.1. Taxonomy (NCBI): domain Eukaryota; kingdom Metazoa; phylum Arthropoda; class Insecta; order Lepidoptera; family Nymphalidae; genus Dione; species Dione vanillae. Next base: position 240,994 of record JAZFAU010000038.1, on the reverse strand, counting down.
TCCAATGATTTTGTTCAAGGGCAAAAGAATGAAACCAGAATGGATTGATTCTTTGCCTACAGGGTCTATAGCTCCCAAAGGCAGTATGAATACTGAAACGTTCGTGAACTGGTTACACCACTTCGCCAAATTTAAATTATCAGGGCCTTGTGTTCTTATCTTTGACGGAGCTAAATGCCATCTGGACTATACCATAGTTGAAGTTGCAGAGAAATTCGATATAAAACTTTTCTGTCTACCCAGCAACACAACTCATGAGCTGCAGCCGATGGACAAATCGGTTTTTCGTTCGTATGAGTATTATTGGGATGAAGAGGTTTTGAGGAACTGGTCTATCAACCAGGATCGTAAAATAACGAAGCAAAGATTTGGAATTATATTCTCAAATGTGTGGGACAAGGCTGCAACGCCGGCAAATATCAGAGCTGGTTTCGAGGCTACTGGGATTTTTCCATTTAATCCACAAAAGATTCCAGAAGAAGCATACGCTCCAAGCATCCCTAAATACGACGATCACTCAATAACTAAATCTAATACTGGACAAGACGAAAATGAAGATCCTAATAATATTACTGATGCAAGTGTTGACAGTGAAAGTATTTTATCTCATGATTATTTGAACATCAGCTGTAATCGCTTCGCTCCAGTTCAAAGTGGTCCTTCTGATACTAATGCTGAATCATCAGTACTTGGCTTGTCACAAGACAATGACAGTGACGCCACAGATGCCAGTACAAGTCCCTTCGACTTAGACCTTCCTATGAATAAGAGTGATGTTAACCCTATTCCTGTCATCTCAGATAATATTCCCGATTCTAATAAGCAATCATTTCAAAGTTCACATAATAACATAGCTACTGCACCTTCTTCACCTTCGAGAAATGTTCAGGTTAAGCTCGTTGAAACTACACGTACTGAAAGTGACGTAAGCGACGATGAAGTCCCATTAGCAAGCTTGAAACAGAACAACCAGAACCAAGAAGTTGTAAAGCCAATTTTGAGTTCATTTGGACTTAACGAATCATATGAATCTTTCAGTGCAATGTTAAAAACACCGGAAAAGACAACATCTAGCTCAAAAACTGCTCCAAGGGCAAAAGCCATTAACAGTCTGGCTCAAGAACTAACGAAAGCGACTTTTGCTCAAAAGAATTTACCAGGTTCGTCTGGAGCAGCTTCTCAGAAAAGAAAAGCATTGTCAGGGTCATCGAATAAAACTTCAAAAAAGAAGAAAAGTACGCGTGAGTCATCCTACGCTGCATCTCAAAAAAGAATAATATCCCTGAGCCATCCAACATTACTTTACCAAAAAGAAAACAAGACCCTTCAAAAAGGAATAAGGCATCATCAAACAAGATTCCTTCAAACCCGAAAAGTGATAAAGGAAAATCTAGAAAACTTGGTGAGTCTTAGTATTGCTTCCTTTGTGATCAAGATAGGGTGGTTGACATGCGATCTTGTTTTAAATGTGGCATCTATGTCCATGAAGAGTGTGTTGGTTTGTCTGCCGAAGATACGGAAAATTTCATATGTCCCCAATGTTATAACAATTAATTACAAGATACTCAGGTACCTTTATGTTTTTTATGCACATGTTGTCTCTAGATGTAAGTTATTACTTTTAAGAATTTATGTGATATATATATATATATATATATATATATATATATATATATATATATATATATATATATATATATATATATATATATATATATATATATATATATATATATATATATATATATATATATATATATATATATATATATATATATATATATATATATATATAGATATATATATATATATATATATATATATATATATATGTATTATATATATATATATATATATATATATATATATATATATATATATATATATATATATATATATGTATATATATATATATATATATATGTATATATATATATATATATGTATATATATATATATATATATATATATAATATATATATATATATATATATATATATATATATATATATATATATATATATATATATATATATATATATATATATATATATATATATATATATATATATATATATATATATATATATATATATATATATATATATATATATATATAGACACAATACGGATAACTAAGTATTATATTAAAATGTTAAGTCATTATAAAATTATTATATTATTTAGCTTTAACTTTTCATAACAAATGAATAGAACTGTAACAGAAATTTTACTCTAGAAAAATTAATAATACTCTAGAGAAATTTAATTGCTTTTTGTACGTAAATAAGTCTTAAATAATGCATTTTATTTGACTGTAATGACATACTTGTAAATATTTTTCTAATAGCACATAATATTCTTAAATATACTTAGATCTACATTATTTCTTATATTTTACAAATTCTATAGCAATTCAATAAAATTTTATTACAATATAACATTATTTTGACTTATACATCATAAAATTAAGTTTAAGTCAAATAGTTTTAGTTCTTTATAAAAATATCAATAGTATGCAGTTTTCTCACACGTAAAAATCTAGGGACCCCCCCAAAGATATATGAAAAGTTTAAAGATAGTGAAAAATAGCGAATGGCTATACATAAAACGTGAAAATATGTATGTATAATCAATTCTTCAATATCTTATAGGGTCAGGAATCACTTATTAAATAAACCGCCTCATAATTTTGTTTCACTCGACAAGAGAAAGCTCGGTGAGTATCATCTCGCTAAATGTGCAAATTACAGGGTCTTGCACTTAAGTTCTCATTACCCATGTATTCGAAATATGCGCAAGTAACGGAAAATAGTTGATGGTATAAAAGATTTTATGTCAAGGTTTATAGATATGCCATTTGGATCTTGCTTCTCAATTTTACGGATATGTGGATATATACATTACATAATGTAATTGCCTAAAGTAGCACGAAAACCTAATTTCAATACAAACACTAATGTGAAGCCATCGACTATAGTTCGTTCGTTAATAACGTTATTCACGTTCTTTAATATTAAATTGCTGCTATTTTAAAATTCAGTAGCACGGCTGTTTTTGTAATACAACACTAATATCGACTCTTGTCTTTTGACATATTATTTTTAATTTATTTTATTTCCTAATTTTCTGTTTTCCTTTAAGTTCCTTAATACTACTTAATACTTTAAAGCATCTTTTTCACAAGTATCTATGAATTTGAAATTAAAACTTTATTTAATTGGTAAGATTCTCGCTATTTGTTTGACATGTCCACTTCCATTGGATGGTTGGAAGAAATATCTTGTATGTTTCTTTCCATATGTATATTTATTCTTATATTTTTATATTTCTTTTTATCCTTTTTTTTATCTACAATAAACAATATGTAATAATAATATGATAACCTAATGTCTAAGCCACACATTAGTCTGGTCTGTGTCTTGGCCAGTGGAAGCCAAAGCCACATTTTAATATAAAAAAAATTATAAATTTACATATGGGCAAACGTCAAAGCTTACGCATTCTTATTCACCTGCATCGTTGAACCACGGCAGAGTCACGATAGCATATTTTTATTTATTTTACATAACGCTTGTTAAGTGAAGTAAAATACTGGTTCCATACGCAACAATAGCTCTGCATACTAAATACATTGATAACTGTTAAGCGATCGCCCGATTGCGTATCTATATTATATTTATAAATATTAATTTAGTATAATATTAATGAATAAGTAAGCATATTTTACTTGCTTTACGCGATACATCGAATATCAACAAGTCACGTGGCACACATTTATTTTTATACAATGAACTAAATAAAACATGTATCGAAAGTGCTGTTTCAATTTAAAGTAAAAGTTAATTTTTTAATTATGCTATCATGCTACAATCAGCTTTCGTTATATTTCTCCTCGTTTTGTTTTAAATTCATTTTGTGTTAAGACTTAACACAAAGTGAACTTAGCTAGCCGCCTAGTTATTAGGACGTTTTGTGTTAAATGGCGTAACTCAGCTCTGAACATGTAATGCTACTAAAGCCAAAAAAATAATGAATTTCCTTATTAGTAATAGATCTGACAATGGTCAAATGAAAAAAAGGAGAAAATAAATTACCTTTTTAATTTCTTGTGTTTGTTTTTCTCAGATTTAAAACATTAACTTTAGTGAACCTATGGTAAAGTTCCTATTTTGGCAAAAATATTTAAATTTGTATTTGGGATAAATAAACGTTTACAGATAAATACACAGTGGCGCTGCGTCACAACAGCCTTTTCTTTGCTGGTCATTCATCAATCACACTTAATTACATACATAATACATATAACACATGTACAGAAGTATTCATATTATAAAATATAAAATAGTTAATTAAAAAAAAATACAATCCGCAGTCGGTAGGATTCGAACCTACGCTCCCAGAGGGAATCTGATTTCTAGTCATACGCCTTAACCGCTCGGCCACGACTGCTCGAAAACACATATGAAAATATGTTATTATTTCCATATCTTTATCGAATCTTATATACTACAAATAATTTTATTATTATCATGCTGACGTTATCATTTCTTTTGATCTATATTAATATTAGATTCACAACATAACGACTTTATTAAAATCTAAATTCATTTAGTCCATTGAAATGTTATATGAGTTATGCATTTTTTGGAAGAGGTATTTTTATTTTTGCAACATGTGGCAGGGTCAATAGAAGCTTAACCTCAAGTTTGTGTGGTCACCCCCCTTGTCTTCCAGCTGCCATCCTAAAAAAGGAGTGAAAACACTTTTTTCGTGATCATGTAAATGATCTTTGGGAAAAATTTTTCTCTATATTTTTTTTTATTTCATTCATTTAAGACGCTGTTACAGTGCTTCAAAGTTGACCGGGTTCGTCCATGGTCGGTCGAAACGAAATGTTTACATTATATGGCGGTAATAAAGACGACTCACTAGACGGCCTGCGATATAAACTATTTGCCAAGACAGTGACTGAAAATTATTTTAATCTATTATCACAAAAAAAAGGACGCATATGGTAATCGACATCGTAATACTTTTAATTACTTATTAGCTCGCTACTGTAATCGACTTTTCTTTGATGATCCAGGCTATGGCTCGGAGTCTTAAACAATGTCAAATTAAAAAGTCATTGGAAAATTGGACGATGAGCCCATGTAAAAAAATGCGCCTACAGACTCTACCTCACATGTGGCGGGAAAAAATTGGAGTAAATAAGTTATTTAGCAAAAGAAATTTAAAAATGTATATACCGGATTCTCTTTGACGAACCCAGTTAAATTTGGCGCGGTCTGGCAGCATTTTATATGAATAAATTAAAAAATTATATAGAAAAAAACTTTCCTCAAAAGATCATCTACAAGATTGCTGTCCAGTAATTTTTTTGTAAAATGTATTAAAAAAGTGTTACAGAGCAGTAAAGCAAATTAGTATAAAAAATTTCTCACTTTTTTTTCTTTAATTTTTGTTTGAGGGCAAAAAATTATATAAAGATATTTGTAGGTATAACTATGACTACTAATTATCACTTTACAATTTTTTTGTAAGACGCATAGTTTCCGATATATCGCGAAAAAATTGTTTTCACTACTTTTTTTAAGATGGCAACCGGGGGACAAGGGGAGCGATACCACAAACTTGACGTTAAGCTTCTATTGAAACATGTCCTAAAAATAAAATTGCATCTTCTAGAAAATGCAATATTCGGCCCTTAAATTATAACATTTCAATGGACTAACTACTTTTAGTATGAACTAAGTTTGTGTATTGTCACATATTTTCTGATAAAATTATTAATTAATAACAAGGGCACGGTCGAATTACATTCGAACCATCGCGTCGGTTCCCAGATGCTAAATTGTATACCGCAATTAACAATTATTATATTTTATATCAAAATTATTTTTACGCACCAAGTCTATCTATCTCGTTTATGCTCATCTTCTCTTAGAATCTTTTATTTTTTATAATTTTTGATGGTAATTATGAAATATCTCTTTCACACCATCTTTTTTGCTTTACATGTTTAAATACAATTCAAAGTTGGGAGGGCTGGAGGACCCGAAAAAGTAGGTCTTCATTTATTAGATGTACTAGAAGAGTTAAGTTGTTTATTTCGAAAAATCTGTTTGATGAAATCCTGTTAAGAACAAATTTTTTTCGGCTACTTACAATTGAGGGTGTCACTTTTGATGATTCGCCTAAATTGATAAACCTTACTTTAAGCGGGGACTGAAATAATGTTTTAGTTATTATTTTCAATATTTAAGAGATATATGCCAATAATGCTACATAATAACAATATTTATAAGATCTTGTTCTCATTCCAAGTTCACTGTTTGTCAGTGTGTTATATATGTACCTACATAGTAACAAGAAAATAATTGCTTCTGTTGTTTTGGTTCTTGTGCATGTTTAATTATTATTATCTGGTGGTAAACGATAGCAACGTCATCTTGTCACTTCATAACATAAAATAAATATCAGTATTAAAATAGTTTCTCTAATATTTGCTGTTCAGACAGTATGTGCAAATTGTCTATTAATTTATTGGTGATTAAACTGTTAAAATAATTGTGAAAACTTTCAAAATCTTTCATATAAACTGAAAGCTTAAAGCTTTGCAGATCGATTTTTTTACTCTGATGCAGAATTGTGCTCAAACAGACATTGCTGCAAACATTACAATTAAATAAATTCTCATATGTTTTGTATTCTAAAGGCGTTCTGTCTGTACAAAACGGATATGGGGTAGATTGGATCGTGACTGCGATATCGCATAGTTCATTGCGTGGTGCCGCGCTGAGCGCGCTGTAGATGCTATTGCTGCTGTAGTCGTAACGAGCGTCAAAATTAAAATGTGTAAAATAAATATTTTGTTATCTGTCCTTTTATTACTAGGTCAGTTTTAGTGGAATTCAAATTTTGTTTTTTTTGTTTTTGTCTTCGGCTTTTATTTTTGTTATTGTTTTTGTTTTTTTTTTTTAATGATTGTTGATGATAAAAAATATGTTTTATTTTATTATTTTGAAGTAAGCAATGTTATTGAAAAAATCTTGCAGGTATTTCTTTGGATTACACACAGAGTGCATGGTTGAGATGTTACAAAACGTAAGTCTTATTTTTATATAATTGATATGCTTTAATCAAAAAATAAATGGATATTTATTATATGTTAAAATTTTATTCTCATATAGAGTACAAGTCCACAACAGCTTATAACACAATCCTTTTTTATAGCACATTGTATCGAAAGTCAGTACAAACTTCACACCATTGTATGCAAAGATGAGCTTTTGTTTAATATATTTTAGTTCTAGTTTACCTACAGTTTTAGTTAAAGTCAAATTTAAAAAGTAAATCATACATTTTTAACGTAACTACTTATTAAAGTGGCGCAAAGGCGCCACAACAGTCCTAAGTAAGCTCCTAAGTCCTAAGTAAGCTTTTAAATGTCGGGCAGGGTTTGTATATTTTATTAACACTCGGGTAGGGTGGATTATTTTATTTTTTATATAAATATGATAAACTAACGCCATTTTTTGCCAAATAGAGCTGTGACTTGAAAATAATTCATTTCCTTGGTGAGAATCGAAACCGTTACTTTCTTGATGATAGTAAGTCGCTGTTCCACTATGCCTATATGATGTCTAAATTTAATTTAATATATATAGATAACATTAAATAGGTACATGTATATAGTATAATTATAAATGCCAAAAACTAAATAAACCTAAAAACCTGCGTTTCTCGTAAGAAAAGTGAGCCTTGTGAGCATTAGCAACAAATTGTGCATACTTTAAGGTCATTTCATTTTTGTTTAATACTAATAATATTATTAGGCTTAAATAACTTAGGCCTAAATATCATACGTATACGCAAGTTATTTGTTCACCATTAATATACAATGCAAAATTTGATGTCAATTTAGAACTAACGTTGTTGTTATTACTTATTACCCAAGGACTTCAAATCGATTTATAAGTCAAATACAAAATAACGATATATTTACTCGCTGTACTAATATTATTCTAATGTTATTATTTTATACAATATAGGCATTTTGCTCAGAAAAATAAACGTGTAAATCACAAACACACTACGTATTTTGATTAATATAGTTTAATTTATTTTAAATAAGGTAAAATATATTCAATTAACCTTTACTTATTGAATCATGTGAAAAATTTTTAGTTATTTCGATTTATTAAGAGAAAGTAAATATTGCACTTAAAACACTACGTTCTATTATATTATATGTACAATTATTTCTATTGTCACATAATTGGTTACTGGGATAAAGAAATAAATATTAGTAGCTTTATATTAATTATAATGTTGAATTTTTATATATCTCTTATCTTATCTTGAGTATTATTTTTAAAAAAGGACAGTGACTTTCTGAACGCAAAAAAATATCATTTCAACAGTTACACGTGATGAATTTTAATTTAACAGAGCCCTATATGTATTACACGTCCAAATCTTGGGAACTAACAATCGACTTTGAAAAAATATTATTATAATACGATAAGCCGATTTTACGCTCATATATTGGCAAAAAAAAATATTGTTACTCTTAATAATCATATTAAGTATAAAATTATTTTATAATATATGTATTTATTGAGTATCCATCCACTTAGTGTATACACTGGTAATACAGGCTGAGTAGACTTGGAATTGATCGTTGCATCGTTTTGATAATAAGACCCTATGTACTAAAATGAGTTGTTTCGATGATAAAAATGGCTCAAGAATGGAGAACGTAGTGTTTTAAGTATAATTAACTTAATGAATTAAAATGGATATAGTGTTAAATTATAAGATGAAAATATTCCAGTATATCATGTTCCTATAATTGTCAAATAAATAGCTGCGACCAATTTATGACACTTTCTTATTACATACTTGTTAAAAAGAGTAATATAGGAACTTTTTTAAAAGTTACTGCATAACGCAGTAAATCGTACTATCAAACAAAACTCTTACATTCGTTTATCATACAGGTGTATCCATATTTTATCAGAGTTTACGACGGCCTTTAGGATTGATTAATATTTCATTACGCAATATTCACTTTCTCTTACATCTTTGAACATTTTCTAATTTTTCAATACTCTTAGGAAACTAATGATTTTCTTAAATAAAATAAAGAAGCCGTGAAGCAGTCAGCATTTACATAATTACGCACAATATTTATTTCTTCAGTCTGTAATCGACATTAACATAGACAGGAAGAACCTAATGTGTATAAAGTAAGTGGCTTGTTTTATTTGAAAAGTGCGAAGAAAATAATTAATTACTTCGAATGGAAATCAAACCTGCTTACACTCAGACGCTATGCCATTACACTTGGCCACATTGGTACTAGACATATTATACATACCGCATTAATAACTAAGCTACTATTTTATTTGCTAACAATACCAAATATAGAAGTTAAAAAACAATTTTAATTAAAACCTCTAAATAATATCTCTACATTTGTGCTTAACTATAGCAATAACTATTAAATTAATAAATAATAACAAAGTCGCACACATTTTTAAGAATAATTTAGTATATTTATCACTTTGGACTCAAAATGAATCTAGGTAACCTCCAACGATATGATATACGATATGTGAACCAACCATGCCAAAATAATTTTCATTTACTTAATTAGTTTCAATGTTAATGATGTCCTTATCAGATAAGTAAGTTTTTAAAACTATTTAAATATATGCGCAAGTTTGTTATCATAATATTTTGATGGTGTTTCGTAATTAATCATCAAAATTTTTACTCAGTTATAAGTAACAGTTAACAAAGAAATAAAGAAAATTAAAAATAACAGTTCTTTATGTATATTTTTTTAATTACTGTAAACGATAAGAGACTAAAATTATTGTAAGTTAAATAGGGTAAATTAGACCAAGAGTCTGCAATTATAATAATAAAAATTATTACTATTATGATCATTTACATAATGTAGAAAAAAATCATATACTCAATTAAATAGAACGAATGTGATGGTGAATCCATCACAGTCTTCCTATATAAGAGATCAGTTCACACTCGGAGATGTGAATTATTTTAAGAAAATAAAAATATTCTAGTAAGCCACTTAACTAGAACAAAAATCCAAAATCTAACTAGACTGTACAGGTGGCTAGAAAATACATACTAATAGAAAAAAAGAATTAAATCATAAATACTTTCCCAAATAACTTCGGATGCCACTATTCATACATTACCTAAACGACGAGTCAGTATTGTGTAACAGATTGTATAGTGCTATGGACGCCAAGGTCTAATAAGTAGACTATTGGGACGATCCACATTATTTACTTGATAGAATCTCACGTAATATTTGACCGTTTTCTTTCACATAATCAAGTTATATGCATAAGCAACTGGTTTTTGTTCTACTATAAGTGAATTATTTAACACGCGCATAATCTAAAACCTTGTTTGTTTTGTTGATGGCTTGGGACAGGCAACTGTTGAATATGACCTCTCCTTAACGATACGTAGTGATATGGTTATCACTTGAAATTCCGCTGCTAATGATTTGTACTACGTGAGAGTAATATACATGTATATGAAAAGGCTTAAGATTATATTTATAATTTTCATTTGTATTCTGATTTATTGTCAACTAGATTTATGATCTATAATATACTTTACGTGACAAACTTTTATCTTAAACAACTTTAAAAACAAAAGCAATAAATATAAATATTCAGTTTATGAGCATTACAACACTGTTGGTTTTCAGAGTGCACGTGTCTATAAAAATACAACAATGTATCTCAAATTTACTGCTGCAGAAATTGAAGAGTAATGCCGAAATTATATCAATTTATAAAGCTTATCACTCCGTCCAAAATATTTAGGTCTTTAAATAGGGTAAAATAATATGCTATAAGGCTTTGATACGAGAAAGTCACCACGTTATTTTAAACAATAACATTGTTATTACTTTAATAATTGACAGAGTAACTGCAAAATTTGTTCCCAGCTCTTGTAATAAATTAATGTACTCGTATATTATATTTCATATATTGAACGTTCACCAGTTACAAGATTTTGAGACAATCTAGGTAAAGCGTAAAAAAATCCTCTTGTTGAAAAACACTTTCTTGTTAAATTATTTTTTATTATTACTATAATAACGGAAATGTTCTTCGCCGCTTATTTGGAACATGTTATTCTTTAACACAACTTAGCGTAAATAAATATAAAATAGACTTTTTACACTTTCGGCCTTTAAATCTAGTATTCCTATTTCTTACTATTACATATATTTAATTTCTTTTATTTCTGTTTCTCTCGTACTTTATCAGCTACTGACTCATTTTACAGTTACGATGTTTCAAGTATTTGCCTTCATCCGTGTCCTAGGATATGCTACCGTCTTAGTCATAAAAGTAAAGACGATGATGAAGTTTGACTGTAATAAATTTGTGGAATCACCTCGATCATCAAATAACAATGTACGAGTATAACAGTATGTGTATAGCGAGTTACGTCTTGTAGTGAGAAAAGTCATGTTACACTTTGCCTTGTTATTAGGGAACGAGTAATAAGTAAGAGCGAGTGAATAATTAATTCTCTTTGCATGGAAATAGAACCCACAACTGTCGAATTTTCAGCTAGGAGCTGTGCCGCTGCGCTGTAACGGCCTTCTATTTTATTATTACGTTTATATATATTTTCTTAGCACTTCACTTATGTATTCAATGAACACCCAGGTAGTAAATTTTAGTGATTTTACCTGTGTATTGATTACTTTGATCGATTGATACTAATTTTTGTATTGAGTTAATTTCCTTACTAATACATTTTATCATTATATACATATACACAATTCCGATATCTAGAGATAGTGCTTAAATTAAATAATAATAAATACGCTTGAAAATAAATTTAAGCGAAATACATATGCTCGGTTGTTAATGAATTGTCAGCAACAGCTGAAAAGAAGACAAACATGTGTACAATTTGAACAAATATATAATATGTTATTCATTATCCAACAATGAAATGAATACAAAAGATTACGAGTACATAACCTCGGTTTTTACATGCGGAAGACATAATTGATATTTTAACTTTTTGCTAATATCAATTATAACAAAAAAGTAGGAACAAACTTAATATATATATACAACTTAATATATATAAACTTTGTACATGTAAAGTTTCTTCTTAGATGTCTAAAAATATCGGATATAGATCATTTATATTCATTGAAACGCCATAAATATAAAACAGAAGTTAATGTATGTGGAATACCAACGAACCTTTCGCGGCTTCATGTTTTTGAGCTTTATACACATTTTTTTCCATCTGTATCAGTACTCCCAGATTAAAAGTAATCTTTATGTTAATCATGTTGATACACAACTTCCAAGAATCTCCTAGTGTCTCCTAACGTCCTGCAGAATATCTTAGAAATAGAAAGAGAAACTAATAAAAATTTTAAAAATATTGTTTATTTTTAATATTATATAAATATTTGTATGTAAATACTTAATACGTGACAAATAAATTATTTTACAATCACTAGCATATACTTCGATTTCATTTTTACATACAATATTGGTACTAAATATTAAAAATTTGATATTAAAAATGCCAAAACATTTTTAATTTTTAAACGTTATTTAAAACGAAAACACTTTTTATCACTTAAATTAATTTTATTTTTTTAATTTCTATGCTACGCATCTATATACTTATTTTTCTTGTTATTGCTATACTCCGAAACCTATGTTTTTGATTCGTTTTCTATATTTATGTATGTATGTAGTTATGGTAGTGCATATGGTTATATAAATATGTATATTTTATAGATATTTGTTTATTTAGTTTAATTATGTTTGTGTTTAGATATTTTATTGGGTAATATTTCTTATATTACTTGGGCCCTATCCTTATTTCAATTTTGTTATTTCCGCTGCATTAACCTGCCTGGCAGAGGTTGGTACTTAGCAACAACGTCGCCTATTGTACTAGTCTTTTTTTCTTAATATATTTCCAGAGATGTATAAGATACCCTATATAAAGTATCTGAAATACAAGATGCAAGATACATGGAAGAAATGCATTTCAGATACCAGATATAAATATGTTTCTAAAAAAGTATCTGAAATACTAGATACGAAATACCTATCTTTCAAATACTTTTTAAAGATAAAATACTTCTTTAACAAAACAACTTTTAATTGAACCGTCAAGTTTATTCATTCAAGAAAACATTTTCGATTATATAGGAATATATTTATAAAAATTGAAACTTTTATTTTAATTTTTTTTAATCTTTATAATTTATTTGAGATTTCAATAAAAGTAATTCCTCAAACATATTGTCCCTCATCTTTCTTCTGTGAAACCTCATGATCATGCCAAAGGAAAAGAGTCGGTCCACAGGGGTAGAGCTAAGCAAACAGGTGTTGTATTTTAGGATTTTTTTTTCGTAGGATAAGCATTTAAGCTCTTGAAATTTGCATTTTTGTTATTCACGTACTGGAGTGTTTCTAAATCACTGGTGTCGCTCGTGTTTTCGCCACTAGCAATAAAGGAATCAGGGTCCTCTAGAAACATGTAGCTTAATATTAATTTTTTTACTTTTTTTTAATATCACCTTCTATGTTGCTTAAAGCCTCTGATTTTTGTTTTTCGCAATTCTAAATCTCACCAAGGCGGTATTGTTATTGACAATACTATACATATATAACACTGTACAACACGTAAATATGAAAAATATGGAATGAGTGACAGGCGTAACGGTGGGACATCTTAGGAAGTGATATTTGTAGAGAGATAGTGATAGTTTGATTTGCGGCAATATCATCAAAATGTTTAAATGATGAGGTGCATTAAGTTGCGTTCAGAAAGAAAAACTGAATTTTTTTGTAGTAAAAGTATCTTGGGGAACAAAGTATCTTTAAAATACTAAGATACCAGGAACACGTATCTAAATATAAGATACAAACTAAAAAAAATATTTTAAATACAAGATGTAAATACCTATTTTGTATCTTGTATTTGTGTTTCGGATACTTTTGTCTAAGATATGTCACATCTCTGTATATTTCTATATACTATATAGAATGTACAATAATGGATTATTATTATTTTTCAAAAATCAGATATCATTTTATAATATAAGTATGTGAAAATAAAATACCCTTTAAAGTATAAACACCAAGGAATAATTTTCTACTTCGTGCAGAGATTAGTTAAAATAAGATACGCCTTCTACGCTCAAAGCGAGACAACGTAAGACACTCCACCTTCCACCTATCGAGACATTGCGCTATGAGTAGTGGAATTTAACGCGCGCTCATGTAGTCGCCAAAGCGAAAAAAATGAAAATTAAATTATCTATCCTTCCTGAGCTACGACCAATTACGACGGGCATTTAAATAAAGGCGCTGTGCTACCAACGCCTGTCCTCTACATGCTTATGCAATATTGAATTAGTGATTTAAAACATGTTATATGTATTGATAAATTAGTAATGATACAATCTATACTTAACTCAATATTTTCGTTTACAGGTCTCTCAGAAATTACACTGTGCTGTCTCTAGACAACCCAATACCTTTACTAACCGACTCCTGCTTTGACCCAAATCTTCAAACGATGATATACACCTTCGGATTTAGAGGAAAATGTGATGGCCCAGCAACGACCGCCGTTTTGGAATCCTATATAAATATGAACAAAAGAAATGTCATACTATTGGATTGGCAAGAGGAAGCCAAAAGTGACGTTTTAGGTATATCTCTTGGGTACGCCCTGTTTGCTGTACCCAATTCGAAAAAAGTAAGATTATCGTATTTATTTTTTACGTATCGCAGTGTTATCATTAGTAGGTATCTATCCACTAGCTTCTTTACAAAAAATGTCGACTTAAAAAATGCTAACAATAGAAATAAAATTATAAACATACAAGAATTTTGAATTTGACATAAAACAGCTAAAATGCTATATTTAAAAGTCATAAATATATTTTCCGATATTCGATTGCAAACAATTACATGTTGCTTACAATATGTAACATTCTTGCGCCAGAGTATACTAAATATAATTTCAAAATAGAAGTGAAATACCAACAAAATATTCGCTATTACAGGTTGGTCAAAAATTAGGCGAAACTTTACTTACGTTAGCCAGACACGGTCTCAGCTTGAACGAAGTGCATCTTGTTGGACATTCCTTAGGCGCCCACGTCATGGCTTACGCCGGCAGGTGGACTCGGCAGAGAGGTCAAGCTGTGTCTAGGTAAGGTTATATATATATCATAACAGAGGAGGCAAGAAGAAGCATAGAAAATAAGTTATATTATTATACTTTGTGAAGGATTTTGGGTAATATTGAAAAAAAATCTTTACTAAAAGCCGTTAATTATTGGAAGGATAAAAATTTGCTGTGTTAGTATAATTACAGTACAGTTTAGTTACCTTAAAAAAATAATAACTAATAATTAAGTAGAGTATTTTATGTGATATAAAAAAGTTTTTTATAGAATAACTGGCTTAGACCCTGCTCGAGCTCTCTTCGAAGGCACACTCGCAATAAAGAACGGCTTAGATAGAACTTGTGCGAAATTTGTGGACATAATTCACTACGAACCCAGGCTATTACGGTACAAGCAAACCTTCTGGAACTGTGGACCTGTGGCCTAACTACTCGCCGAGTGATGGCATGCAACCAGGTTGCCCTAGAGGAACATTTCAACTATTTTCTTCTGGAGGTAAAAAAATAGCTGATGTAAAATAAACAAAAATTTAGTAACTAACCTTCTACTTATTTTGCTATTCAATTAAAATTAAGCAATAACATTGAAATTATCGATAATATTTTGAAATCGGTGCAAATTCCTAATCTTAGATATATATTATGAAATAATAATTTCATTACAGATCTATGCAGCCATGATCGGGCATGGCGGTATTTCATAGAGTCAATCCGTTCTCCGACCGGTTTTCCGGCGGCTGGGGCTAACAACTACAACACATGGCTAGATATGGTCGCACTTCCAAACATTACCACGTATATGGGAGAGCTGACTAATACTAGGTAGTGTATACTTTCATATTTGAAGTTTTATAAAAAAAATATGTTAGTTTCTATATTGGTCTAGTCTACATCGGTTGTAGTTTTATCATTAAAAATACCTTCTTTTAAATTTTAGATGGAAGTTATTATGGCCACTAGTAAGCCATTAGCTTTATTTTGATAGTATATAAAATATTTTTAAAAGCAATTTGTAGTGTATGCTATGTTAAACTAAGACATACATAAAAACCTTATCACAAATTTCTAAGTTGAGGAATGATATATACTAAATGTTTTTCATGTTTATTTAATAAGAGTAATTGTAAAAGGTAGGCGATGGAAGCCTTTTCTTATATGTCGTACCTATGTATCTGTTATAAATGCGTATTTTTAATTGTTAATACCATTATTTCGTGCATTTTAGAGCCATTGGCAACTACTATCTTACAACGTATGAACAATCGCCCTTCAGCAAAGGGATAGTTGGTATGATGCCAGACAATCAATCGAGAAAGCGGAGAAATTCAGCAAATTCATCGTTATCTTCACTATTGAGATTCTTAAGGTGATGCAAAAATACTATGTATTGTATGTAGAACAACATTTTGTATGTATAAAAACGTGTTATTGATAAAATTACACATTAGATTTGTATGTTGACACGAATTGAATTCATTGCATATTGGCTAATAATTGGGTGTAAATATATAGTTATATATATATATATATATATATATATATATATATATATATATATATATATATATATATATATATATATATATATATATATATATATATATATATATATATATATATATATATATATATTACCAATAACGATGTCAACATCTCTAATAATAAGGGCGAGTTTCATCAATTGCTGGTAAAGTCCCAATTAGTAAATCTGTTCCTAGTCTGATAAGTAACCAATACATTTTGCTTCTTAAATTTAGGGAATTAAATAAAAGAAATTTGTTTAACAAGTCTCAGATACGATTACGTAAAGACCTGTTCAAACTATCAGCCTTTATCTAATTGACAGTATTAACTACCAGATTTCTATCTGAGACTTTGTCCGTTACTGAATGAAAGGAGCCTAAGCGTTTACTTATGTAGTTTGTAGTTATAGTAGTTGTATTTGTTGAACATATAATTAATTTTAAAATATGATACATTATATTTCTTAACATAAAGAAAAAAATGTAAGTGAGTACTGTGGAAACTCGATTATCCGGCCCTGTGGCACTAACTTCACAATATTATTAACTTGTGTATGAATAATACTTACATATAATATATTAATATGGTATTTATAGAAATTCATATGATAAATTTTATTTCTTAGTATATCCATACATCCAAAGAAACAAAAATTAGACCGATTAATCGAATTTTTACTGTAAAAAACCAATTGAGTAGAAGTCACGTAGAGAACATTGTGCACGATCACGTATTTCGCTTTTACTTAGTACTTATTTTATCTATGCATTTAAGCTTTGGTTTGCATGGTTCAGTCTACGTTACAACGGCACTTGATTTGTTTTAAATTTAATAGTTAAGGACTATTTAATACTACCCACACATTACGTTCTTTGTTACATTTTTTATTTACCTTCTTGTTGTTTGTATGGAGCGTACACCTAAGAAGCTTCAACAAAATATTTAAAAAAGTATCCACTGAAACGGCGCCACAGTAGCGAGTGGAAGGACTTTGAAAATAGCACCTTATGCTATTTATTATATTATACAGTATTATATGATTATTATAGCGCTTTATACCAAAAGAAAAAAGAAATAATACTTCTGCTCGGCTATGTAAAAATGCCTGGATATTAAATACTTTATATTATAAACAACACTTCAATCTTTCAATCCAACACTATTTATAAAATTGCTTATTTATATCATTACTATTCTCCATTGTCTTTAAATATTTACTGTTTATAAGTAGACTTTATTTGAATCCATCTATATGTCACACTCAATAGTTTTCGAGTTTAATGAAATCCAGGCATCCGTTTCAACAAATATTACTAAAACTATGTCTATTTTGATTAGCTGTGTGTAAGCAAATGCAGTAATGTTACTGCATTTACTTGAAGTACAAAATATTTTTGGATCAAGAACTGTATTTTTTTAAAATATTTTATTATTTAGTTCTATTTACGGTAGCATTTATCAATATAATTGTAAACAAAAACTAAAACAAATAGCTAGGATTGTAAATACAACATTTATTACAGTCTTTACATTTTTCATTTCAACTTTAGCTTAGAATAAAATTATGATATTTATTTGTATTTTCAACACTTGAATATGCACGATCGCGCCTCCATCGTTCCTATGATAAAGTCATGTGTAACTCAAGTCACCACAAGAGACAAATTGTAATAAAAAATAAAAAAAAACTCACTGACGTAATTATTTGTACTCAACCGGCACATTTGGAATACAATAATAAAAGAAAATTAATAATAAAAATGAACTAAATGACGTCGACTACACAAACCAAAAATACAAAATTTGGTCAAATTATTTACCACCCACTAGTACTTTCCTAGCCCTAATAAAAAAAACACAGTGTTAAAGCGAAAATAAAAGAAATATTATGGAAGTTGTATATTTATTTATATATTTTTACATATATTTACATGTTATTTACAAAAACACATTTATTCTTTATCACATAGATTCACATATATAGACTATTGACATCAGTTCAAAATATGCTAAGAACAATAATGACTAAGCCGCGATATTTTAAATTAAAGAGAGCATACACTTATTTTAGTAAAAAAAAAACATTATTTTTAAGCATAGAACGAATATATTAATTCAATATAAATAATAAAATTAAATTAGACGAGATCGTGGAATAACTCGATTTCTTCTCGGGGAGTATGGATTATTTAATTTCTATTTTCTTTGCTTTAGAAACTATACAATCGCAGCGTTGAGTCCCATCACTGAACAAGCAATGCCTCGAAAAGGCGAAAGACAGGGAACGAACTGTTTTAACACTAGGCTCCTCAGGTTCCTGCAGTTCCCGTTGTCTGTGTGTGTAAATTTATTTTTCAAAGATTTCTTTCCATAAGGGTTACCTATACAAAAATTACAGTAGTCGCCACCGAAACACAGTTCATGCTAAATTCCGCATGGCAGGGAAAGTTAAAAGTACCTAGTGCTAACAGATTGTTCCTTATTTTCTGCCGTGTTTTTGAGACATCACATGTAAAGTGGCGGAACTCAACGCTGCATTTTGTTTGACAGAACGTATAAAGCAAAATAATTTATATATATAATCAATGTAAGTAAAGATCAAACCTACAGCCTGTACTGTTAGATACTGTCCTATTTTGCCACAATGGCCTGTACAGTTGGGAACTAATCTGAAATATCTCCCCATGAATAATTTGAAGTTTAAATTATATATTCTTCTATCTATTATCACTTTTGATTATTATTGTTTATATTCAATTTGAACATTTGGTAATTCAAAAAAATAAACCTTTATCATACAGGTAGCTTACCTATATCTTACTTGCCAAATTACAATATTTAAAAAGTATTTTTACTTGCGCAAACAAATAAATATATATAAACATATATATTTATTCAGCCATACAAATTTACGTACAGGTAAATGAAAACCATATTATTTACGTAAAAATAGTGTTTACTAATTAAAATTAACGCTTAAAAAAATCTTGAATCTCGCCTGCTGAACGTTACTACGTTCAGATAAGCTGACGTTCGCTTGAGAGACGTTCGGATAATCGACGCCCTTTTCTATATATCTGAACAAATACACTGTACAAAAATATATTTACAACTTATAAATAAACATAAATTCTAAAATTAGTGCTATGTGGGCGCAGTGTACAGTCTTTTGACAGTGGAGTCTATGTCGACGATGGCGGCGCGCACGTCGTGCGTCGCCACACTTATTGTCTCAAATGTGTTCGCTAAACGTTCAATAGCACGCGCCTGCAACGAAAACATTAAATATAAAAAATATAATCCATAATAGTTAGCCTAGGAAAGTTAGTTAGTTTTAGGTTATCAAATAATAGATTAATCAACCAATTAATCGATTTAAGATTACTCAATGGTCTGTATCGATAAATTTGACACTTTGTACAGCACTAGTGATGCTTGGACAGAAGACGAACTGACAAGCGGATGACAGACAAGTATTAACTAATTGTCAAAGAACTGTCAAGATACTTGAAAAACTTAATAATATTGAATTTAACTGACTTGTATTTGTGAGGCTTCAGCGAGACGCTCCATCGCCTGCGCATTGGCGTGTGATGCTCGCGCCAGCTGCGTCATGGCTGCCGCTTGTTCACTCATCACTTTCACCTTTAAACGATATTCATTCAATTTGTAAATAGATTGTTCCGTAATTATCATCTTCCAGCACTTGTTAGCATCTTAAACACTACTTATACATATAGCTAAGTCTACTCTATCTAATTAAGTTCTTATAAAGTAGAGTAGTGAACTTAATGTTAAAACATTTTGTATCCTGTGTTGAGTTCGTAGGAAGTGAAAATAATTCCCCTTATTAAACCCACAACAGTTTACAACCAGATTCTTCTGCTGAGCTATAATGGTCTCTATTTAATATTATAAATCTAATTTTGCTCACTGTTAGTCCTCATTTAACTTAACATACATTAATCACATTTTAACTGGAGAAATTTAACACTCCTTTATTATCAGACCACAGATATAAAGATAAATAATCACTCTATAACTGCCTAGAGAGAATAATTTCATAATTAGAAGTTAATACTTAAAAATGTTGCAATATTTTATTATATATATATGTTAAATTATTTTATTATTGTCATTGCTAGGTTCTGCCTGCGGTTTATCATATAAATAAGAGACACTAATGGAGGACATCTACATCTTTAATAAGGCTTGTGTTAACCCAACTTAAGTGAAGTCATAAGGTTTAGGTTTAAAAATATTTATAATTTTATTTATTCAACTGAGCTTGAATTGATGCTATTGCAATTTCATTATTTTGTGTGTTATGCACAACATAACCAAATTGTATTTAGTTATAACTAATATGAGTAAATAATGCTGACTGAAATATTAATAGAATAATTTAATACATACAGTTATAAAATATAACTTGACTCGCCACATATTGCATATATGTATTAGGAAGTAGTAATAAACATTGGTTTATCAAAACAAGCAGTTTTATATCATGTTTGTAAAAATTTTAGCAATAGAAAAATATAAAGAAGTTTTATATGTTTTAACAACAAAACCAAGTTAAATCAAGTATACAAGAATATCTATTTTTATGATTTTGAAAGTATTAATCTACAATTTCATATACTACTGTATTTAATTATTTTGTATGTTCATTAAGTATTTTAAGCATATAAGAAGTTTATACTTAAATATAAAATTGGTTTAATTGGCATAAGCATTTAGCATAGTTTCCCAAAGGTCACAGGTTCGAGTTACAATATGTTAATAATTTTATGTTCTTATATATCTTTATTTTATATATTATTTCATTCATTATGTTATTTTATGCAACAAATTATATATAATGAGTTCGTACCAATAAAAGATAGATAATTGCTTATAGTATAATCATAAAATGTTCACTAACCAGTTTCTCCATAACAATCATTTGGCGTTCTTCAAAATCTATGGCTGGTTCAAAGTTTAGAACTGGTTCAGTTTCATGATTATGCTCCATATTATTTTTATTATAAAATGCCTCGTCTATATATTGAGATTCTATTTTCACTGCATTGCGGTTCTCTGTAAAATAATAGACAATAACAAATAGAGATGGTGTTGTTACTAATGCAGATATATTTCTGAAATGGATATAAAGGAAGAATGATAAATGTTTAACTAAAATTCAAGAAAGAAAGGCACTGTAAAGATAGTGTGCTAACTTAGTGTGGCACAATTAAAAAAAATATCAATAAACCTATTCTCTGAGCTGAGATTAAAAAATCCATTAGAACCTCCTGTTTGGAGTATGAGAAGCAGCATAGAATCCCTGATAATATTGGTGTTTCATCATCCAGAATGGATATTTTCTTCCACCTCCAAACTACTCTACTGATAGAACTTACAGTTCTGTGACAAACATATATCCATAAGTCATAACTACAAAGGGACTGTAATTAGCAGGTTTAGAATTAATACATATTTGGTTGTGACAAGTAAAGGTCAAAGAGAGAGTATAAAAGTGAAATCTCTCTATAGTTTGCTAAAAGATCTCTGCCTATCTACAACTATCACCAATTCCTTTCTAGAACGTTTTTAGAAGGTGACACCAGTAAAATTATTTTGAATTCGAATTTTAATGTATTTTAAAAGGGTCTATTTGAGCCTATTCTTCACAGTCACAGGTGCCAGGCGCTGCTCTGAACTGCCCTTACGCGCGATAGATCTAATCTGTGTAATGCTAAGTGATTTTTTCTCAAATAGCAAATTTACTTCTTTATTTTTTTAATAAAATTTTTATGAAATTTAAGAATATTTACTTATGTAAGTACATGATACATAAGACAATGTGATGTGTATTAATTTATACATGTATTTATTGTTGCTATTTATTGAATATAAATAGATAAATAAATTTAATAATCATTATGTATGTCATAAGCACAAAAAATAATAAAAATTGTTTATGTATTATATTTTTTTATAGCTTCACGCTTTATCCTGCATATTGCAGAGTAGGCAGAGGAAACTGTAGGAACCACATGAACCTAGTGTTAAGACACTGTTGCTTAGTCCCTGCTTTCTCTGTCCCCGCTTTCCGCCTCTTTCGAGACATTGCATGTTGAGTGGCGGAACTAAATGCCGCGCTTTGAATAATTTCCAGAGCGAAGAAAATGTAATAGAAAAATCCATCTTCCCTGTGTGGGATCGAACCCACAAACCGTCGCGTTTACAGACAGACGCTTACGCCTCTGCGCCACAACAGCCCTCATGTATTATATAATGTTTTTAAAATATAGCATTTATTGTTTAATAAACAATAAATGCTAAAGTTCAAACTGTTTCTACTAAATAATGACTTCTAATTGAACTAATGAATGTGTGTTTTTCATTATTTATACATTCAATTTATTTATACATTCAAATGTAGCTCTGCTATCATAATACTCACTTCCACCGTTGTTAGCCAAAAACAGATCCCAAATTTTTTTTTCAATGTTTGAACATAAAGTATTGGGGTCTCCACTTCCTGTTAGCACCTTTGACCTAACACTAGACTTTTTATCTGCCCAATACTGAAATAAATATACATGAAATAATCAAAATCAAATTCAATAATAATAAAAAATGATAGACAGATGTAGTGGTGCATTGAGACAGTTTCCGACTTTAATATGTTGGTTGTGAGTTCCATTTTCATTAATATTTAGAACTTTTTCTTGTCTCTTTTGTGATAAGACGAAATGCAGCACTAATATATTCAATTTAAGATAAAGTGACTTGAAACGTTTTGGCTGAAAATAGGTTTTGCTGAATAGAACACAAGAATTAAATTACTTACTTTAATCCAAGATTTCATAGGCCTTGTAGGGCCAGTAATATTATTGACTATCCTAG
This sequence comes from Dione vanillae, assembly GCA_037178615.1. NCBI lineage: Eukaryota > Metazoa > Arthropoda > Insecta > Lepidoptera > Nymphalidae > Dione > Dione vanillae. The sequence continues at coordinate 217,318 of JAZFAU010000038.1, read as the reverse complement.
TCAGTTTAAACCACAATTTCTTACTTTCATCACGCCCTTCAAGACCTCTTAACTGACCCAGCGCTAACGAAGGATGCTTTTCCATAAATTCCACTATAGCAACCACTTGTTCCAGACTAGGACGAGACTGAAAAGTTTAAACAAAACGTACACGTATATAAAATATATTTAATTTATATAGGTTAAAAAGCAGCACTCAAGACAAATAAAAATATATAAAGAAAACTTACATAAATAAACATTCGTAAACATAATTTATACAAAAATAAAAAAAGATAATTTACACTACTTTAGACGTAAACAAATAGTAGTCACCATGCTCAATTAATTCGAGTTTGCTCTTAGTTGCTCTCGAGATACAGAAATGTCAATCTTAAATATTATAAATATTATATACTCACGGCTATAGATCGATCGCTCATCCTTTATTGTAATCAGACCAGAAATTGCTTTTGAGTTATACATGGAATTAACGAGAAATCGTGTGTTAAACATTCGCTCAGCAATTTGATTACAAATCATAAAATATGACTACCTTTAGTTGGGGACTAAGTATTAACAAAGGGGGGGGGGGGGGGGGGGGGGGGGGGGGGGCGAATAGGCGGGAGAGGATACCATTATTAAAACTAAAGAATGTTATTATAAATGTGTATTAAATCAATATAAGAAATTTATTAGTAAAATATTTAAAGATAGCTTATTTAATTTTGAGGTATAAATTTTAAAAATGTTAAAATATTACATCATTATTTTCAATTCGATGCTTAATACCCGTATAGAAGAATCGAACTACTGTATTATGTGTAATGTTTTTTTGCTACTAAACTAAACAGAAAAGTATATCTTTTTATTAATAAAGCCAACTGTAACTATTCAATTAAGTTTATAAAACACAAAAATCTTATAAAACTTAGTTCATTAAAATTTTTGAGAAACATCGAATGTTGAATGTCTTATTTTTCGTTTTTTTTTTTTCATTTATGGCGTTTCGAGCGTGCCAGTTAAGTCACCAAATTACAAATCTTATTAAGTAATATCTATATAGATATATTCAATTGAATATTATAACTTATTTATTTATTTTAATTAAAAGCAAGATAACAATTGTAATTATGTAATGTAATTTTGTTCGCCATCGAGTATATCCATATAACCATATCGACTTGTTTACACTGATATTTTTTATCTTTGGTTGTCCCTTATTATCTGCTGACTGCTGTCACAACATTGAATATTAATGATATTCTATGGTGTAATTATTTACCCCGGTGCGGTTTTACTTTGCAAAAAATACGTTTTAGTACTGATTTATATATAAATGTAAATTACTTGAAATGTCTGAATCGGAGAATACAGACGCTGTAGACCAAGATGCTAAACTTGAAACAAATCCAAGAAAGAGAATTCGCCACCGTAAAAAACAAGTTTATGAAAATATAATGAAACAAATGGAATTTTACTTCAGCGATGCTAATCTTAGTAAAGACAGATTTCTTGGAGATTTAGTAAAAAAAGATCCTTTCGTACCTCTCTCAGAATTCCTCAAATTTAATAAAATCCGCTCAATGACGCATGATATTAGCGATATTGTTAAATCAATGAAACATTCTACATTCTTAGAACTATCAGAAGATAAACTTAAAGTATGTAACTAGCTCAGTGATTTAAATTTAATGAACTATAATGAATTGAAATTTAAAATTACTGATTTTTAGGTTAGAAGAAAAACTCCATTAAAACCGTATGATGCAGACATTAGAACGGTTTACGTAGAGTCAATACCGGTTACAGCTAACAGAGATTGGCTAGAAAGAGTATTTTCAGACTATGGCCAAGTTGCATATGTTTCACTTCCAAAATTTAAGAACTCTAACAAAATTAAGGTAATAAGATCTTTGATTTTCGCAATTTTTATACATTTTAAATAAAACACTTAAAATAGATTATGACACAGATAAAATGGTCCATGACCATGATCTATTGCAATATGTTTGAAACTTCGGGTTTCCAAAAAAAGTCAATATACACAAATAATCCATTTAAATTGTTGTATTTAAAAATATATTAGCAGTTCATTGTATATAGAATTTGTTCTAATGCTAGAGTTTCTGATGTTCTAGAATGATCACAAAATTATAGATGTACTTAAATTTTAGTTATAAACAGTAACACTAAATAAGAAAATATTGATAAATTAATTGTTCCTCCATATTTCAACATAACAAGGATAATATGTTTAGTACATGAAAACAAACAACTACAACTACTAAATTTAAAGTTACTTTTAGGGTTTTGCTTTTATTGAGTTTTCAAAAAACCAAGAAGCTCAAAAATGTATAACAGCATTCACTAAAATGGGTTGCAAATTACCTTCATGTATGCCACCTGAAGAGCTATCATCCATTAAAATGTTTAACATAGATAATATAGAAGATAATTCTGATAATAATTTGGATTCAAAAGATGAATGTGAGCCACCCAAGAAAAAAATTAAAAAGGGGAAGGATAAAAAGCCAAAATCCTTAGATTTGAAACTAGATCAAGAATTTGAAAATGAAAAAAGAAATGATACACCAAATGTAAGTATTTCTATGATTAATATAACAGAACATTTGATGTTTATATGACCCTTATTTATAAAGAAATTTAAAAATTGCACTGATTGAAAAAATATTGTACTCTAAATAGGGGTTGACTTGGGGTGTTTGTATGACCCTAAATAAGTAATTTTATACCACATTGTTCCGTGATATTGCATACAACAGATTAGACAGAAAAACCAACAACTCAATATGCTGTATGTTAGGTAGGAGAATGCAAGGCAGACTACTGGTCTTACTAGAATGAGAAAAAAAAATCCATTCCCCAGTGTACAGACTTAATCATTGTCATACTCAGTCACTATACTACAATACTTAACTGTGGCCAAACAGCGTCTTTATTATAGTCTAATTAATATTTATAATAAATTTAATTTCTCTAATAGTATTTAATATATATCATATTGTTATTATTTCAGGATGAAAATAAATCTATATGTACACCAACTGAGGTAAGATTAAATTTCTACTTAGATTTCTAATAACATTAACAATTTTAACTATGTTTCTATAATTTCAGGAATTGAAAACTCCTGATATTGAATCAAAAGATGAAATGACAAGTCAAGAAGAAAATAAACTACCAGACAACACTCCAAGAAAGAAGAAGCTTAAAAAAAGATCATCAAAAGAAAAAGGAAAGGCGCTAAATAAAGAAGTCAAGGCAAAGGATGCTCTATGGGGCTTACAAATATTACCCAAGTCTGAGTGGAAAGCTCTTAGGAATAAATATTTAAATTTGCAAAGGAAATATATGAAAGAAATAAAATCAAACTTGTATAACAAAAGAAATTCATATTTAGGTATACCAGAACCTGCAGCACCATCTATGGATGTTGAACCAGGTATGTTCTTCTTCTTCCTTATAATTAAGGAAAGAATAATACACAAAATAAGGAAAATCTTATTTGGTATAATATTTTTTTATTTACAATATTTTCTTAGAATAAATCATAACCGCAATAGGTCTTTGGCCGAAGTGTTGAACCTGTTTTCCTGGTTTCCTTTTCCTTCCTTCCTTCCTCTTTGCTGCTATATAAGTACCCTTGATGCTCATAGTCTTATATCATCACTATTGTCATTATTTCAGTTAATAGTACAAGAGAAGCTGGTGGAAAGAATGTGGAGCCTTTTAAAAAGGAACCAGGGCTGTTTGTTAAAGAAATCCTGCCTGAACCATGTCTGGATGTTAGGTCCACTAAGAGAAATGTATGTATTTTAATTTATTTTAATTCAATTAATATTTATCTTTCTTTTTTATAATATGTTTTTTTTATTTCTGTAGTGTGTAATATTAGATTATTATTATTATTATTTTTGTTATAGATAAAAGCCAATATCCATGTGTTACATGTAGAAGTGAAGGAAGGCCAATCCGAGGTCATCTTACGTTTTGATAGCGCTAAAGCCGCTGACGAAGTATGTATTATCATGTATATAATATCTCATGAATAATTTTATTCAAACTAAAAAAAATGCTAGTTATTTTTTTTTACTTCCAATAATTTACTACTATTATAAGGAACTCATGGACGATTTTATTTTTTTATTGGTGGAGTGAACATCTCATTTTCAAGTTGTCATGTTATCCTTTATAACATTTACCAATCTATATTATAATTTGTGTCTGTACATTTTTAATAAAAAATTGATGCAGGGAGATGTAAAGCTCAAATAAAATATCAATCTATGATTTTGAAAATTGTTGTCTGTTTGTACATACACTATGTTGTATCTGCAAAGCCAAGCCAGCATACCTTATGAAATATTGTACTAGCTCAATCATATGAAATAATGGAACCTTGAACATAAGTGATTAAGCCTAATAAGTTTCTCTCAACTTTCACATGACATAAGAAAATCAAGGAACTGATTTCAGTGCCTGTTGTGGGAAAAGAGATAATGGTACATTGGCGAAAGTTATGCATCTTGATGATATTTTTTCCTTGCAACATGAAAATCTAAAATCTGGAATATCTCAAGAACAAGTTCACATATCATTTAATGTGATGGATGTGATAGATGAACTGTATAAGAGTTCAATTCAGCAGTTCAGTTCAAACCACAACAGATAAACTAATAACAAATTATTGCCTTTATCCTGACCAGTTGTAATTGTTCATTAAAAAGTTTAATTTATATTCTTACAGACTCTTTCAAGTATATACATTTTTTATATAGAAAGATTTATGTTATCAAGCTATAAGTTATGTTTATTTTAGAATTTTTTTTTTGGTAGCTTTATTTGATTTCATTATTAATCAGATATTAACATTCCATCACCAATTAAATCCAATATATCGAGTTTTTATAGTATACATTTTTTTAGTACTGTGCCAACTCTAGTAGTTCGCATGTTATCTGTGGGGCGGAAGAGGAAGAGCAATGGCAGCGGGCAGAAAGTGCGCGTGCAAACAAACGGGTCAGGGGGCGTACGCGGCTTTTGGCTAAAGCCGCTGTGACCACGGAACCCGTTGCCTTAGTACCCGCTTCACCACAACCCACACATACGCATATACGATTCGAAGACGAATAAAACGTATTTTAAATTGTTGAGTGTTTTATTTATCATAGTTACTATTTGTTAAAACGACTTTTCTATACAATTCTCATTAACTTTGAATTTCCTACTGTGAAACATGGGTGATTATTAGAGAGATATATTAAAGGTAAATATTGAATTTGAGGACACATCTACGAATATGTACGTAGATGGTATTCATTTTGTATTATAAATTAATTTAGCTTTAACTAAAGTCGTACCCAATGCGTGATGTATGCTTTTTGTTCTTGTCTATTTAACTATTTTCGATCTACTACTCTCGAAACTAATTTGCAGTAATCAAATTCTAATAAACGTAATTTCGTACTACCGAAGCACAATTGCCAAGGCAGCATTGTCAGTTATTGAGTGATAATTGTGGGAACTAATAATTAATGTAAAATACGTTAGATTGGTTTTATTTGGTACTCTCGAAACCCTTTGACAGCTAAAAATTGGCAATCGATTGCCCATTTTGTTGTCACTTTACTAATAGCGAAAGTAACTTTTTAGAACTTGCTTTGATAATTTTTTGGTGAAAACTATAAGAAAATGGCGCGATTAGCTCTTGTTTACGGTATTACACAAATAAGAACCTCAAGAACGACGCAAGGAACGTCTATCTAACCCATATACGTGACCCGACTTTTTTTTTAACTATTTTCGATCTAGTAACAAAGTAAGTGTTCTGCTTTTTGATACGCAATTCAAATAGCGGCAGGAAGCGGAAAAATGATGAAGCAAAAAAAATATATTTTCATACTGAGTTTGAATGTTTTCTAATCTGCAATTATTGGAATAAACGTATGTAATAACCTCTCGTTCTATCTTTTATTATACCTTAAACGTTATGAATCAGATATATTAGGTATTACTTACATATATGTTTTCTGTGCAAAAAGTGATAACCGGTATAGTAATAAAATTGACAAAAACTCAGTTGTGTGAAGATCACCGTTGAAAGCTGAAGTGTGTTTGATCACATAATGGTGTTTCTAGTGTTATCTATTATAACTTCCGTTTTGATTATAGTTTATACATTGTACTGTAGGTACAGCAGAAGGGGCAGATTGTTCGCGAAATTACCTGGACCTACTAGGTGGCCGCTTATTGGGAATATTGGAAATTTTAATTTGTCTCAAGGTATGCTCTTCTTAAAAAAACATGTTTATGTGTATGTCTCTTTATAAAAAAAATAATATATGTATAAAATTAACTAACTTACAGTGACGGGTGATATTCTATTTTAGGAATATTTTAATGTACTTATCTTGTAGGCATACAAGAGAAATTATAGTAGCCGGGTCACTTATCAACTTAAACATTGATATTTATTTAATTAAATCCTAGTAAATGGCTTCGTACTTTCCGCATGCAACAGAACAGATGGCAAACACCTAGTGTTAGGAACACCATTCCCCACATACCGTCCTGAGGTTTTCGGGGCTAGAAAACGAAATAATTCAATCTTCCCGAGTGAGAATCGAACTCAAAATATTTGCGCTGACAAACAGAACTGTGCCGTTCCGCATTTACGGTCTAAATCCTGGTACTACCATTAAGATTAATTCCTCCAAGTGGAATTTGTACCCAAAAATTCACATACAAACATCTTTGATTCACTGTCTTTAACGTGATAATGACATTCATAAAGTAACATAAACTAAGTAAAGCATTATCTAATGTGGTGGGTTACATTGTTGCATTTTATGAATGCAAAGATCATCTGTAACCTAATAGATAAATATATTAATTAGTTCACAATGAATAGTATTTGTACATCGAGCTTTCTTTATTCATGGGCTTTTCTAGATAATCCCCCTGGAAAATGCTCCAGGGGAGATGGTGTTAGTCCGGTGCATTCATTTATAAATGAAACTTGTTAAACTTCTCACATGCACATAGACCCTGTTTTAAATAATGTTTCTTATTAAAACTTATTATTGTGATTTTATGTTTCACATAAATTTCGTCCCCTTATGTGTTTTGATAATTAACATTTTGGAGTGGAGCTGGTCTCAAAAAAATCTTCTCCGATTTAAATAAAGTTTTCACCGTTGTTCGGTTTGGTTTATAAATGAAAAATGTATAAAAAGTACATTGGTTTAGAAAACCACTGTACCGTAGCACTTTTGTGTACTGCCAAATTTCAAAAGTGTGCCGCCAAATTTAGCAAATATATTTCTCAAGTCGACGCACCTCTTCTACTTCTGCGTACAAAACGTGTTGTTTTAGTGATAGTTGGGATTCACAAGGTATCGCATAGTAGTTACTGCACTTTTTCTTTTGTTAAAATTGGCAAATATATGCGATTCAGTTTAATATTCATTTTAAATTTTTCTTTTTGTGCCGCCAAATTTTTGAAATCGTTAAAAATACCTATACCGCAACATGATAAGGCTGACAATCACTGCTGTAGGGTATAATAGTGAAGACCTTATTTTTTATACATCAATATCAGTTTACATTGCATCCGCCTAGAAAATGTCTCTACAAACGCTAATGCTTAGAAGTAAGCGTTTTGTCGTCATACATAGGTTGAATATCTGGCCTCAAAAGCTTAAAAATTTAGTGACATGGTTAACTGAATGAACATAATATTTTAACAGAAGATTTATTTAGCTACCTTCGGACTCTCCGTTCAACCTATGGAGATATCGTCGGCGTTGGGGCCTTGGACGTGACAACTGTACACTTATATCACCCTGATGACATTGAGGTAATACATTTTAAAGCACTCTAAAATATTATTTTGTAATAATCTTTTCACGAGACTAAGATTAAAGAAATGTTACCACAATTACAGATTATTCTATCTTCACCTAAATTTAATAAAAAAGATAAACCGTATACATTTTTAAAAAGGTGGCTTGGTGAAGGTTTACTTTTGAGCAATGGTAAGTTATAATTAACTCTAGAAATATAATTCAATATCCCAAATTATAATAAACATATGGACCTAGCGAAATTCAATATGTACCTAATTGAATTCGTTTTTCCTACGTTTCCAGGCAATAAATGGCAGTTCAGAAGAAAATTGCTGACACAAGCTTTTCATTTTAATATAATAAAAAAATATTCAAAAACATTTACTGAAGATGCCGACGAATTGCTTAAAGTTATAGACGAAAGATATAAAAACGAACAAGTAAACATCACAAATCTTATAACTAAAACTACACTTAAAACTATATGTAGTAAGTATTACAAGGTACAGTAAGTAAAGTAAAGGACTAAAGTCCAAGTAAGTTGTAAATTATGTCTTTTAAAAATACTCAAAGGAAACATAAAAATTTGAACGTACGCTTCTTGTAAATCGTACAAGTGAAATTTTTATGATTTGTACAACTTATATTTCTTACAAATTTCAGCTACCCATAAATTGTTACAACGTACAGCCAAATGGTTCTTTGGCAAAAGAGAATGATTTTATTATAATTTTTTTCTATAGCTTCACGCTTTTATCCCGCATATGTTAAGTGTTAAGACACTCCGTTGCTTAGTACCTGCTTTCTACATCTCCGCTTTCCGCCTTCTCGAGGCATTACGTGTTGAGTGGCGGAACTCAACGCCACGCTTTGCCTAGTTTCCAGAGCAAAGAAAATGGAAATAGAAAAATCCATCTTCTCCGAGTGGGAATCGAACCCTCAAACCGTCGCGTTTAGAGGCAGACACTTGCGCCTCTGCGCCACGACGGTCCTCATGATTTTATTAAATATTTTTGTAATTTAAAGTATTAATGCACACTGATGATGGAAAAAAAATTAAAGAAAACATATTCTATAATATTTTATTACAGAAACAGCGATGGGAACTTCAATGAATGAAGACATTGATTCTATAACGGAGAAATACTTCAGAGCTATTGGAAAAATTGCTTCGGCTATAGTACCGCGATTGTGTGGAATATTACTTTTTTTGAATTTCTCATACAAACTGTCTACAAACTATAGAACGGAAATAGAAGCTCTGAAAGACTTACACGCTTTTACATATAGTGTTATTAAGGATAGGAAGTTGTTTTTGAAAAAGAATCGAGAAATATTAAATATTGACAGCGAAGACGTTGAGACAAGTAAAAAGGGTCGACTTGCAATGTTAGATTTGCTTATTCAAAATCAAGAAGAAGGTTTTATTGATGACCAAGGCATAAGAGAGGAAGTTGATACTTTTATGTTTAGGGTGACTTGACAAACTTAATTTGTTATTGAAAATTATACCTAAATATACTTTTTTATTCATATTTTTAATATATTAGTAATATTTATTCATATTTTTAAATGATCTTGGGGAATAATTTTCATTTATAAAATCATATCTTAAATATAATTTATGACGCTATGGAGCAGTGTCTGACTGAAAAAGTAACTGTTCTGGGTTCGATTCCTACCCAGGGGAATGAAATATTTCATTTTTCAAACGGATTCAATTTATTTTACTAAAGCTTAGTCTAGGGAAAATTATAACTTATACCTTAATTATACTCTTATATAAATAATATCGAATATTCGCACTTCAAGTCGTATCATTTTATTTATTTTTTACCATATTTCTATCTTTATTAGGGTTTCGATACAACTTCAATGGCTCTGACACATTTAATCATGTTGCTAGCAAATGAAACTAAATCACAGGTAAGCTCAGGTGGCGATAATTTATAGACTTAATAAGGAAATTTAATTTGTAAGGCACTCTTTGCTTTACCGACAACACCACCTCTTAACTTACAAAACTTAGAATATTTATATATTTTCTAGACCGAGTGTAAAGAATAAAATAGCGTTTGAACATCTACACATATGGAATGATATAGATATAAGATGGAAATATACTGATTTGGTCTTGATTGTTAAGCTACGGGTAAAGGTTTAATGACGAATCAGAAGTATTGTAAAATTTAACATTATTTTCATTTTCCTGCGGTGGTAAGTACTTGAGCGAGCCAGTTTCCACTACTTGTAACTTGATGTGAAGCGACTTGGGAATGTCTTAACGGTCTACCTCCATGTCAAATATGGGTAAAGGCGATCATCAAAAAACGTGTTTAAAGGATTTAGGTATTTGAATAGAAAAAGGTATATAAAACTAAAATAATGATCTATCTCTCAAAATATAAATAATATTTCATTGTTTAAATTGACTAAATTATAAAAATAATAAAAATATATTCTTCAGAATAAAGTTTATGAAGAAATGTTTCATATATTTGGCGCATCAGAAAGGACTGCAACTTTGGAAGACTTAAAAGAAATGAAGTATTTGGAATGCTGCATCAAGGAAACGCTCCGTTTGTACCCAAGCGTCCATTATATAGCCAGGGATGTTCCCGAGGAAATTGTTTTAGGTGAAACCAGTATTTGTGCCGTACCGTTTTATATATATATATATATATATATATATATATATATATATATATATATATATATATATATATATATATATATATATATATATATATATATATATATATACTACAACTCGTAGGTATAATAAACCTGTACCGACATTTTACAGGAGGTTACACAATACCACAGGATACAATATGTCAAATAAATATATACGATCTGCACCGTCGTCCGGATATCTTCACCGATCCTGAAAAATTTATCCCCGAGAGATTTTTACCTGAAAATAGTGTGAATCGACATCCATTTGCATTTATTCCATTTAGCGCAGGACCTAGGAACTGTATAGGTAGGTACTTAGCTATTAATCGATTCTACTTTTGTTTATTTTATTATTAAGAAAGTTTTTTTCGCAGGTCAAAAGTTCGCAATGTTGGAAATTAAAACCATGGTATCTCGGTTAATAAGAAGATATCACTTTGAACCTGTCACCAAGATGAGCGATCTCAAATTTTATGTCGACTTTGTACTTAAAACCAATCACCCTATCTATGTTCGTTTTAGATCAAGGGTAAACACACCGTATTAGTTGGTGAAAGTACTTCTTCCAAAATGGCTATATATTAAATAAGGATTTTTTTAATGGATATCAAATAGAAGCTAGTGGACACCATCTCAAAAGTTACATATTTTAGACGTAACAATATATTTTTTATTTGCTAAAATAAACATAGTAAAAACTAATTCTATCATATTAATATCTTATAATTTGCAGTAAATTATAAAATTTGAACTAGCGCCAAAACCATATTTTATTATAAATTTAAAATTAATATATTTTTTATTAAAACATACTTGTAGTTATGGAAATATATTTTATATTATTTGTTTTTTTTTTTATTAAAGAAAATTAATTATTTTTTAATTACAAAATTGTTTTTTGTCTAAACATATAAATATTAGTATGTTTTGTTGTTTCGTTTTAAGGGACTCAAATGAAAAATAAAAGAAATTTATTAATACAAAAATGTATTTATTACATTGCACATTAAGTAAATGTAACACCAAAGTCAGTCTTAATTACTTGTATACCAACTAACTTACTCTATAAATACGGAGGCACTGGCACATTATAGGGAAATTTAAAAAAAATGTTATAAATAAAAGGTTTAAAACATATAGCAGTCATATACATAATATATATGCATGTGTGTGTAAATATGGAACATCCTGTTTTTAGTAACCATAAATTATTATATTCTTATTAGGATTCATATACTTTAAGTACACTAATTTTAAGTTTTATGTAATGATAATATTAATCGTATTCTTTGCACAATTAAGAATAAACACTGATTGTCATTACATAAGGTGTAATTTGTTCTGAAGCCGCTAGCTATCATAAGTTTTTCAACACAAATAATAAATTTCAAATTAAATTTTCATATGGAAGTACAAATACTTATATATGTAGTGCATTTTAAACATAAAATATACAAATTTATACATATTTGTAAATATATATAAGTGACACTTAACTACAATGATCAAAATTTAATATGGAACAATACACAAGTCTTACATTTTTGCATCAATTCTATTTTGTTGTATACAAACATTACACAACTAATGCAGTTTTCTTAATCACTATATTGACTTCAAACTTTAATTTATATTCATATAAAAAAGTATAAATATTATCATTATTATTACATGAGTATACAATGGCAGTGTTTTTCTTCCCTTAGGAAATAAAAAAGTACACAATTAGTTTAGTTATATTCGGATACATAAACATTAATATTAATATTAGCTGCTTCACAGTAATAAGTCATATAAAAATATTCAAACAAGTATTAATTTCAAACTACAGTAAATATTATCCTACTGAAATTTTGTATTTTTAATACATTAAATTAAAAATTGTGGCGTTTACTTGTCAAGTCAACTTTGTCAAACATCGAATACCAAAACACTATAGTCTACTTATATTTCAAAATAATACAAGCGAATTATATCACATAAAATACTTAACTATTATATACAAAAGAGGTAGTTGAATATATTAGGATGCTTCCATATGTCTGTGAACAGTGACAGGAGCTATCACACTATTCTTGCCACATGGAAGGATAGTCATAGTTAACTCGGCAGTTTTCATTCTAGGCTTTTTACTAGGTGCAGGGAAACTAGCATCGGATTTTGTATCATCCGATAAAATTGTTGGATCGTTTACAGAGAAGCCGGTCGCTTCTGAATCTTCGTGAGGCGTCATAGTAGAATATCCATGATCGGATCCATTTGCAGTATGGGAACGTCTATACCCTGTTATCACCCGATATGGTGAAATAGGCGCTTCAATCTCCATAGCTGGTAATAGTTTGTCCTGCCCTGACATATCTGGCATATCATCTGATGGCAAGTGACTCATTTGAACATCAGCATCATGCCAAGTTTCTGCAGGGCCGTCTATGTATAAATTATGACAGCTATCCGATGAAGTGTTTTGCCTATAGCAATATATCGCCACTGCAATGATTAGGCATATTGTTACTATACATCCAGCAATTGGACCAATAGCTGAATAACTGGCGAAAGCATCTCTATTAACATGACCAAATGTACCTTCGCCGTAGGGTGTGACGGCACCAAGAACCCCATTAAAGCAAGTCGATTGAGAAGTACAAAAGGGTGACGAGAGAGGTGTTCGACCATCCGCATCTACTTGACACCACTCACAGCCTAAAACTCCTAAGCAAGTAGCATGTGTGACGTACGTTTCACATTGAAAGTCGAAACAAGACTTCAGGTTTTCAGCAAAATTATGAAAATAATGCGACTTATGATTATTGTTCTCGGGCGTCATGCCACATAACGGAATATTTGGTGCCGATTTAGAACCATTCAGAGCGGCACATTCGTACAATTCAGAGCTGCATTCACAAGGACATTCACATTCATTTTGCTCCATGCGATTGCAGTTTAAGCAAAGTCGGTCGACCATGCTACAAGGACAAAAGGCACCCACACTACACGAAGCATTTACAAGACCTACAAAAGAATTTGTACCAGGGATTGATGCTATGTAATAATAAACGCAATGATCGCCTGACACTACATTAGAAAGTACGTTTGGCAGAGACATATTGAATTCATAGAATCTTTGAATAGTTTTATCATAAAAGTTACTACATAATCTTTTTGTAACAAATCCCTTATGGTTAAGCATATCGATTGCAATCATTGATTCTTTATGAGTTATATGTTGTTGCTCGATTGGACCTGAGCTATTTGGATCCATCAACCCGGGGTGTGAAACAAGATACCCGCGATTATTCATTATATAGCACTTTATATAGGGAACCGTACAAAGTGGTAAACTGTCCATAATGAGTTTATATAGGAAGCCCATAGTAACATCCATAGCAACAACCATTGAGGGATAAATAGGGCTTTGAACTGCATACGATATAGTAACAACATATCCTGCTCCCCCTACATCTAAATTTGGTGGTGTTAATATTATTTTCCCTGGATTTTCTACAGCATTAGTATACCAGGGCCTTCGAACAGGCTCATAATCATACTCTAAAACTGTACCAGGAAACATCACTAGTACTCCATTTTCAGTAACAGCATACCTTCTAACTATGTATTTTGAAAATGGACCATGCAAGTGTTGCCGTTTGTAAAACGATAAAATAGAATTGAGAAATCCAACATCCTGTTGTATCTCATTTTTTAAACCAGGATTAGACAGTAAACCATGTGCAACACTTTTTAGGTAAGCTAAGTAATTTTGCATATATGACACAGCCTCCTGCCCATCACCCATGTCATATAAATAAGTAAAGGGCGACTGAAAGCTTGATGGGCTTAAGTACACAGTACCTTGATCAATGGTAGCAATTTGTTTGAAATGGCGGCAAATTTTACCACCTTTAGGAGGAAATAAATCTAATCTATGGAAAAGCAGTTCTTTGCTACTTCTTGTAAAAAATACATTTGTTTTATTTAACATACTGCCATTTACAACTTCTGACACAATGCAAACAATATATAATTCCTGCACCCACTGCCAAGAGTAAGTTGTTGATTTTGAAGTATTATGATTACGCACAGTAAAATTACCTGAAGATATTGTCAAAAGTTTTTGTTTAAGTACATCTGTACTGTTAATAGTTTCAACATTTTCTAATGTTGTAAATTTAATTTTATCAGATGCTGCTTCAGGTCTAGGAAAATATGTATGCATAAGTATATTACCAGTAAAATCCATAACAAAGGCTCGCTTCTTATAATTTCCACCCTTAAAGTAAAGAATATCTTCAGCTAAATCAGACCAATAAAGATCTAATCCAATAATGCCACTTGGTGTGGGATATACCAGTGAGACCATAAAATCTCTCTCAGTAGCCTCCCAAATTGGGCCTTCTGCTGTTAATTTATTGTCATATTTACTTGGTAATAATGAAATGAAAGCAGATGCTATTTGACCAAAAACTCCACTGTTGTTAAGATGTAGTTTCATCACAGAATGGTGATTGGATATATTTTGTAATTTCACATGTAAAACTTCTATTGACCAATTTTTCTTATTTTCATGTTCAGCTATGCCTCCAATAGTTAATGTTACAGTGTTTTCATTTCTTGTGACAGGTAGCATTTTAAGCCACATGTTATCATTTAAAAATTTCATGTCTGTCAAAAATATTAACAATTTATTTATTGGAAGTTGTTTTTCATGTAATATATTTTTAATTTCTGTATTTATTGTGTCTGGTGAAATATTGTCAGATGCTACATCTATGGAACTTAAATATTCCCTAAATAATAATTTATTATTATCAGTTGCATTTCCTATATTTGAAACACCATCTCTGCTGCATGTGTCTTCAAATTTCATAAAATTACTCATGTTGGTAATCTTTAAAGCAAACATGTCTGTACTTTGCAAAGTATATGCAATTTCTTTAGCAACATTTATTGCATGTTCTAAAGCTTCTAACCTAATGCTATTGTCAATAATAAAAATGATAAATTTAGGGTCAGGATGCACAACCTTGTGGTACAAATATCTTGAGTTTGAATGTGGCATGGAAGCACAATTTCTATCTGTAGCATAATCCAAATGAGATAGAAAATATGATCTCTTCACTTTTAAGTCTTTAAAACGTCCCAACATGTTAGGTTTCAGGTCAATAGAAGAAACATCATCAAAGATATTCGAACTTTTTATAAATACAGATTTACCAATAGAATTAAATGGACAAGGGTGGGTAAAGGACGGAGAATTAGTAAGGTTCAATGTATTTTTCATATCCAAAAGGATGTTCACTGCTGACGAAATTTTATAGTTCAATTTATCAACTATAGTAGATAATGAGTTACCATCAGCTGTGTGGTACCGACTTACTTTATAAGCAGTTCTTACTTCCAGATGTGACGTATATTCACTACCAAGTTCTTTGACTATGATATCGCTGAATTTAGTAGCCAAAGTTTCGGACAATTTCCGCACATTAAGCTTATAGTCACATCGACTGTTATTGATTCTATTACACTCATCATTTTGGGCAAATATCGGGTAGTAAATGCTTGCAGTAATAATAAACACAATTAATATCACCTTCATCTTATCGGCACAACTTTTCGCGTCACATTTGATAATATCCTGACTTATTACTGTAGATCAACATATAATTTTGGCGTTTGTTCATCTTCCAAAGTCTCTAGAGTTTCACTTAAGTTTAAAAAATATATAACAAAAAGGAACTTTTTATTCAAGGATTTGTCTGTTGTAAAAATTATAAACACTAAAGCAAATGACAAGAGATAGACTTCAGAGCACAGAACACATTTACTTCAAAGGAAAGAATCTGGAATTTGTTCTGTAGATAAAAAATATTTTGTAGGGATGTCATCGAATAATCGATTTTGTGTTCAACAAAAATGGTTTGTGTAAAATTTTATTTAAAAAATAATAACAATCAGACAATAAATACCTTAATTCATAATTTTTATTTATTTCTTTTTTTTAAACTGTTTTTTATCCTATATTTTCCAGAGTACTGGAGACCTAATCTAATAGTACCTCATTTTTATTACACAGAAACATTATGTTTCAACGTCGACTTTAGGAATGCCTTAATTTAATACATTAAAAAGGAGCGTTCTATTATAATTGTATTATGTATATAAAGTAGCTACTAAGAATTTTCTTAAAGGTAGATTTGTGACTACTCAGGATTTTAAAATGAAATATAAAATAGAAATATCATCGAAATTCATTGACAAATATTTGTCTATTTATTGGGGACGTGAAGCGTCACGTCGTATATGCAGAGAGATTAGGATACCGTCAGGCATTCGATGATGACATATAAACATGGTAATTTTTATAATATACTCTTTATGTGTTACCACATTTATACCGCTCGCCGTTACTCCATTATTTAAAACAACATTTTTTCACATTTATAAGTTATTTTAATGTTGTCTTTCAGTAAGTTAACGTTATATAACGATAAATATTTAAAAAATCTGGTTATTAACTTTTTATACCCTGTCCCATTTTTCACGAAAACCCCACTTTTTACATAAATTCGAAAATATTACGTAGAGAAATGAAAAGCCATGAAGTGTGATCAATCCCAGGCCCATGTATTTTTCGTAAAATTATTATGTGATAGTTATAACATTAAGTTCTAACGGATTATGAAATAAAATATTATTGTTTGTCTAAATATAGCATATTTCTGTAGTGTAAATTGTCGTTAACTTAAATTTAATACTACTGTGTTAAGGTATCCTTTTTTAAGTATTTTTGAGCTTGTGTCATGTTGATTCTAAAATAAAAAAGAAAATGAATAAGACTATTAAGAAAAAGAAGAAATAGATATTTTGAGGACCAAGGGTTAAATTCAAAAAGTTATATCCCTTAGGTCTGGTAAGATTAATAGTAAGCCTAGTATATATCTCTGTGACACACCATAGGTGATAGTAGGATTTTACTCTGGGTTTTGGAGTACTGTACCGAGTCATCTTGAATTCAATAGTTATTATAAGCTTTCTCAGTAATAGGTGGCAAACTATGTTAAATGCTTTTTTAGGTCAGTGAACATTTGTTTGTTATCTAGACTTAGCTTATTTTTATTTATAGGGTATTGTACGGTATTGCTTCAAGTATTGCAGCTAGTGTGTTACTTTTAGTTTTGAAACCATACAAAATTTTTATTATTGTAGAAAGGACTGGAGGTACTTAGATCGGGATATACTACCAAGTATTATTTATAGTTAGGTGTTGTTTTAGGTATCTTAAGGATATCACAAAATATTTCGTTAGCAATAGGTTGTATTAGGTTTAATTAAAATAAATAGATAGACGAAGAAATAATTAAATTAGATAAGTGATAAATGGAACATCGTGTACGTGATGTCCTCAAAAGTAATAAAAATATCGGTAATGGGGGTATTCCGCTAGGGAAAATACAATTTTAAATATTAGACATACTATATACCGAATATTTAATTCGGTCGTGACCATACATTTTGTTTACAAAAAATGGAAGTTTGTAATCGTTTCTCTGTGTGTTAAACTTATGATGATCAATTTTGAGATTGTTTTCTTTATACATACATGTATACTCTAAATTCAGACTTTCAACCCGGAAATTTACCTGATTTATTTGTAATTTTTTATATTTGACGGATCCAGGGTGAATCTAAATTCTTACAATACACAAAAGAATTGATTGATTTTCGCATAATCTTAGCATTTTTATCTCTTCTAGAGCTAGTGGGCTTACAAGTTATTAGTATACGTGCGACGGAAAAGCTACTCTGTTTAGAGCTTCAAATAAAAGCTTATTGTTATCAATTTCTTTTTACGCTTCATTTCTGTTTCCTTCTTGTTGCCCTGCCTTTTGGTTTTGTGCAATGCACTAGAGCTGTAAGATCATTAGTTGATGATAAAAATTTATTTTGTGCAATTTCGTTTTTTTTAACAAAAATTATATACAGAAAACGTATTCAATTATTGAAATAAACAAAATGAACTACATATTAATTTAATTTACTAAAGTTAACATTAAAATTTATCAGTGTCTGATGAGTATCTGTTGTCATAGTGGCTGTTGTCTTTTGTCTCCAAGCCGATAGTTTTTTTAGTATTATTGGCAATACTATCAGCAGCGGCTTTTTTCCTCATATTCAAGTGAAAAAAATACAAACTTATTGTAAAAAAGAATATAGCTCTGCCAGTAAATACATTGGGGAAATATTTGTTTTTTTTTTGTAACCAAAAACACCACGTAACACTTTATATATGTAAGTAAATTTATTATTCCCTTTTCAAAAAAACACTACACACTAAATTACACATATGTAATTAAACTGAACTAAAATATGCAAAACAAAGTGAAAATACAATTGCATTACATTTGCGTTCGAAAACAACGCAACTTCGAAAATCTAACGACACACAGTGAAAATCAGTAATCAAGCAGCGACTCAACTTTGAAAAAAATGCAAAACGAAACAATGCAAAGCGAGGTATTAGTGCATATATTTACATAGTACGCTTACATACTTTGAGTTATAACCATGACATCCATTTTATTATTATAAAATTATATTGAAGCTTTGTGGCGAAACAATTTTTCGGTGCGTTTACTTTTCAAAAAAGAAAGTTTTCAACGACGAATATTTATTATTTTTCTTTTTTGATCGTTAACAATAAAATTGTTGAATTGCTCAATAAGTATATCTTATAATAACAAAATACATATCAAAGCCCTAGAAACCTTTGGTGTGGGATATAATTTTTTATTTACTTACGTTTTACTACTCTATTTATTGTGTACAATGATAGTGGCCCATCAGTAAGATTGCACTAGCCTACTTTACAGCTAAAGAGGCAATTGAGTGGCGTCACAACATATTTACTTGTAATATGACAGATTGAAGGGCATACATTATCTGTAGTACGATAGCCTCCAGTGGGAGGCCATTGTAGCACAGTGTATGGGCGTTTGACCCCAAATTCGTGAATTCAACCCCTATCACCACTCGGGGAAGATGACTTGTTTCATTTCCTTTTTTTCTCTATGTCAACTAGGCAAGCGCAGCGTTGAGTTCCGCCACTCAACACGCAATGTCTTGAAGAGGTGGAAAACAGGAAACGGAGTGTGTTAACACAAGGTTCCTACGGCTCCTGCTATTCCCTCTACCTACCCTAGTATTAACAGGATAAAGCAACAAGCTAAAAAAAGATATATTAATATAAATATTAAAGGATAAAATCATACTCTCTATATACCTACCGGCCCTATACAGAAACTCCTCCTGTCCTCCTTTTGTCTTGTAGGTTTATGTGCATTCTTCATAAATGATTTTAAATATTTTATGAATAAGTATTAAATATAGTATATAATTAGTATTAATTTACTATTAAATATTATTGACACGTAATTGTTGTCGTAGAAGAGTTGCTGTTATATACCGCTTCATTAAAAATTAATTAAATATTTTTTTGTATTAATTCCGCAACGACTATCTCAAAAAGCACTCCCTTCTAATAGTATATATTATTCTCTCCTTGAATTATTGTGATGGCTTTTTCTAACACTTTTAAGTAAGCAAGCTTGACGCAGAGGCGCAGCGTCTGCCTATTAACGCGACGGCTTGTGAATTCGATTCCCACTCGGGAAAAAATGATTTTTCCATTTCTATTTTCCTAACTCCACCACAACCACACCTCCAACACGTCAACGTCAACAATCCTCGAAATGGCGGAAATTTGGGAACAGACTGTTATAACATCACCACATTCCCACGGTTCGTGCGGTTACTTTCCTACCCTGTTATGGACGGGATAAAATGTATATCTAAAAAAATTTTTTTATTTCATGGAAGACAAGTTGATTTCTTCAACAATATAAAGTTTTAAAAAACCTAATGAACTAGATAAGTATGTCGAAATACAAGCATACAACTGAACATGCTTACAAGTTACTTAGTTGTGTTACTCTTAAGTAAGCAACAAATGAAAGAATCTGTATTTTCTTGTAAAAAACTAAAATGCTAAAAATATTTAAAACGCAAAAGCTTATATTAGTGCTGTCCTTAACTAAACAAATACAATCGAGATATGAACTTAAGTCTGTACTAATGTTGCAGCATCACAATTTTAATACAATTTTCTTTAAAATTAAGATTCTTGAACATATTTACGAGCAACTATTACTCGTGCAAACATTGGAAACATTGAATTTATAATAATATTTATTATTCGCTTAAGTCAAGTATTTAATAATACCCTATTCTGAATGAGACCTAGTGTGATTTTATTATACGATAAGAGTTGACAAGTTTGCCAAAAAGATAGCACGATATTTAATTACGTGAGTATAACTTTATATAAGCCTATATATAACAAATTGCGTAAAGTAATTAAACGCTAGTATCTTTGTATACACCATTGTGATATTATCTAGATGTAACGGAAACTTTTCGTGGCTGGCGGGAAAATAATTTTAATGGTGTTTTTAAACAATATTCCGTTACCTTTCAAAAATAGTTTGCGGAATTCCCCTTTAATTTTTTTTAAAAGTGGCGTTCGAAATTTTATGATATCGTTCATTTCGTGTTTCTTAATCAAATAGTTGATGTTTTTTATGGAATAATTATTTTATTGAAATTATTATAAAAATTATACCAAATTATTTTATTTATGTTGCAAAAATAATATATATAATAAAAAATGGGAAAATCCAAAACCAAAGCTGAAATTAGTGCTGGAGATATTTTGGAGACTTTCGGAAAATATCAAGTAATACAATATTTGTACTTGTGTTTACCACCGATTTTCGTGTCTATGATCAATGTTAATTACATTTTTATAGCCGGCGAAGTTAATTATAGGTGAGTACTTACAATATTTCTATATATAATTATAATTAATTGGACTTCAGCAACATTCACAAGCCTATGACTGTAGGCATGCATTGCATCTGGCCCCGAGGTAATTTATATTGCATTCAACGTGAAAGGCCTCTGATAATTATTATTATTTACATAAAATGTGTGAATAAAATAACTTAATAAGTCTAAAAAAACTGAAAAGAATTGAACACAAATTGATCCTAAAAGGATTGAAATTATTTAATTTCTTAAACTTTGTCGTACTTTCATTTATCTTTATTTATAATGGAGACAAGTTTCGTGATTTTTTCGAAATTTTACTCTGTTATGAATGTTACCCACTCTAAGTGTTTCCTTAAGACTTTGTGTAATGTGTAGGAAACACATAAGCATATAGAACTAACGTACGAACCAAATAATAATATTTAAAAAGGAATCATTATAATAACATCATACATTAATACCACAGGTGTCGCATACCGGAGTGTGAGACTACCGGTGAATATGAGGCGTCCTGGTGGCCGTCATCCCACACGGACCAATGTACAAGACCAGTTCTAAATTATACAAGTTTTAAAGATAATATTTGTACTAATAATAGCTTTACCAACACATATACAGAATGCACGGAGTGGATTTATGAAAACAATAATACAATTGTTTCGGAGGTATGTGGAATAATTTATATGTGACAGGTGTTTTTGCAAGTTTCTGAATTATAGTCTCTTGTTGTAGTTATATGTAAAAGTTAATATGGGACCGACGCGGACCAGCAGCATACGTCGTCTGACCGTAAAGGCGACGATTGTGAGTTCGATTCCCACTCGGGTAGAAAAGTATTATTTTCATTTATCTCCTTTCGGTAACAAGATTGTGCACCGGTGAGGCCCGTCACAGAATTCGTCAGAAACGTCTTGTATTTACCTAAGAATATGATATGTTGTTTTAGTTTTAACATAAATGTAATATATATGTAATTTTTTTGCAGCTCAACTTGGCATGTCAACCATGGCAAAGAAGCTTAGTCGGTGTAGTTCATAGCTTTGGCATGGCTGTAGCGATGACAGTTGCTGGATGGTTAGCAGACACGTAAGTGTGGATATTTGGGAATCACGCTAACCCTTATTTCTATCTTGTCCAGATTACAAAAAATAAACAAGTAGTTTATCTTGATAGTAAAGATAATTATAAAACTTTAAGTATGTTAATATAACGAAAATGACATTATCTAGAACCAGTAAGCAAATAGTAAAATTTCCCATCGTTTATTTAAATTCCTTGGTTTTTGATGAATAAATATGTTTTATTTGTCATAAGCTTAGTGTGATATTACTTAATTTCAACATTTTTATGTTAATTATAACGTAGTAACGTCCTAACGGTAGTGTATAAAAATTGTCGTCATTAGTGGCATATTTTGTTTAGATAGATTATCAATATTATATATATATATATATATATATATATATATATATATATATATATATATATATATATATATATATATATATATATATATATATATATATATATATATATATATATATATATATATATATATATATATATATATATATATATATATATATATATATATATATATATATATATATATATATATATATATATATATATATATATATATATATATATATATATATATATATATATATATATATATATATATATATATATATATATATATATATATATATATATATATATATATATATATATATATATATATATATATATATATATATATATATATATATTTTTAGCTTCACGCTTTATCCCGCACAAGGCAGGGTAGGCAGAGGGAACTGCAAGGACCGTGGGAACCTAGTGTTAAGACACTCCGTTGCTCAGTCCCTGCTTTCTCCGTCCCCGCTTTCCGCCGTAATTGATAAATATAAACTAATATATAATCATTAGTATTCTAGTTGTCATTACTTCACGCTTTATATCCTGCATAAAGCAGAGCAGGCAGATCTTCACGTTTAACATTTATTTTATTTACTAATTTTTCAAATTTTTTTGACGTTAATGCTAGACTTACATAATATAAATTGTACCAAAAATAGTTCGAGCACCGTCGTAGCGCGGAGGCGTAGCGTCTACCTGTAAACGCGACGGTTTGTGGGTTCGATTCCTACTCGAGGAAGATGGATTTTTCTAATTCCATTTTCTTCATTCTGGAAACTAGGCAAAGCGCGGCGTTGAGTTCTGTTACTCAACACGCAAAACTAAGCAACAATGTGTCTTAACACTAGGTTCCCACGGTTCCTGCAGTTCCCTTTGCCTACCCTGCAATTTGCGGAATAAAGCGTGAAGCTAAAAAAATATTGATTATTTAATATAACGCATATATAGTAGGTACATTACGTTATTAAAGAACGGAAGCAAAAACAAAACCAATTTATATTTTTTTTATTGCCCTCAGTGTTGGACGCAAGCCGACCTTTATCATCTGTGCTGTTGGATGCATAGTAGGGAACTTGAAGAGTTTTGCCACTTCTTATTACGTTTATATTGTCCTAGAATTTCTAGAAGCGGCTATATCTGGTGGTGCCACTGCAACGTCAAGTATACTAAGTAAGTAGGTCGAATTAATAAAGATGATATAGGTGATTAAAAAATAAAAAATACATATGTAAAATAAAAATATATATATTATTAGTTGATAATAAATATATATTATATATTTATTATGATCTAATAAGAAACCATTTATTTTACAAATGTATTTTTTATTTTCCGCCAAATGTCCGAACAAGTAACCTTTTCATAAAAGGTACAGGAACCCAAGGTGTACAATGTAAAATTTCACTCGCATACTCGCATACATATATAAAAAATCTCTCTTTTTTCCCCTTACCACTCTCATCGAAATTCTATGAGTGGTTGTTATTTCAAGTGTAACAAATTTTTAATTTATTATCCTTAAATCACATAATTAATCGTGCAAATTAGACGAAAATTACATTACAGTGACATAGGTTTACTTAACATAATTTATATAACAGCAGATAGAGAAAACACGCCAGTATGTTATTGTTGAAAGTTCGGATAAAGTTATTGACAAAATAAACAAATTTAATTTACATTGTAACCTTTTTGTTTCAGTGATAGAAATTGGAAATACAGAAAATCGGGTTTTATCGGGAGTATTATTTGCATATGCCATTTACATGGGAGAAGCATTGTTTGCCATAATAGCTATGTTAGTACCTTATTGGAAAACCTTAATTCATATAATATATACACCGCCGTTATTGTTTTTGTTTTACATATATGTCGTACATGAAAGTCCACGATGGCTCATATTAAACGGCAAAGTAGACAAAGCCAAAAATGTCTTGAAGGAAATGATAGAAAGTAATAAAATAAATACAAAGATCGAAGACTTGGACAAGTTAGATAAGGATACTTTGAAACAGGCTTATAATATTAAAATTGATGGGAAGAAAGAGGGTTTCTTCGACTTATTTAGTTGTTGGGAGACGTTGAAAAGGCTTATAGTTGCTTTTGTAACACGTTTTGCGATTTCATATATTTACTATGGACTTGTAGCAAATTCTGTGTGGCTGCCCGGAAATAAATACTTATATTTCCTATTGGGCGCGATTATGTCATTTCCGGGAGAGTTGATATCTATGTACATGATGAATGTCTATGGAAGGAGGTTACCATTGATTTTTGGATACTCGTTGTGTGGCCTGATGTGCGTATTGTATGGATATGTACCTGAATGTAAGTATGAAAATTGGAAATTCCCAACATTTCATTTATTATGAATTAATCGTAATATTTTGTAATATTATACACTGTTGACTGTAGAAAATTCTTTTAAAACATCCAACAACCTCCTACAACAATACTCATACTCGTACAATAAAAACTTAAAAGGTCTTCTTTTAATAAAATCTTATTTTCTTTACAGCTTTTCGTTGGGTTAAAATTGGATTTTTCTTAGCGGGTAAACTATTAGCGTCAGCTTGCTTTACGGGAATAGTGACTTTCACGATGGAGCTCTTCCCTACTAGCGTCCGGGGTTCAGTGCTCGGATTATGCACGCTTGCTTACAGTAGCGGCATCATGCTAGGGCTGCTTACGCCAATGATGGTAAATTTTATTATAATTTATTTCAATTATTAATTTAAAACGTTAAATACGTTACTAAATAGAATTTTCTTCCCATGTATTTTAATTATGTGAGTTAATTTAAATACATTTTTTTACTTTTTTATCGCTTAACGTTTTTAAGATTTACTATAAAATTGGTTTACTATAAAATATCTAGCTGTAGCTTCTACAATTTAATATTAATATATATATATATTTAATTTTCAGGCAGCAGTATCGTCTGTATTAGCTCCAATAACATTTGGTTTTGCCGCAGCGGTGTCTAGTGCGTTGATAGTATTAACGCCAGAAACAAGGCATTTACCACTTTTTGATACGATAGAGCAAGTTGCGAGAAGTGTGACAATCACTAAAAATGAGAAACAAATGAAGAAAACGAAAGATCAGGATAATTTAGGATTCACTAATGACGAAAATGTCTAAAAATTTGCGTGAATTGATAAGTCGATTTCTTAAATTATTTAATTTTATTCGATATTTCTCCAAATGACAAAAAAGTGCTTGCTTCTGTAGTTAAATCTTGATTTTAAAATAAGTTAAGGACGATAATAAATAAGTTTTTTTATAATAATAATACTTCTTTTAATATCCTATTTTTGCTCTGAATATTAAATTCCTAAGAACATTGAATACAACTTATTTCAACCAATCAAAAATCCATCAAAATCCAATTTATTCCTCTAAAAATAAAATTGATTTTTAAAAACTATAGATAAGTATTATGTCTGAGTCCAAGCCGGTATCACGCATCAAGAATATGACTTACAACTGTTAGTACATACAGTGTGTTCAATTTGTCTCAAGAATTTTTTTATTAATTACCAATTTCTATAGTAAAGGGTAGAACGGAGAAATATGCGCAGGTTGAAGCGAGAGCTGATAAAACAATTTAATGCTTTAATGTAAACCACTTAGAAAATTCCAGTTTTCTATTTTCCACATTCAATAATATCAGAATAAAATATTTATATTGATAAGACAATTATTTATTTCCTGCTTCTTATTTGCTATATAGTTAATAAGGTTATTTTGTTCACACAGTAGGTATAAGTAAATAAACAAAAGCTTATTTAACCAACGACACCCAACGCAAGGGTATCGTTCTAATTGTAAACAATGTATCCATATTATTCTTAAGATAGCTGAGCACCTTATTTACAACGGTATTTAACAGCCTACAAGCTTTAAAATGTAAATACTAGATTTGCTAAATTATATTATATATTCACTTTGTACGAAAAGTACAAATTGTATCGGAAACAGCATAACGAAAACATAACAGATTTATTACTGGAATTTCCATATTCCTATTAAATATGAGCTTACATAGAGCGAGCACACGTATACAGGCATCGATTGGTCAGGGGCGGCTGGCGTGCTTTGTCCGATCATTAACCCAGTTGTGTGTCGGCGGCGCCGCCGGGCACCCGATTCAGTTCACCGCCATGCAACTGCCCGAACCGCCGCCACCACTCGCTCCCCTGTGGGATCGAATCTTACGAGCACGTGCCTTACCTCCAGATCTCGACGTACAATTGCTGTATATTGCAATCAAAGATCGTTTGTCACATCCTGAGTGGGAAGTTCGGTTGCACGCTTTAAGGGTCTTGGCGGATCTACTTCCGTTATCGGGTAACGCGCTCTCTTTTCCCTTCGATCAAGTTATTGATAATCTTGGACATAGTTCGCCTAACGTTCGTAAAGCTGCGCTGGATGCGTTGAAAGTGTTCTGCTTTCATTGTGAAGATCCAGAGTGTGCGGCGAGAGCGATCATTGATAAGTTCTCTTATAACAATATTAAGCCACAAACAAGTAATGTTGACACTAGAGTAAATATTGTAACCGGACTTATACTTTCTATACCTTCTCTTATTAGTATTTTACAACGAAGATATAATCATTTAGAATTGCTTCCAGTTTTTCAAATTTTGGGTGAAAAACTGTTTGATAGCATGCACCAGAACGTTGCGTTACGTTCCTTGATGAAACTTAGAAAATTATGTGGGCCACGTCAATATATGATGCTCTTTTCAAGATTAGATTCGAGAATTCAAGATAAGTTTCGTGTTTTATGCGAAATGCACGACGAAGATTCTCTAGACGTTTATTACGCGCCAAGAAAACCACGTCAACCCATCGTCCACATTAACCGGGTATACAACAACCACCTCACCAATGCCATATACTTGTCTACCGACTCTTCATCTGATGAATCTTATAGGATACCATTTCATAATAATAATTATGCTAAAGTAATAATCGAGACTGAAATAAAATTTGACTCTGATACAGCAATTACAATGACTGTGTTGGAACAAAATGAGACTGAATCCGATAAAATCAATAGTGAAGAGGAATATGACAGCTCAGATCGTCTTATTTTAAAATATAGTGACCGAGACTCCGAAGAGGACTCTGACGTTGTTGTAAAAAGGGTGCGGTTCGGTGGAGAGAGTGTCAAGATCAGAACACCAGATAGTGAAAATATCGTAACTAGTGAGGAGGATATAAAATTGAATCGGCCTCGAGCTATATTAGATAAATCTAGCATAGAAGTAATACCCGAAAGTTCGTCAATCCTAAATGACACGCAAGAAGGAAAACAGGAACTGGGTGAAAGAGAAAATAGTTTTATAAATAAAAAAAGCGGTATCCCCCTTCCTATAATAAACAATAAAACTGCAAAAAGTCTGACCAAACAAAATAACGTAAAACAAAAATCAAAATCTTTAAGTGAGTTGTATGATTATTTTAGTAAAAAGAACGACATCAACACTAAGTCTAAAGATACATCCGGTTTTGCCTTAACCCTTGTAGAAGTGCGATCCCCTGATAAGGTACCCAGTCCAGTAGAGCCACACAGGGAAATTGAAGTTTTACATAACTTGCAAAGAAGTCCTACGCCTTCTCCCCGCAGGCAGCAAACGCATATCAATCTTGATCACGACCGGTACGTATTTACCCATACTATCTATGTTTACTGAAAGGTTTACTTAATAATTATTTAAAGATACAATTTACATGTGCAAATATTGATAACAGCTTCAATTCTAATCCTAAGTAATAAAACTTGAAATGCCTATGTTTAGAACACACTATTTCAGTAATAACATTTATCTTTATACATATATACTATGTATTATGTACATTGGTTAAACCTCTCATATCAAATATTCTTCATTTACAAATATTATAAAAAATATTAATGTTTCTCTTAGGATTTAATAGTAGTTTCTCGTACTTTAAAACAGGTGGCAGTTTGTAAATAGCAAAAGTAAACTTTTTCCATGTTGGCTTAATAACTGTGTTACTATGCTACGTTACAAAATAATAAAATATACTTTTCAATTATGACATATCTGTATAAAGATATCTGTCTACTATTATTAATTTATTTTTTATTTATTTATCCTTTATTGCACATAATACAATGAGTAAACATCCTCTACCAACCAACCTATCATTTTTTATAAAGATTATTAATAAATTCATATGAAAATTATTAATTTCCGTAAAATACGAGTGGTCAATGTACCCCTGTGGCACGATCGTTTAATTTAAGATGATTAAGTGACTGAAGACTACAGTTGTTTGACTAAATAAATGTTTCTGTCGAACTTATTTAACATATAGACAAAAATATTTATTGAGATATTAGATTTAATAGTAGGCAAAAAAATATTTTCCTGTAGGCATTCATTGATTCATCCAGGTTCATACTAAATCTGGTATCGACAACCCATGACGTGGATCTACTATCACCCCGACCGCCGTCCCCATTGCGGGGGCACTACGAATGGGAAGAACTTGAAATTGTGCCGAGGAACGTGGCTGCTCAGTTGCATAACACGGTATATCGCTTTTTAGTTATAAACAACATCAGTTGTAGGTTTTAATTTTTATTTACGTAAAATACAAAATAAAACATGACATTACTTTGTCGATTCCAGTTATTTTATTAAAATAACTTTTATATCATATAAGTTAAGAAAATCTTTTTTTTTTAATTTTATCTTTAAGTAATTAATGAATAAATATTTGATTTGATTCTTTTCATTTTTATTATTTTTAAAATGTTAATACATGATAAAAATAATACTTACATGTTAAACGTTTACTTTATTGTCATGAAACCATTAAAAGTTTTTAGTGCAATCAAACCGTTCATAAATAAATCCTTCACCCTTTATCATTCACCTTGAGTGACACATTCAAATGAACAAATGAATATTCTAGTAGAACTCCTTAATTTATGCGCCCTTGGCCGAATCATTTTTGGAGAGCAATATATTTTTTTTGTGCAAGGACAAAGTTTAATACTAAATTTGACTTCTTGAAATTTAAGTCCTATGTCTGACCTGCGTTTCAAGGCCTTTTATTAAAAAATGCTTCGTTTTTTTATAATTATAGCATTTATCCTTAAGATAACACTTCTAACAAAGTAATGCTTTAAAAACAAAATTAAAAAATTATTAATATTATAGTAAAATATTTTTATTTAAAATTTCTGTAAAAACATGTAGGTAAATTCACATAAGTTAGAAAGTAAAGCACAATTGCAACTACTCAGTAAGAACAATGGCAATTATGTGCAGGAAAGTAATTGTTCGTTATAAACAAAACCATACTTATGGTGTGTATGAAAAAAAAGCTTTATAATACACGAATACGCCCGCCCGACCATCGTGAAATAATAAATAAGAATAAAACAAACCTCCGTTTTTTTACTGAATCAATAAATAATTTGAGTGAGAAGCAATTATTTTAAAATAATAATTTAAAGTTAAAAATGAAACTATAATTCATTCAAGGATTAACCTACCTTTTAATGAAAATTTTATTATATCATATAGAAAAAAGTAAATCTTTATTTATGTTTCTTAGCCAAGTCTAGGAGAGTCCTAATCGCATTATATTAAAATAATTGGTCACATAATGTATTTAATATTAATAACCTATTAGCTATATACTACATATAAATTAGGTATATACTTATAATTTGTTTACTATTCTGTTTAATTAAGGATAACTGGATAGCCGCAGTAAAAGCAGCAGATCATCTCCATGGTATCCTCTTGAATCATGATAATGTGAAGAAAATAGAGCCTGTTGCTTTGTCATTCGTTCAACACATGTGGGCGCTGAGTGATGCGGTAATTGCTTTTTAAACGAAATCATCCATTATTTATATTACCAATATTGTTCTCGCTAAGTTATCGAAAAAATGAGTTTCTCGTTCCTTACATCATCATTTTCCTTCTACTTCCCGATGAAAATATACTATATTTTAAAAAAGCTATTAAAATAAAGGCTTTAGCTGTTGCACAGAAAAATTTCATTAAAAAATTAATATGCCTGAATAATGTAAAATTTATTGCTTATTATAAAAAATCACGTGCATTCTTTGAACCTATCCAGCATCTTATAAATATTTATATAACGTGAAAAGAAGCTTTAATTAAACAATCGTATTTATTATTTACAAACTCATTTAGTATTACGAACTAGCACACTTAATGCATTATTATATTTTTTATATGAGTAAATAAATAATATAGTAATTATCATACGAGTGCTGTCTGTGTATATATGCAAATCTATTTACGCACGAGAGTGGACAAGACCATATCTAACATCCAATATTATTTTTAAAATAATAAATAATAGGTATACACGTAACTTTCCTACAATATTATCCAGATTTATCCTCAATTAATTTTTACATAAAATTTATATTTAAATTAACATATCGCTATAGCAATGTTTTGCTTTTGCTTTACCCTATCAGTCGAACAACGCACATTGATGGCCGTATATATCCCTTAAGGATACACGATGGTCTTGCTGCATAGCATTTTCCAGCGCTCTTGAACAGGCCGTTGACTTATCATTCGAGTCTATAGTACTCTAGAATTCGGCTTTTCGACCTTTCCCCGCCCCTGAGTAATTTTCTAGCAATGCTCTGATAATCTACATAATTACGGACAATGCCATCATTGTGACACCATAATTTTGATATTGATGAATATAAAACTGTTTTGCCTGTCAGCTTTAATGGATGATAGAGTGATATAAGATATTGTTCTTTAATGGTGTTACTAATCGTTTTATTTTGTTCAGGTATCATCAGCCAGAGCTCCAGCCGAGGGCGCAGTGTGTGCCGTGGTGAGAAGTTCTAGTGCGAACTGCGTGCGGCAACTTCTGCCCTCTTTAATAAAGCGTTTGGCAAGAGATCCGCCCTCGACTGCGCTACCACATGCTCTATTACAACGAATGGCTCTACACCATCTAATCGAACTAATTTTCGAACCAGATATAATAGGAGTGAGTTACTGAATTTTTTTTTTACTTGCTTTGGTATTTTTTTACCTTCACGCTTTTATTCCGCACTTGGCAGGGTAGGCAAAGGGAACTGAAGGAACCATAGAAACTTAGTGTGAAAACATTCCGTTACTTAATCCTTGCTTTCTCGCTTTCTGTCTTTTTCGAGGCATTGTGTGTTGAGTGGCGAAACTTAACGCAGCGCTTTGTCTAGTTGCCAGAGCGAAGAAAATGGAAATAGAAAAATCCATCTTTTCCAACTGGAAATCAAACCCAGAAACCGACAGACGTTGCGTCTCTGCGCCATGACAGTCGTCTATGCTTCGCTAATTAAATTTTAATAATGAATTTTCTTATAGTTAATCAATAATTTCAGATTTTTTATATATATATATGTAAATGCTGTGCCGTGGTTAGATTACGTATTTTTTAATAACTTAGAATTAAGACGAAATTTGGGTTTTCTATAGGATTCGGAAAACGGTCAACTTCGAGCAGCGTTGTGTTTAGCTAGGGCGGCCGGCCCCGCCGCCGTGCTGTCCGCTGTACGACGGCGACTTGGTGATACATCGCGATCTGATATCTTTTGTAGCAAGGTCGTATAAAGCTATTCTGTGAATAAGTGCTGCTAATATCTATCTGTATAACTATGTGTTTCTTACAAAGCTCCTTTTAAACTTAAATAAATGTTTATTACAGATATACGTTACTATGTGTGTACTTGTATTTTATTATTTAAGTAAGTTTGGAAACACTAGTATTTAAATTTTATATATTTTTAGTAACATTTAATGTCTTTACTTTGATCGGAAAGTAAATGATGGTGTGCCTTGACACTGGGTTCCAGTAGCTAGAAATCAAATATCTATCTTTTAAATTTTAGATTACCTTTTTATATTTTTATACAATTAATTTATAACTTGAAAATTAAAAATAATTATGGCTTGCAGCTTCGAGAGCGTCTCAACAGGCCGGTTATGAATATAAGAACAAATCATGTCGCTAGGTATGTATAAACATTTATATAGTTTCTTTTTAAGATAAAAAATATTTTATTATATAATTAGATATATCCAGGCATATAAACAAACTAGAGTAGTCTTCTAGGTCTAGGTTTATCTAGAAACAGTTCATAAACATCAAAAAAGAACACACATTGTGCCACGTGCCTAACCACTGAACAGACAAAAAGATATCTAAGTAAACCTAAACGGGAGTCTCGTTTTTTTTCTTTTGAGATACGGAACCCCAAAAAATAAAACATTAAGTAACTACATATTTTTACTTGGATTTTATTATATTTTTTTTCTAGAATATCGCAATTACCAGTTCCGTCGCGAAGAAGAGCACGCTCTACGCCCGTGGCTGCGCCTCCACCACGCCGACTAAGACCATTACCTGATTCTGCACCTATCCCTGGTAAATAAGACAATTGAAAATATTAAAAAAATTAAATATTTTGATATAAATTTTTAAAAAATCACGTTATATAAATCTTTATAATAATACAAGCACCTAATATATGAATGAGTAACAAAACGAAATATTCAAAACTAATCTATGAAAAAATAATGAGCACAAAACGTTTATATACTTTGGGAACGGAAAAATGTGTCATACCCAGTACAGTACAGTACTAAGAATAAAACTCTGAAACTAATTTATATTCTTAATCTTCTAACATATATTGACAGATACTGAATACAATTTAAAATATATAAAAATATAAATAAATAGGACCGTCGTGGCTCAGAGGCGCAACGTCTGCCTGTAACACGACGGTTTCTGGGTTCGATCCCGAGTCGGGGAAGATGGATTTTTCTATTTCCATTTTCTTCGCTCTGGCAAACGACGCGAAGCGCGGCGTTGAGTTCCGCCACTCAACAAGCAATGCCTCTAAAAAGGCGGAAAGCCGGGACGGAGAAAGTAGGGACTAAGCAACAGAGTGTCTTAACACTAGGTTCCCACGGTCCATGCAGTTCCCTCTGCCTACCCTGCCATGTGCGGGATAAAGCGTGAAGCTAAAAAAAATAAAGAAAATCATTTATCAATGACATCGTAATGTACAAATAATATGTTTTTGTAATAGTAACATTTCTATATGTTAGGGGTATCGCAGCCTGGACGGGACTTTGTTTTCAACCCTGTCTCACCAGCCATATTACTTGAAAGGTACGAGTTAATACATTTAAATAAAATTGTCATATAAATAAAATTGTCTGTTTGTGATTGCAAACTGAATTATATAAAAAACTACATTTAAAAATTCAAATTTTCTGTCTTATCTGTTTTCCCGTTTGTCCTGATTAATCTGCTGCTGAATCGTTTTTACTAAACTTACACTGGAACATAGGAGAAGCTATTGAGTAAATCGAGTGGTTTACTCCTGCGGGGGTTTTTCTTTATATTGCAAAAAACACGCGCCTGTATCTATGTACTTATAAACCGCCCAGATAAAAGATTGAATATAAATTGTTTACGGTTTGCACTATCTTGTTTTAAAAAAAGCAAAATACAAGAAAAATATATGTACTATTTTATATTACAGTACCTAAATCCGAGAACATTGGTCAAGCAACACACAAGTTCACTCATTCACATTCACGAAATCGCGAACACATTGCTAGTATTAATAAGTACAACATTTGAAGTTTAATTTTAGACGCAGTGGTTGACTTTAAAATTTATAATTTTGGGTTCGATTCTCATTCTTTTTTACTTATTCACTTACACACTTCACTTACTCACTCACTGGGACTTCTTCCCATAGGAGTGGATTCTGTTTTACTCTGATAGGTTAAGTTGATTTTTTTTTATTTTCATTAACAGTAGCGCATTAAAAACATAGCAATAGTATAAAATACATTAAAAGAAAAGGTACAAAATAGCATTACTCCAGAGAAAGCCACCGATGAAAATGTGTGTTTAAAGAAATACCTATACTAATTTTAAAAAATATAATTATGTTAATAGTTCTATGAATAAAGTGAAACACGCTAAAGCACTTTCCCAGAATATGCGTAACATTTATAATGGTTATATTACGAACAACAGCAAACTATTGACACGTCACGTTTGCAAATTAAAGGAGCTCGTAAACCGTTTTCATTTACAAGGTAAACATAATATGTCGGTGTCTTAGCAACAGAAAGAACAACGATTATTAGCTAGGGGATACTTCGTCGTTACAACACCTGAAGCCTGTCTGTAGTCACATGTGCTGCATTTAGGTCATTGGGTCGATAGGCGCTAACATTCTTGTGAATAAATTGTTTAAATCGATACAAACTTCCATTATTCATTCATGATATTGGATAAAAGTTTAGCTGTGGCCGACACTCGTCAATAGGTGTTCAACTTATAAGTACTTATAATTGCGTGCCGCCGTTAACCTACATTTAAAAATGAAATAACCTGTAGTCCGAGACCATTGAAGGCGCTAATAGGCGACCTATTTATGCTATCGTCAAATCGCTCCACTTTATTTATTATTAACCTCTAATAATGTGTTGGTTTCAATCTAAATTATTCAGAATATTATTTAACTTAAGTTTGTAGTAACATTGTGGGCAGCTTTCCAACAAAATCATAATATAAATTTTAATTTTCCGCAAAAACGCTATAGTAACAATCGAATAGATGGTTTAAAAGTGTTTTACATAATATGCCGGCAGGGGTGAGTTCATCAACACGAGTGAGGCAATTGATTGCTGACGAGGTATTTAAGGTGTATTCTATAGTCAGTAGTCAGTAGTCAAGGCGCCGCGGCGATAATGCGACGCATTTGCTGTTGCGGGCGCGCCGCCCCTATACAGCCCGCATGTGCTCCCGACTTAGTAGTAGACCTACCTCCGCATACGCGGTAATTCAAATTTAGCGAAATCCAATCTGTAATTTAATTTCGACCATAAAAAAATAATTCAATATAATATGTACCGTAAAATTGAAGCTATGATTTCATATATTTTCAGGGACTCAAGTGCTGTTAATACGTCTGCGCACACAGAGAAAACAGATATAGAAGAGGAAATTGAGAAAAGTATAAAAGATTATGTTATTTCTGATGGAAACACTGAAATCGAAAACAAGGTTGACGAGACAGATCATCCATCATCGCCACACACGCCTTCCTTACAAATTGAAGATCTGCTAGAAGATCATAATCCTTCAATTACTACTGCCGAACCACCCCCTGAACCCGAAACAATACAAAATGATAACAATTCCGCCTTAGAAGAAACAAAACCGAATAAAAATGAAACTGAAGTTGGTACGACTTCTGTTATGGAAAAAGAAGTCTCTGAAGATAAAGAGCCTAGCGAGAAATCAATACAATTATCTATACATTCTAAAAGCACTAAATCATTAGCATCTACGACAAGTCGAAATTCTTCACCTGAACCCAATAATCAATTTGGTGAAATTAAAGCACCAGAACGTGACGTTCGTACAGCACTCGCCGAATGTATAGTACCATCACGCCATGAGGATTGGGAAGTTATTGTGAATAGACTACAAGAAACTGAACGTTTGGCAAAAGACGAAGGAGCGAGAGCTCCTGCTGCCAGCTGGCGGGCGGCGACACGCTCCGTGGCGGCGCATGTACGGTCTCTTCGCTCACGGGTAGCCAGGGCAGCTTGCTCTGCTCTTGGATCACTCTTCGAGCACCGTGGCCGAGCTCTCGATCCTGAACTGGAAGAAGCTTCAAGTGCGCTACTAGAACGATGTGCGGATGTTAATCGCTTTCTTCGGGCGGACGCGATATCAGCGTTATGTCGTGTAGCATGTGGTGGGGGATGTGCCCGCGCGGGAGTTGCACTTGCCAGACGAGGGGCCACTCATCGTGCAGGGCCTGTCCGTGCTGCCGCCGCTCAGGCACTTACTAGGTTAATTAGACATCATGGCGCAGAACGTGTGCTCGATCTATCAAGTGAACCGCGGACGTTTATACTACGAGCAGCTGGAGAACTTGTAGCCGATGCTAGCCCCGAAGCACGACTTCACGCGAAACACCTCTGTCTAGCGCTGTCAGAGGATCAGCGATTCCGACAAATGCTTAAAGACGCTATGCCACTTACTCGATATCGTGCTATAGAAAAATATGTAGATAAATTACGATGTCGATAGTTAAATATAAACGTAAAATACCATCCACACTTAATATGTATAATATATTTAAATGGATAAAAATCTACAACATTATTATTAAGTAATAATGTAATGATATGACTGATACGAGCGAAAGGTATTTTTATAAGTAGGTATAACTTAATGTAAGACTTGGTATATCATATTAATATAATCGATATCTGCGGTTGGACCTTGAAATTGTTGACCTTGGGTGAACTTTTTTCTTTTTATCAGTTTTCTATCGACTTGTAAAGTACCTAAACGAGTTGTAAGCATATTTTTAATTACTTATTTGAAATCAATTTACCAAAGTGCAATGTCGTGGCCATAGCTGTACCCAAAAGTAATGACTTTTTACGATTATGCTTGAATATTTGGCTTTTTAGATATTGTTATCCTCCACTTATTGGAGTGAATTATATTTTTATGTTTACTATTTATTTGTATTTTACTGTTTTGATTTCATTTAAGTCAATAAATGTTATACGAGTTTAAAATGCTGTTTTTGTTATTGGTCAAATTATTTATTTCGTTATGTCAAGTTTTTAATATAAGTATATGTGTTGTAGTTATTTTGTAATTTAAAATAAGTAATGTATTTAAAAAGAAAATTAAATAAAATTATTGCCCCGTGAAAGTATACAATATTCAATGAGATGTTATCGCTCATTGATTTTAAAAAACTGCTTTACTATGGC
The DNA here is from genome assembly GCA_037178615.1 of Dione vanillae. NCBI lineage: Eukaryota > Metazoa > Arthropoda > Insecta > Lepidoptera > Nymphalidae > Dione > Dione vanillae. The sequence continues at coordinate 179,613 of JAZFAU010000038.1, read as the reverse complement.
ATTCTAGATTGAAAAGTCCACAAAAAAGTCCACGTCTACTTCGAAAAACGAGATTTAAATCTAGATTACATTTAAACAACAACATAAACTTTTGAACATAGACAAGATAATAACGACATAAAACATAACTGTCACAATGTGACAAACCTAAGCCTACTTATTTACAAATCATGTCCAAAGAAAACAAAACAGCCACTTAAACCCTGATCAATAAATCTGTATGGCGTTGCATCATGAATTATCCACAGCATCAGTTCTCAAGCTGTGCTCGTTCATTTTTTGGGGCTGGAGTTATCTATGGAGTGTTGAAACCAGGCCCAGTCGCAGCCCGGAATTTCATTCTAGATTAGTAACATTACTCCACGGGACCGTCGCAACCGTAGTGGGACTGGCACAATGCGGTGTGACCTCTGTTGATAAATGCAGGCTTACCGGTAAATTTTAATGACGTGTAATTTTGTTTATCGTCAAAAATTAAGCTGAAGTTACTTTATTTTTACGATAACCGTAACCGTGAAAAAATTATATCCTACTTACAATAAAATATAAAAGCTGAAAATCTTTATACTTAACCTCTTTTTGATTTTGAATATTAACTTTGATTATTCATATATTCACATTAATTCTCATTTTTTTATAAATATTTTATGATTATTTTTAGCAAAACTTACAAATGTCGACTACGCTCTGATGATATGGTCGTGGGGATACTTCGCCTTCGATTTACTATGGTGCCTTATATACTGGACGAATAGCTATGTTATACTGTGCCACCACTTGAGCTCATTGTATGCTGTCAATATGTATATGAACAAGCCATACTCTGGTTGTACATTCGCTTGCACCCTTGCACTCATGGAAATTACAAACCCTTTCTTACAAGCACGATGGTTAAAATTTATTTAATCCTTTTTTATTTCGTTACTTGTTGTGCCTCAAAAGAAAAAACAGAACTTCACTTTCTATTGGTCAAGACCATTTTCTTAAATTTACGTGGAGATTTCAATTTAAAAAATGCAAATCAAAAGATTGAGTGTCTATGCTTATTTCTTTTGTATTTTGTATAAAATAACCACGTATTTTTGCATTTTGCAAAAACTAATCCCATAATTGACCCAGGGTTATGAAATTTGGCAATAAGTTATAACTTTTTTGCGTATTTTTATGCTATAAGCAAGAACTTACAGTAAAAAGTTTCATAAAATTAAAACAACGACTTCACGCTTTATCCTGCACATGGCACGGTAGGCAGAAGGAACCGTAGGAACCTTAGGAATCTAGTGTTAAGACACTCTGTTCCCCGCTTTTCGCTTTTTGTTAAGGCATTGCGTGTTGAGTGGCGGTACTCAACCCCGCACTTTGCCTAGTTGCCAGAGCGAAACAAATTGTACTGAAAAAATCTTCGCCGAGTGTCAATCGAACTCACAAACCGTCACGTTTATAGGCAGATACTACGCCTCTGCACCGCAACGGTCAGCATCCTTTAACATTTTTAATTTATGTTATTATAGGTTACTTCGAGATTCGGGTTATGGGAAGGGAATTATTTACTTGTTAATAGAAATAACATATTTACTGCTGTTCCTATCTTTACGCGGAATATTTTGCTCTTATCTGATATTCAAAATATTACAATCAGATATTTTGGATATGGACGAAAAAATCATATCGTTAGCCTTGTATGGAGTGTCATTGGTCTTCATTTACGAGATACTGGGATACGTCACGTACAAATATAAAAATAAACTTGTAAGTTATTGTTTAGTTTTCAACATTTCCAATATGTAAATCTTTTACTTCGTAGATATAAAGTGATTGGAGAGCATGAGTAGCCATAGTTAGTAGAAAGCATTGTCGATATACACATCCAAGTACACATCAGCGTAATAACGTCTTTTACATGCAATTTTTTTTATTTTGGATTATTTGGATTACACTTAGTTTAGAAAATTACTAAAAGAAATCATATAAAGAAGTCCTTTGCATTTAACTTTTCTACATTATCTTTCAGTATATTTTATTGATTTTCTTATTAAGATAATGATTTTTTTATTTAAACTTTTTTACTTTCACATATTCAGGAAGACTTCAAGGGCTTTGCTAATGAAATTACTCAAATAATAAATGAGCCACAAAGACTGTATTAAATGAAAAGAAAATCTGTTATAAATTATATCTTTCGAGTATAAAAAGTAAATCGAAATAAAGAATAAAGACATCTATATTTTTATATAACAAAAGTTTTTTCTATTGAACATTTCCATCAATAGTATTTAAGAATAGCACCAAAAATTAAATACCAAGGAACTCATCTCCAAAGCCAAATTGAAGAACAAATTCAGAAAAGAAATTAAACTAACAATAATTATGCAAATCATTAAAATTCATTTTAACTTTAATATGTAACTCCACATAAGTGTACTTCTTGTACAACAAATAGTACACTTATGTGTATTAGTAATATTGCCCTTAGTTAACCCGCTCAACATGCGTTTAAAAAATAATAATAGTTAGCAAACTTATACATTACTTGCCACTTTTAAAGATATCTTAGTGAGAGTAATATAGAAATTAGTTACAAAATAATATAATAATAAATTAAAAATGTTATGGACAAAGTGTCTAGTGTTATATATAAAAAACTATAGCATATCATAGTCACTTAAAATTATAATAACTCATTATGACCTTGTGAGTTTTGGCACACAAAAACCATAAAATTAATCAACAACAATAGCTATGTTGACTATATTGTAACTACAAGCTAGTACTAACATGAGAATTGTTCTTAAGTGAAAATTAAAAAGGTTACCATAAATTCTAATAGTATACACAACACAAAACAACACATAAGCTAAAATAAATTGTATTTTTGACAGTATTATTTTTTTTATATTTCAATAAGCTTCTTTTAATTTAACTTTTTACAGAAATTACTAAAAATAATGAGTAAGAGTTAAATTATGTATAATAATATATTTAAAATGTATTATATTAATCTCTCCTACGAGCTCTATAATCTCTTTTATTTTTCCAATTATTACGATTTCTATAATTGTCCTGTCCTCTTTGCTTGTACTTGTCTTGGTTATTTGCTTTCTCTTTAGGCCTGTAGGGATGATGCCTGTGTGACCAATTACCTTGTAGACTGGCCATTACTAATTTATCATTTGATTCCTGCCTCTGTATAGGTAAATGGGAAGGTACAGGCACTTCTTCACGAAGCTTGTCAGTCATATTAACAAATTGATTAGATATATCTTTATCTTTAAATTCAAAAGTAAAATCAGCTCCATAGCATCTTATTGGAGGTAAGGGAAGCGCAGATTTTCCTCTTTCTTGTAGAGTCAACTTCCGATGAAAAAGTGAAGTTCCTTGAAACAATCTAATAGCATAAGGTACTGAAACTTCATGACAGTATGTTATAAATGCGAAACTTTTCTGACGCCCATCTCTATCTCTCGCTATTCTTACTCTTTCTAATGGGCCTGCCTGACAATAAAAAAAGTAATTGTTATACTGTATATCTAAATTTATACTACATTTTATTTTTATTCAATTAGAAACCTGTAAAAAGAGTTCATAAAGCAACTCCTCAGTCACTTGCTCCGATATATTTCCACACCAAATTGTTTTAGTCTCGTCCTCAATCATTGTAAAATATTTATATTTTTGTCTACAATTATATATAGAACCGTTTTTATTTACTTTCCAAATCCTATAAATCAAGTACTAATTATTATATAGATAACCTGTATATTTATTTTAGTCAACAATAAATCTTCTTCTTTTTTTAATTTATGGCGTTTCGAGCGTGGTCAACAATAATTTATTAAATCACCAAAATGCATGACAGTTGTCAAATTTTGCTTAGTAAACTGAGTAGTGTAGACCTATGGAGTACTACCATGTCAATGGGACAAGTTCAAAAAGTCTTCACCTATTAAAACTGTTAGATACTGTCCCTAGTATAGCAAGTGAACACAATATTAAATAAACAGTTTCAGGCAGAAATGCCATTTTAGTTTTAATGTTTATTTCTTATGATAATATAATTTATATTTTTTTTAATAAACCTTCCAAATGCAACTGTATCACTATACTCACTATATTGCTAGTCTACAATTTATACTTTATATAACAAAGTTTGTTATCTGTAAGCTGTCATTATGTTGTTTTGATTGAATGAGGATCGTAAACGATCAAAACTATTGAATTTGCAAATAGAAACAATATTAAGTATAAAGCTTTAAAAATATTTAAAAGAATAACAACCGATGTCAGAAACTTCTTTACAAGGAAATCAATCCAATAAGGAAGAACAGCCCCCGTCGAAAATACCGGATTCAGTTAAGGTTAGCAATTTTTTTAGATATTACACATTCAAAAAAAATATTCTTAAATTTAACAACTTAAGAATATTTTTCTTTAAATGTGTATTGTATTACAACTATACCTGAATTATAAAAAAACTGTCATTTTTGTAATTTTTACTAAAATTTAAATATACACCAGCTAAAATTAATTTAGCTATGTATCTATTTTATAATTAATGTCCTGCAAATTAACATTTTAACCATATTTTTCAGAAAATAATATCAATGGAAAAGGAAAATGATTCAAATGCTAGTCGAAAATCTCGAATTGATCTCAATGCACTGCCCACCCGTCAATATTTGGACCAAACTGTGGTTCCTATATTACTCCAAGGTTTATCTGCTCTTGCTAAAGAACGTCCTCCTGATCCTATAAATTATCTTGCTGCATATCTACTAAAAAATAAAAATACTTTTGATAATAACAATTCAGGGGCTAATAATAATACCCCACAAAATCCTCAAACATAGGTTAGTCTAGGTTAACTATTAGAATTAAAATCTATTTCAGTTACATTTCTTTGAAATAAATAAGATAATAGTATAATTTTTAAATTTATTTTTGAAATTGTATATATAAAATTTTTCATACTTGTTTAATATCATTACCATTAACTTGCAGCATACATACTACCAAAAAGGTTTTGCATTGTGTATAATTTAAAAAAATACCTATATAACCAGTTTACAGAATACTTCAAAAGAAGTAACTTTTATTTATAGAACTATAAATATAATAACCTTTTATAATAAATGCACAATAAATTGATGTTTTGTTTTATTTTTTAATTAGTAGAGCCCAAAATCTTAGCATATATTGAAAGATCCTTGCTTTGCTGACCATTATGGTTTATCATGAGTATTTCGAGATTTTGAAATGTTATAGCCCTATATACAAACATTCTCAATATTTTAAAAACATCTTTTTTGTATTTGTTGAAATTAAGCTGATTTTTTGTAGTTCTATATAAAATAAATAATTACAATAAGAATAAATAATTATTCTTTTGTTATAATGTTTTTTTTTGTGGAAATAAGAAATAGTTCACATGTCATGACAAATTACTATGTAACATATTAGCATTACATTATTATTTATAGTTAGCTTGTGAAATATGATTTCGCAGCATGTTTGCCCATGTTCAAAATCTATTGACTTAGATCCAGCCATAATCTAACATAGCTGTATCAGTAAAAAAACATTTATTCATATGAAGTAGAGTAAAAAATGTCTGTTTGTATCCAGTACTCTTAGATAAACACAGCAGAGACAATATTTTAATTTATTGTTTCATATCCTATTATTATATTGTGGGTTCGAATCCCACTTGTGGAAGGTAGAAGACATTTCCATTTTTATTTCGCCCTGGCACGTAGGCAAGCACGAATATGAGTTGTAACACTCAATGTCTTGAAAGGCGAGGAAAAAATATTCTTATCGTAAATGTTTGATGGTTTCTATTATAAAAGCAAAATGGCGTTGGATATATATAGCTTTTATTATTATTTATTATTCAATTCGTTCAGCCTCTTCAAGAAATTGCTGACGATGTAAAAGCCAGGAGTCATTATCATCACCTTCCTCTGCGGAAATGGATGGAGGTTCAAACCGCAATATGTCAGTTTCAACAGTCTCGGCAATTATAGATGGTATTGAATCATGTATTGGCAATGGCACAGGCTCTGGCGGTAGAAACTCTGCTGTATATGCTGTTACATTACGGGCACGCCATACTGCTATTTTACCTGAAATTAATTTTTATATGAATAATTAATTTATAAATTAAATTCGGAGCTTAAATGCTTGATATTTTAGTTATAGATAATTACCTAAGGTTTCATCAACTTCTATTTCTTCTTCACCCTCTTCTAACTTTTCTTTTTCCTTCTCTTCCTTTTCTTCTTCGCTTTCTCCAAATTCTTCATAATTAGGATCTTTTATAAGAAGATAGAACCCGTGTTGCATGCAATTTGTATCAAATACGAAGCAACCTGGGCCCTTAGGAACTCCTTTCAACCAGGAGCCGTGATACCTCACTCTTGGATACATAATTTGTCCCGGACCTTCAATAACACCTTCTACCCAGGTTCCCATAAATTTTACCTGGAAAAGGAAGTTTTTAATTTTGTTTAAATCACTTATTGCTAAATTAAGTCTATTAAAATGAAGTCCAACCAACCAAGTTAGCTGAACCTACTTCGAAATTAGGAAAAGATATAAGTAGTTACTCTTTTATTAAATAAAGTAAAATACAATAATGAATACTATAACCTGGTGTTCGGCGTAAAAATAAGTGCCAAGCCCATGTCTCCTCCCTTTAAACCAAGCTCCCTCATAAATGTCACCATTTGGATAGTAGTAAGCTCCAAAACCGTGTTTCAAGTCATGTCTCCAATCTCCTTCGTAACGTGAACCATCCGGATATATCATTTGACCTACTCCATACTTCATGGCATGGCGCCATTCTCCTAAAAAAATTAATATTTAAAAATAAATTCTAAACAATATAATTTGTGCATTTGATCAAATTATTCGTGTAAATTGAGGTTTCCTTTTATGTATATAGGTAAGACTTATATCTTATATATTTATAATTTAACATTAATTTACAATAAGTGGCAATAATTTAATAGCAAGTTTTGGCTAAATGGAGCCTAGTACTTTGTCATAAATCGTTTTATTACCTTCATATCTAGCGCCATTTTTAAAAACATACAATCCCTTTCCATTTCTCATTCCTCGACAATAGCAGCCTTGATAAAAATCTCCATTAGGCAGTACCGCCCAGCCTTCACCGTGTCGGTCTCCATCGGCATTTCGTCCACCTACATAAATCTAAATAAAATTAAATCAGTTCAATTCATCTCAGAAATTTGCCTTTAATTTTACATTAATTTTCTTTTTTTTTCATATATCTTATAATTTAATATAGATAAATAATTCAATTAATATAAAATGAAGTAAAATTACTATATAAAAAAATATTTTGGTATTAGAACAAAATTTAAAGAAAAATCGTGGATTAAAATATATATGTGCAAGCCTAAATAATGAACATGTAATAATAAAAATTACACCGATCGTGTCTACATCCTCGGGCCCTTCACCTTTTTCTTCCACCATTGTTTCAACAACAAAAAGCGTGTAAACAAAAAGTCATGAAACTATTGTTCTTTGATTAATGACAATTAAAAAAAAATGAAAAATAACCATAAAGTATTTACTCTAATTGTAGTAAACAAAGCTCCAATTATATATAATAATATAAAAAAGTAGATATATATAGTAGGTATAAAAAATATAAATTTAAAAAAGTAGGTAATACTATTTTTAAAATTATTGATTTATAACAACAATATGTTTTTATTTATAATTTCCTACTGATATATGTTGAGATAGAATTTATATTATGTGAATAAAACAATGAAACTATAAATAAAAACAGAAATAATTTATTTTCCACAGTATTTAATAATAAAAATAAAAAATAGTAACATTATAGCAAGTTTCGTAAGGGAGTAAAAGCTGGACAGTATAACGTTTGAAATTAGTGTAACAAAAATATTCACGTAATAAATTCGAATTATATTTATTTTATATTTATTACAACCAAATTTCTGAGTATGACTAGATGTAATATCTGCAACAGGTTTAGAACGAAATTTAATACTTGTACTTTTATTGCAGCTAAATATATTTATATAGGTATAAGCTGTAGTGTACTATTTTAAAAATATATAAAACATGACTTAATTTAAATATTATTGATAAAAATATGTCCAGCCCATCATAGGATTGATGCATCACAGTCAAAATAATAAATTAAATTTAGCCTCATTACAAACTAATATTTGCCTTACCTTCTCAACATTTTATAAGGCATAACATTGCGGTTTCAAATTTAGTACAGAAATGTATTAAAATATATTAAAAAACTGAAGTATTTGTAAAAGCTAGTAAAGGAACTAAAGCTACACGTATTCCTAAATTTTGTACTACAAGGTGTTGATTTATAAACAATTTGGCAAACAGTTAGTTTCATTGTGGCAAGCATACACGTGTATTATACAGTTTATTCACTAACAACTAAAAGATCAGTTACATCTGATTGATAAACAAGGCCGGTAACTAAACCTTGTTGTAGGTCATGTGGCTTGACACCAATATGTGACCTCAATAAAGTGAGATTCCACTCAAAGGTAGCTTTTTAAAGACCGATTGTTTTATATATTTCTCATTTCTTTTTAATACAATATATTTATTATTTATTTTAACTTCTAGATTAACGTGGTGGAGCCTGAGGCGGCGCGTCTTCTAATTTACCCCATACCACGTTACACATTTCTCTAACCAGAGCTTGTTCACCCGAATCCAAATCTGGTGCTGGCCTCCTTCGTTCTCTTTCCACTGTTTCTCTTACTTCTAAAACTTGAAGTGCTCGTACTACAGCTTCAGGTCTTTCGCTAAGTCCAATTCCTAAACCTTTTTCGGCTTCTAGTCGCCTAACTTTTTGCTCTAAGTCCTTAACATATTGTACAGTGCGTTCTGCCAACTGTGGATGCGCAATTGAAATCGAAGGCGGAGGCAGACGTGGCGGGTCCTCAACGTTCGTACCACTGCTGCTTCCGTCACCGTCATCCCTCTCCCGGACGGCCGCTCTTCCACAATTAACACATGGGCTTCTCTCTCTTTCTTCATCCAAATAAAGGCACAGTTCTTTTAATTCTAAATTATCTCTAATGAGTTCCTGCTGCTTATCATCTAATTCCCGTAGTTTACTTTGATACGCTGAAACTTCTTGACGCATAACTGACGCAGTGTATCTACCAAATCGTTGCCATTCTCGAGCCAATTTTCGACCTTTTTGTCGATCATCGTCCAAAAAACAACACAAATCACGAAGTTCTTGGTTATCGTCACTGAGACGACGATTAGCTTCTTTCAATGCTTTTATTTCATCTAAAAGTGTTTGTATTTGTCTTCTTTGATCTGTTGACTGTCGCGAACTGTCGGAATCGATACGCTTCGTAAATTTAAGCATGTCAGCTGATCTTCTATGAATTTGCTCTTCTTCTAAGTTACGTGGTGCACGTTGTGTGTCGTCTGCACTTCTCGCACGAGCTGTGGCTTCAACAGGTTCGTGAACTATTGCTTTTGTAACAATTTCACCTGCAGGTCTCAGTACCCGGAGCGCACCTGGAGGCAAAGGGTAGCCCGCAGGATAACCCTGTATATATTTTACCTGTGGATATGGTCCACCAGGATATACAAGTGGCATAGATCGTTGTACACCCAGAGAATACGGCAATTTACTAGGGTCAATATGCTTTACAGCGTTTGGAGGTTTATAGTCTTTAGCTGTTGAATCTACAGTGCTAGGTTTGGAACTCGCCGCGGCAGGTGGCGGCGGATGATAACGCGGTGGAAAGTTGACCGGTTCCGGACCCTGTTTACCTAGTTGCTGTTTGTGTTTAGTAAATTCACCCGTATTTTGTCTGATTGACATTGTCGTTGGCGCCGATTCGCTAATGGTCATCAATTCTATCGTAAATTCATGCCATACTTTTTACAGTTTCTATATACATTTCCAAATTGTGAGTATTGCGTTGATACAACAACTGTGGCAACATAAGTTCAACGTCTGGTCCTTGAATGAACAGAGGAGGGGAACGCCGCCGGCTGCGTAGGCTGTAGACCGTGGCATTCACACTATTAACTTCAAAGAAACTCTTAGTTTGTCAACTATTGTATTGTATTTCGACTAACTTAGCTGTTAATGTTATTCAAATGTTGACATTCAAATGTGAACGTGTCATTAAACGTATGGTTTTGAGGTTGGTTTTGTATTATTTAAACAAACATGTTACGTACGCTCTGTATGTAAAACAAACGCGGGCACGCACGAGTCGCGCAATTGTAACTGGCTCTACCTGTGGCTGTGACGGCGCAGGCTGTGTTGGCGTCTCAGCGGTCTCGCTATACCGTGCTCTCTCTCACTTGTGTATGGCCGCATTCACCATTCATTCTCTAGAATTACATAGATGAAATGAAAATAATACAATTTCGCTTTTTTTTTCTCGCTTCTTGCCAAATGTTGCAATACAGTGAATTTTATGAATTGTTTACAGTTTCAAATGAATCACAGTATAAAATAAAATAATTATGAGATTTTAAAAGTACAAAAGAGATTCAGATGTGTTGTTCTATACAATACAATACGCTATAAATGTAATAGATCTATAAAAGAAAATTTTATTTCACTAATCACTATATCTCATTAATTATATTCAGTTTATACCATGTTGTTCTTAAACGTATTTGAAATAAAATAAAAACTTTATTTTTATAGAACTTCAAAATACCAGAGATACTACTGCATCTAAATATATAATATATTATTTAGATACAAAAAAAATTAAAATTAAAATATATTAAAAAATGAAAACTTAAAGAATTTTTAAATGATAAAAAATATTATGATATTTTAAATTTATATAAATCAATTATATAATATAATAATTTATTGCTTGTTAGTAAAGGAAATATTTTAAAAAAAGGCTGCCGACAAAATCTACAGCAAAAACGTGTAACCTAACACGTACCACCCAAAATTCAGCGGAAGAGATGGGGTGAATCAATTTACTTACAAACTATACAAAAGATAAAAACTTTGAAATTTAATTAAAGTTTGTACTGTGCAGTGTTAGTATTGTCTTTCTCTGGCAACTATTCAAACGCGGTGTTGAGTTCTGTCACTCAACGTGCAAAGCCTCAAAGAGGCCGAAAATGTTGAACGCGTATTTTAACACTAGCTTTCCATGCCTCCTGTAGTTACCTCTGCCGTACTATGAACGGGATAAAGCATGAAACTATAAAAAAATGCTATAGTTCTGAAAATAATTACATAAATATTTGAAATTCTAATGCGGATATAGTCTATATATTAGTATATATATTTATATTTATTTTATAAGCACTACTTCTACTTAGTCATGACGGTTCAATGTACCACATTTCACCAATGTTACAGTACAGTGCGACATCGTATTGCATATACAATATACATGTAACGTAACTTGCAATTCGCGCCACCAGTAAGTAAGCAGCAAGGATGGCGCGCGTACCGCTCCTTCTTGTCTGGCTCGTTTATGTTTGCGGTAAGTCGAATTTAATTAAATTTTTAGTACTAAATAAAACAATAAAAAATCATTTAAAAATCGTTTATGTGTTCATAATTTTAGTGTTTTAAATTAATAATAAGTATTTATCGATAAATGAATAACGTTATATATTTATTTATTGAAATATTTCATTCTATATAAATTTCCTATACAAATATTAGTGAACGTTTGTTTATTTGATAATAATATTATTTATTTAGAACTGGAACTGGAAATATGGAGAATTAATTTAAGGAAACAATTTAGTAACAAGCAATTAAACAAAACATGATATATTACGTAAAATATATTATGATTTATAAAAATTATTAGTTGCTTGTTAGAATAAAAAAAATACTTTGCTTATACAGGCGTTCTAGGTCAAAGAAAGCCTATTAAGGAAGCGCTCTTCTTGAATACCGACGCTTTCAACAATGCAACTTTGGAGGACTGCGTGTGGCGACGCGAGCGGGAACCCTGTCCCGACCCCAATGTAACTCTCAATTTGTACACAGAAGCGGAACCTCACAAAAACCAGGTGAATTAAACATTATATAGTATACAAACATATGTTAATATGCTAACATATCGTATTATATTTGTAATTAAACATAATAAATTTTATTTTTCAATCGTCAAATCAAATATCAAATCGGATGATAAAAGAATAAAGAACATTTGATATAATATATACTTTCAATATTATTAATCTTATTACTATATGTCATTGATCTATAGTAAAAAATACGTCGTAAACATTTACGCACGTACATAAGCGTTGAACTCTAATATACCAACGAAATAGAAAATAAAAATAATATGTTATGACCTTTTTTATATAAAATATTAATTTCATTATATTTTTTAAACCTTATAATTTTTTTTGATCGTATATTATTTATTTCTAGAGATATTTTAATTAGGAGGTTCCAAATTTTATATTATTGGTTATTTTTCATTTATGAACCAAATAATTTAACTTTTACAGTTTTTATCTAACATTTACAGTTCAAATTACAACTCAAACACAACTACTGTGCTTATTATCGATACGTACGTACTAGTCAATCTCCACTTGAAAAGTGAGAATCTCTTAGCTATTGTTAATTTGTGACTATCTCATTAAAATCTGACTACTAAGTGGGTAAAGAGGTTAAATTATTATAGATGTATGCAAATTATTATTATTATTCTATACTTGTTATTCTATACAAAAGTAATCGTTTGTCGCAATAAATACATAAAATGTTTAATTCATATGTAAAATTCATGAATAAAATTTTATTTGTGATTTTAAATTTTTGTTAATTAATATTGTTATTGTTACGTTATTAAATGGGTTGATAAGAAGCACATATAGAAATAATTAACTTCTAAATTAATTTATATATTAAATTAACCTCAACGTGCCCATTTATTTGCTAACAATACATATTTATTGCTAAATATATATAATAATTTAAAGATAGATTATTTAATATGAATTTTATTTCGACCTTTAAGCAACCATAAAATTATAATTTTTCTCTCTCTCCTCTGTATCTTCTTATAATCTTTAATAGGTGGTGCTTTTATTTTTAGTGTAACGTAATTATTATAACAATGAGCAAATTATTTCACGGTCGAACAATGCCGTAGCGGGATGGGCGCGCGGGTCGTCCGTTACACGCGTTTGGAGAATACAAAATAGATAATGTTTAGAAAGTGTTTTCTATTCATTAAATATACACTAAAATTTAAGTAAAATTTGTATGAAATTGGCAGCGTTTAAATATAATGGTGTAGCACGAAGTCAGACACGCGCACCGTAGATTCCGCGTTTATTTCATTATTATAAGTTACAGAGAAATACAATTTATAAAAATTGACATAATTTACTTACCTGATATCAATTTTACTTGTTCTTGAGAAAAATGGTATTGATAATTAGAACGACATAAACAGAATCCTAAATATAAAATTGTCACTCTTGATAGAAAGAGCGAGACAAGTCATTATTCACACAATCGAATGATAATATTTTATTTGGTAGGTTATAAGTCATAAACCCAGTACAATTAGGTTAAAATAATCAAAAATAATTTAAAACACTTAGGTATCTTAATAATTAATTTTTCAATGGCCTTAAATTTTACCAACCATGTAGTACCAAGGTCATCTGTTTAATTGCCCATCATATTAGCTCTATAACGTTACACAACTAATAGCTAATTGTTATTCAATATTGTAATTCTGTGGAGCTCTACACCTCGAAACTTGAGTGTCGAACCTTGGCCCTTTACTGTAACTATACTCTTAGATCGACCTTCACTTCAGATGTACAAGATACCAATGGAATTATTAAAAGAATTATTGATTGTGATTTTTTTGTAGTTTATACAATTTAATAATTAATTAATTTAATAATAATAACAAATTTAAATTATTACTGTTTGTTTTAAATTATTATTATATTTAATTTATAAGGAATTATTTGGATAACGTTTTACATTCATTATACGAGTGACTTAAATGTATTTAATTATGTTTACATTTCAATATGAAAAAATATCTCCATCTCAATAAGTAATGAAAAGATAGAGAAGTCAAGTTCCGTATATGAAAAACTTAAAAGAAATGGATTTTTTTGTTTTTAATGTATTAATAAAAGTTATTAATATCGATTAAGTGCGAGCAGTAGTCGCGCACCGAAGAAGTTTCAAGAGATTATTGATTTGGATATTAAATATTAATTTCAATTCAATTCTTCCGCGTGATTTGAGCAAAATTATCTAGACAGACAGACTTAGTGCCAGACAGATTAAGAGTTCCTATTGTCTTAGAAAAAAATATACACATTAATCGAACAGTGTAAAGTACCAGCATTTAGTAATAGCTTTTGTAACATGTGAATGGTCTCGATGTAGTACTTTAACACAATGTTGTCACATTGGCCCCACAATCAGGAGTTAGCAAAAAATCACTTATTCAATTGATTTTATATTTTAGTTTTTTTAACAAAATATAAATAAAGAGACAGAAATACAGGTAAACTTTTCCCAATATTACTTGGTAGTAATAATATTTATTATTTTAAATTAATTTCAGGTAGATTTATTTAGTGAAGACTGGCTACGGCAAAGCAGTTGGGATCCTTCGCACGAAACAATTTTATTGATTCACGGGTACGCGGGCGGCGACGACACGCTTCCGATTATTGTATTGCGGGATGGTAAGTAACTCATTACCTCTACTTAACTATACATTTACTATATCTATATATTAATTTCTTAACAGTGATATAAAATACAAGCATTAAATAACTTCAAATAAGTATAATTCCAACTTTTTACATTACATATAAAATAACAAAATCATTATCACTGCGTTACAAAAAATAAAAATAAATTTTAACAAGCTAGTATTTTGATTCAATTGTAACGTATGGCTTAGCGGATTGACCACTCAGGCTGGGTACGAAGAGGCGTGGGTTCAAGTCCCTAACATTCTTATAACATTTCCAAACAAGTGCCGAACAAGGTTTGAAAATATAATCTAAAAACAACTTGATAATTCGAGACAAATCTCTTTCTCTTCTTTAATCAATTATTTGGCGAATTCATAATACTTTAACAAACATAATAATTTTAAAGGTATGATCAAATTTAGTCGATATTTGCTATTTATATAACTGTATATTCGACCAGTAACAATAAATTAAAACTCTTTAAATCTGATTTCAAAAACCAATTAAAAAATCAAAAAGAGATAAGCTGTAATTTAAACAAATTACAGCTTATCTCTTTAATTTTTATACTTTTGAGTGAAAGTGTCCTTGCAACGATTGGCGCCGGTTCGACGCAAGCATTTTGCACTTCCCACGACTTTCTCCAATCGGTTCAATAGCCTGATAGGGCAACTCTTAAACAATAACAGTATAAAAACATCTAGAAAATTACACGTACATATAATTTAGCAAACTCTTAATACTATTTTAAAAACCATATTTTTTCTAACATTTTATGTGATTCATATCATAGCTTCCTAAATGGTCTGAAAATATAATTGTAGGTGCCATTGCAGCGGATATGGCCATTTAAACAATAAGCTAAAGAAACCAGTATTGGGGTACATATCTACGTCAAAAATCGGAATGTAATGTAAACATAAAGTGAACTCTCAGAGAAATTTGTGTTAAGAATAGAAAACGAGTAAAATAATATTAAAATAATAAGAAAAAAAAAATTAAATTATTGACATTTAAATACTGCGTACAAAATTTTTCCTGGTCGTTAATCCGTCCGACATAATTAGAGAACAATTTCTCTAACACGTTAAAAAACATTGTTTCCCTCGTATTTGTATAAGTGTTATTATATAAATATAAAAGCACCAAAACCTTCACTTATGTGAGTACAATTCAAAAAAAAATTAACGTAAGAAAATATTAGTAAAAGCTTTACATATAGTGCAGTTTATATATATTAATATGATAATTACATAATTTTAATACATATAGGTATTATAAAAATATATGTATTATCTTAAACTATATAATATCCATTTCCATCTAGCTTATCTCCGTCGTGGCGGCTACAACGTCTTTATGCTGGACTGGGGTCAGCTATGTCAACCGCCTTGCTATGTAGCAGCAGTGCACAACCTACGTCCAGTAGCTCGTTGTGTCGCTGAGGCTCTGGGTTCTTTGAGAAAAGCTGGATTGAGACCTGACAGGCTCACGTGTGTGGGGCACTCGCTCGGTGCCCACATGTGTGGTATCATGGCTAACTATTTGAACTTCAGACTTAATCGTATTATTGGTAATAATCATTTATATTTTCACAATAGTGCCGGAATAAATGTTTAGACAAAATTATAAGCTTTAAATATATTTATTAAATTAAATTTATGTTTACTGCAACTAATTCGTAGCATTTAAGTATGTTTTAAACATATCTTATTCACTTAAAAACGAAAATTCATTTATTATTTTACCACAGGTTATAACATGTTTTAAATATAAATATTTTACATTATTAGGTTTAGACCCAGCGCGTCCACTCATCAGGTCAGCACCAGCACTACGCCTGGACCCGGGAGACGCGCGCGCCGTGCACGTCCTTCACACGAACGCGGGCAGGTACGGCGAGGGCGCGCGACTCGGACACGCCGACTTTTGTCTCAATGGTGGCAGAAGTCAACCGTTTTGTGAGGATACGCCAAGTGAGTTGTTTATTGTCTTTCATAATATTATACAAACTATAAACGTGGGAAAGATGGTTTTTCTATTTACTTTTTTTTCTCTCTGGAAACTAGGCAAAGCGAAACGTTGAGTTCCGCTGCTAAACACATTGCGTGTTGAGTGGCGAAACTCAACGCCGCACTTCGAAAAAACCGGAGAGCGGGGATGGGTAAAGCAGGAACTAAGCAACGGAGTGTTTTAACACAAGGTTCCAGTGTTTCTTGCAGTTCCCTCTGCCTACCCTGCCATGTGCGGGATAAAGCGTGAAGACATTGAATAAATAGATTTTTTTTAAACTCCATAATATGATTATAATGAGGTTAATTTAAAAAGAAATGAAGATTTTTTAAAATACATAGTATTTTTTGTGTAACGTACACGTTTTTTTAGTAGTATTTAATTTTATATCGTCTTAGGTCCAATTATCCAATTCAAACATATAATTATATACTTCTGTCAACAGACGAAGCGCTATGCAGCCACGTGTGGGCGATATGTTACCAAGCGGAGAGTCTGTTCCGAGCGCGCGAGGCGGCGCCGTGCGGGCGGCGGTGCTCGGTGCGCGTGCCGCCCGCGCGCGCCGCCACGCTGCCCGTGCCGCTGGGGCAGCCTGCGCCGATGACGTGAGTGGCACCTCGTTAAATGATAGGATCTTGAAAAAGGATCTTACCTTTATTATTGTTAAGCTGAAAATATTAACATAAAAATAGCTTTATTATTTTTAAGATGAAGGTATCTTACCTTTATTTTAAATTTTTGGCAGAACATTTTTGTATAACATTTGAGAACAATGAAGCGTTTTAATCAAAAATAGTTTAACATAAATTAGACAAGCGTTTGTCTTATAAAAATGTACTTCTTTAGGATGGTATGTCTATTCTAAATGTTTTATTAAAGACTAGCTTTTGCCCGCGACTTCGTCTGCGTTTCCGTCGTTTTTCGAAAAAAAATTAGCAGATGTCCTCCCTCATAGTTTTGACGTAACAGGCAGATTCACTTTCTTATTTTAGAAGGGAATTAGTAATATAATATGCCAATCCACAAAACTTGAAAAATATAACTCTATTCACGCGCGATGGCTTGTTAGCGTAGGTATTTTTTTCATGTATAAGTTTGGTATTTTTGTACCGATTTCTATGATTCTTTTTTTATTAAATAGGTACTAATATTCATTAAAAAAATAAGGATGATGGTGAGTGTTATTGGTATTATATTATACGTAATAGTAAACAAATATAATAACAAATCTCTGAACTGCTAAGCTATCGGGAGTTACACGTGTTATTGTGTGTCAACTATAAAAGATAGATATATGCTGTCTTGGGATATTTTTTATATATTTTTTTATGTGGAATATTTCCGTTATACATGATTTCTATGAAGCTTTAACCATTAAGGCTGCACACGCGACGGAAGCTAGAAAAAACCAAGTAACTTCTCCCGTTTTCCCAACATTTCCTTTCACTGCTCTGCTCCTATTAATGGCAGCGTGATGAAAAGTATACTATTACCTGCTCAGGAGTATGTAGAATAACTGTACCAAATTTCGTTAAAATCCGTCGAGTAGTTTTTTTTTTCTATAAATAACATACAGACAGACAGACAGACAGACAGACAGACAAAAATTTTAGTAATTGCATTTTTGGCATCAGTATCGATCACTAATCACCCCCGATAGTTATTTTGTAAATATATTTCATGTACAGAATTGACCTTTCTACAGATTTATTATTTTATTAAAGAAAAGGACGTTTTAGCAATATATTTTGCTCTTTTCAACTAAATAGATGTACCTAATACCGTATTTCTTAATACATTAGAAGTACTTGTACAGTATAAATAATTGCCGTCATGTCTTTATATTTTAAACTTTACACTTCATACACAGAAGTATGAAATTAAGTATACGATTGCGTTAAAACCATCTCCATAACATATCTAGTTGATAGTACACGACCTTTCTATCGACTACACCTATTTAACTCTTAAAGGTCTTAAATAAAACCACCTTCATTAAAGCAACGTAAAACTAATAACTAGGAAATGCATGTTTTGTGAAACTGTGAAAGAAAAATACAAATAATCAGCTTTTTTTATTACTTCTTGATATTTTAGTTCAACTCCAATGTTGATTTCTAATTTCTATCCCCATAATATATATAGATTCATAGCAATTTTCAAAGTCACGATTTTTTAAATCGACTTTTAACTTTTACTCATATTATAAGTATGGGTACAAGCGAAATGTAATTTTATAATCGCTGTTCAATTATTTATCTACTTTGGAATCTTAACTTCATATAACTAATTTTTAAATAAAAAAGCGCGTATCGAACCAATAACCATCGTAATTTACGGCTATATGCCATTCCATAAGTCACGGCCACAAATAGCCCTAATATCATTATAAAATCATTTCTTTGCAGAGCATCAGGGGCATATTGTCTAGAGGACTTCACAGCACCATTTTGTCCATCGACTACCGGGCTCGCAGAAGGCGATGAGAGGTGTTGCTTGGACGCGCAGTACGCGGCAGCGGCTACCACTAAGCCACCGCGGACTCGCCCGCGCCCCGTCGCAAGACTACGCGCGAGACGGATCAAAATAAATTACGAATCTAATAACACTTTAGATCAGTATTAAATTTATACTATTGTCTTATATTAAATTATTATTTCATTATTCTTATAATTAATAGTTGTCGTGATAATGTTTTTAATAATAATTAATAGTAATACTTTATTGGATTTGAGAAATAAATGTGATTATACGCAATCGTGGTCTTAGGCAACAATTATATTACAGGTTTTGTTGAGAGCATAGTAAGTTGCAAAAAATATTTATTTATACTTACATAGTGTATAATTTTTTTATTTCATGATTCTTTTTTTCATTTTTACTTCTTTTAAAAAAGTTCAATTTAGATTGTAAATATAAAATGTACTATATGGTAAAACTGTAGCATTAAGTTAAATTTGTCATCTTTTTTAACAAATTAAGTAGAAAGTACAAGAATTATCAATCATTGTGTTCTACCAAAGAATTATAGTAGTTAAGTAAAATAAATTATTTTTAATTTAATTCCATATTTTATTTTATCCTTATTTTTATGCATACTAAGCTTTATTTTAAGAAAAATGAAATGAAAAATCGTAAAATCTTATTTTTGATTATATTTTCTCCTTTACTACATCTATATTGTAATTTATGGTGGTACTTTTCACCATCTCGTTTTATAATCAAATCTTATTTAAAAATATTTTAAATTTAACTGATTTTCAGTAAAGGAGACCCTCTTCTTACTTATTACATCACAGCTTAAATCGCCCTTTATTTGCGTAAACAAATATTTCATTTAATTTTCATTAATAATTTAAAGCTAACATTTCAATAGATAACAGTTTATTTAAACGATTAAATTATCGATTTTACGTTAAAAGTCGCTACATTCATTAAAAAACAAATAATATAATTGTAATAGGGACATCAGCCTACACAGCGGAAATCAAGTTAATACATTTACACACAGTATCGGGGTGGTGAAACTTCCGTACACTGTCAAAACAAAAAAGTTTTTCGATAGCAATGCCATCTGTGGTTTAAGGTACATGTAGTTTACACAACATTACATTTATATGCCGAAAGATGGAGCTACTCATCAAATAACATACATGCATTACTTAAATATATAGATTTTTAGCCAAAAACATAAAAATTATAATAATAAAATAAAATTTGTACTGCCCCAAAAATATTAAAATTATTGTAAAAGTGAAGATGCCACAGATAAGATATAAGACATAGACGATACACTAATACTGGTATAGATGCGCAACTCTCGATATTTTTCAATACTAACTTTTTTGTCCTGAGCGAGAGAGGGCGTTATTAGTACTTAAAAATTTCACTAGGTGGCAGTTTAGAATATCCGGAATTTCATATATTTTTAAAATATTAGGTATATTTTTAAATTACTATTATTAAAAGTATCAACTATATTACCATGTTTAACATACGGTTGCCAGTCGTGGTCGACAAGAAAAGAAGATGAAGAAAGAATAGCTATATGCCAAAGAAAAATGGAAAGGAGTATGTTGGGAGTCAAATTATCTGATAAAATTCGCAACACTGACATTCGAAGTAAAAGTAAATTAATAGATGTAAGAAAAAGAATTAGATTACTAAAATGGAACTGGGCAGGACAGGTTTGCAGGATGAATAATAGATGGACAAAACGTTTTACGGAGTGGATACCAAGGGACATGAAAAGGAGTAAAGGAAGACCAGGTAAACGATGGAGAGACATTTTCAGCCAAAGGTGTGGTATCCACTAGATGCAAATGGCTCGAGGAAGATATATGGAAAGGGTTAGGAGAGGCCTACGCCGCAGAGGCGACTTCTACTAGCATTTACTAAAGTTATTTATCTTATATTATGTCATTTTTATATGAATAAAACAGTAGTTAAGCTTAAAGTTAGTTAAATATATATATATATATATATATATATATATATATATATATATATATATATATATATATATATATATATATATATATATATATATATATACATAGATAAAATCATATAGATTTATAGAAACATGTGTTATTGTGTAGATTTTTATTTATTTTATTAGTTTAAAAAAAAAAGTTGTACAAGCGAAATAGTTAAGTCCTAAATGTAAATGTAAGTAGTAAGTAAATAAAGGCTATTTTTATTTTATTTTTTATTTATTATTAAAAGAATAAAATAAATTTAATTCTGGTTGATATGAATATTGTTGTTATATACATAGTACTTTGCAAGACAAGTTTTATCTTCTAATAAAATAAAACACACACAAAATTCATATGCTTATACTTTAAAGAGGACATTCATATAATAAGAATGTGCATTAAGCAAATCAAACAATTTATCAGAGATAAAAGAATTCAGCAGTTTTCTGACATTTGTTGGGAAGTATCTTGTGTTCTGAAATAATAAAAAAATAATATTTAAAGCCTTACAATTATAAAAATAATTTAGCAACAATAATTTAACAATAAAAAATATCTATTATGTTAACTAATATAATAAATCATAAATTATGAGTATTATAAAGTGAAATTTAATATTGATATTTATAGGTTTCTTAGAATATTTACAGTTTTGATTTTAGTGTCAATGGATTTTAGTGTCAATCAATCTTTTTAAACATTTTTATTAATATAGGCGAACTCAAATTTATATACGAGTATAGTGAATAAACATATACGATGTGTATGTTAGATTACTAAGAACTTAATTTAGTATCTCCAATATATATTATCCTCACTTTTAAATGAAAATGAATAAATATTTTACACAAATACATATTTCGGCTAATTATCGTTAACAATATAATTAAAAAAACCTGTTGGTCACACTTACCATCATTACTGCAAAGAAAATAACAAGTTAATCCATAGACGTAAGAAATCAAAGATTCGAGTATCTAGATCGTCAAAACAAGTATCAGAAACCAGTAAAAGGCAATGTGATATTAAATTATCAAAATAAACACCAAGAAAATTTCAGTAACATCCAGAACACAAAAGCGAGCACAAATTTTAAAAAACGTTAAGTATGCTGCCATACTTCAGTAGTTATACAATGTTGCCATTAAAATAAATAAACTAATTTTATTTAAAATATGAAAAATAAAATAATATTAAAAATGAAAATAAAATTATTAGTAAAGAAAATAAAAAATAATTGAATAATTTTAATTTTATAATTTATCCTACCTGTTAATGCCATCTAGTGGCGTAATACGTAAAAAATATCAAACTTTCTTACGTCCTGGGCGAGAGTTGCCGCTAGTTTCCTTTGAAACTTATTTTGTATGGGAGTTTCACCCCCCTGCTTAATACTGAAAGAAGTTTTAATAAGAGCGCCATCTAGCGATTGCGTGATGTATGAGGGGAAGCGAGGAGAGGGATATGCGTCTATACTGGACATGCACGCCATCTCTGTGAATAGGAATGGCTACTTTGCGAAATTGAATATCGAGTTACATATATAAAGCTTTCATACAATAGTGGTTTTTAAAATCTAGTACCGGCTCTCACCCAGGGCATAAAATTGATATTTTTTTACATATTTCACTACTAGATGGCTTTCATAGGTAGAATTATTTATAAAAATTTCTTTATTTCATATTTTCTTTACTTATAATTTTATTTCGACTAACAATGTCATTTATTTTAAATAAAAATAGTTCATTTACTTTCATCGAAACAATTTATTATTACTAGAAAGTAAGTTGCTTAACTTTCAAAAAAGATAAATAGCACATGCTCGCTAGATGGCGCTCTTATTAAGCAGTTTAGGATATCAAGAATGGTATATATTTTTTAGGTACTAAATATATTTAAATTTAATTACTATTATAAATTGAAAACTATACAATATACATCTTATTTCAATTCATGTAGCATTTTACCAGACAAAAGTTTTGCCATGTAATAAAATAAAAATATTCGAATTCAAATTGAAATTAATGTTTAGTTATTGAAATCAGTAAAGCCTATTTTTAATGTAAAGTTCTTTAAATTATTTTCGAATATTAAACAGATGTCCGTTGTTAAATAAGCCAAGAGGACTAATTATGTAAGGTCTAAGGTGACGACGATAAACCAATTGATATTACTGCTTTTTATTACGAAAAAAATATTCTGAACAACGAGACCCTGGCCTAGCTCTGATATGATCTAAACCTGCCCTCATTTTAAAAGAGGTTTCTTACTTTTTAAAATAGTTATGAAGACCTCTACACAAATGAGTAAGATAAATATACAAAAATTAATTTAAGAATATTATAAGATTCTATGTTTCGAGTTGATAAATGTGCTTAATAAGAAATAAAACGAAATGGACTTATAGGTATTTATTAAAAACTATGTCATATGGAAGTATGAGCATTAGCATCCTCAATTCTTGTTGCCGGACATGAGGAGAGAGAGAAGCGCTGCCTTTTCTTTTTCTTTTTTCCTCACTACATCCAAAGCGCGATTCTTCCAAGTACTTTTACGAAGTTTTATCGGTCGACTTCCCACATAGCGACCTTTAAATAATATCATAATTATAAAAATATTACTTAATTTCAATTTACTTTACATTACATTATTTCAATTCACTATAAATATATGTAGATTTACATAAACAATAACTAAGTATAAATAATAAGTAATTATAGTACTTTACATTTTTTTAATATACAACATATCGAAACAATATAGTTATATAAATTATTTGCAAGAATTGATTATATATACTATTTTAATTATTATATATTTTATAAGAATAAAAGTAGTAATAGTAACATAATATTGAAAACAATTTTACCATCCATTTCCTTCATAGCTTTTATAAAGTCTCCGGGGTCTTTAAAGCTCACAAATCCAAATCCTTTGCTTTTATTTGTCCTCTTATCCCTAATAACTTTCGCTCTTTGAAATGATGTGTACTTGCCGAATGTTCGCGTCTATAAAAAAAATTAACAAGTCATTGTTTTGTCAAATATAGAATATATGAGATAAAAAGAATTCTCATATATTATTTGTGGAAGAGATTTAATTGTACACACTTTGGCGAGTTTTTAACCTAAACTTTTACTTTTAGTACTGTTTTAAAGATGATTGATGAAAATTATAGCCGAGGTGCGAGATTCAACAGTTTAATTGATAATTTATTAAACAAATTTTACATGTTAGCCAATTGGATTTACTTGAAAAAATATTTACACGCACTTATTGTTAGTTTCAAAAATTCAACAACAACAAAAATTAACAGGTTGCTATTTTTACAATCCCCAGAGTGTGAAGCTAGTGTATAATCTAATATACACTACCTAGTATATATTTAAAAGCATACTTATACCAATATATTAATCTAGTGTAGCCTTTTAAGTAATATATTTTTTAAAATAATCATTACCATCATAGATAAAGTATTTTAAAAAAATGATTGAAATCACTCATACTAGTACATAAAAAATTATATAGTCATACATTTTTTTATAATAAAACAAATTGTAAAACAAAAACATAAACAGGAAATATAAAGATATACAAGAATGTTGACATAGATCTAGTTGCCTACAGTAAATAAAATTGAAGTCAATTCAAGTTAAAATTATAAACTTTTTTAATTCACATACCAATAATTCATCTGTGACATCATTCCCAAGATCTCCGCAGAACATTCTAAAGTCATCATCAGGCCAGTCTAAGAGTGTTACATCCTCCCAAACTTGTCCTCCAGCTGTTCTAACCACCTAGAAGTTATGTTATTTACAATTATCACTAAATGTCAAGACAACTTCTTCAAGACAAAGAGAAAGAAATACCTCTTTTTTATGTTAGAGGGAGGCAAACAACTTCACCTCTGCCCATAGACACCCATGAAGCCCTGGATTGTAATGTTATTTTTACATTGTTGTTGTATTATATCTTTGACCCCACAATCACAAATGAAATGAATAAATCTCTACCAAAATAATTGATTTTAAACTATTTTTTCCTATATTCTTCAAATATTTCACCGTGTATGTAGCAACAGCGAAGACTGTGCTGTATTGGAATTTTTCCATATTTGAGATATGGTAATTATTAACATTAATTTATCTATATACCTTTCGATGTTTCTTCTCTTTCTTAGTTTTGGGCACAGGCTCAGTTATGACAGGTGCAGGTGGCGGAGGAGCTGGTGCAGGTGGTGGTGGTTCCAATATCTCAATTTCCTTTGGAGGTGTTTGCTGACGTTCCCTCTTCTATAAATTAAAATATAATCTTTTTATTATTTTTGTAATAAAATTAAATATCTTCAAATGTTATTTTGATTCACATCTTGTTATCCAATTAGCCTGAAAATGTGCTTATGTTCTTGGATAAGAATAAACTTTATAGTACAAAGTGGCTTAAGCTTTTTAGTTTTCTGATTTTAAAAATCATAGCACATTTTTAAGTTGTATATTTAAGTTTATTATTATTATTTCAAAAATAACCACAGAAATATTATTATATATTCATAGAATATCTGTAAAATAACTTAAGATACAACCAAGAATAAGATATAGAATTTTACTTTTGATGCCATTTGAAGATCTGGAAAAGGCAGTTTGGTAATAAAAGTAGCCACTGTTATAACTTCAATAGTTGATCGATTAAACAAATTCTACACATTACCAATTATATTTGTTTGAAAACAATTAGTCTGCGCTTAATAACAATTAAAATAACTAAATATATTGTTTTGGTACCCCAAATAAATTAAAATTGTAGCTATACAATAACTAAAAAGTGTTATCTATTCCAACCAAGTGCATGTGGATGGGTAACTAACTAGTATTTATAATTGATAATATTAATAAACACAAAATATTGCTTGTGATAATAAATCTTTCAACAAAATAAAAAAAACTTTGTTTTTAAAAATTTTTGTATTAAAACTGTCTTACCCTTTTTTTTCCTTCAGGTTTATCTTTCTTTGTTTCATCTTCTTTTGGTTGCTTATATAATTTAGGTGCTGCTGACAGTATAACTGGCTGAGGTTTTGGAGGTGGCGGTGGTATTAATTGAGGTCCAGGTAAGCCTGGTCTGAGAAATGGCATGGGACCAGGGAATGCTTCACCAGGACCAGGAGGACGAAGTCTTTGAACCTACAAAATAATTACAATAATAGACCATTAAGTGATAAAAGGGGAGGCCTTTGCCAAAGGGCAAACAAAATAATTACAATCTGAATAAAGGCTAATTTAAAAAAGTGATAAACAACAACAAATTTTAACAACATATACATAACACATGTGGCATAGGAATTATCATTAATGTTGCAAATTTCCATTATCTAGGTAGGAATCATAAGACCTTAGTGTATTTAAAATTCATAAAGCTTTGCATATAAAAATATACCAATTATTCACTATGCTATGTTAAGCTATACCATTAATCTCTAAGCTCCTTGTGTTTTAAGTTGCCAGTAAGAAATGGCTCTAGTAATAAAGTCACCATTGCAGAATAATGTATCTATAAGTTAACATTTTTTTTTAGCTTCACACTTTATCCCGCATATTGCAGGGTAGGCAGAGGGAACTGCAGAAACTATATGACTCTAGTGTTAAGACACTCCGTTGCTTAGTTTCTGATTTTTCCATCCTCACTTTCCGCCTTTTTCGAGGCATTGCGTGTTGAGTGGCGGAACTCAACGCCGCGCTTTGCCTAGTTTCCAGAGTGAAAATGGAAATAGAAAAATCCATCTTCCCCGAGTGGGAATCGACCTCTCAAATCGTCGCGTTTACAGGCAGACGCTTACGCTTCTGCGCCACGACGGCCCTAAGTTAACATATTAATTTTTATAATATAAAAAACTTACAGATGCGGGTACCATCATTGATGGGGGTGGAGGTGGTGGTACTGCAGGGTACATCAATCTAGCTCCCATAATTGATGTATCAAATGCTGACATTATTGCAGGCGGTGGAGGAGGAGGTGGCATCGCACGCTCTAATTGTTGCTGAACAGCACCAAAAGTGCTCGCTCCTATCACCGGTCGCATAGCCACCATGTCTGTTCCCGATATCTCTGCCTCGAATCTAGAAATAACAATTCAGTGTAAGAAAAAGGTATATTGATATTCAAATTCCATTTAGTCACCATTTGATACCCGATAACACTTACCGGGACATTTCATCTTGCATCTGCTGAAATTTACTGGAGTCGTCCATGTTGTTGCACGATATAACTAAAAGAAATCCAAAACGTTTACGTAGTAGAGCACTAAATTGAGTTTGTTAAATAATTCCTTTAATATTACATACATAAAACAGCATTATGTCGCCTTAGTTGGTAATGCTCGCTTATTTTAAAACATTAGGTGATTAGGCTGTATAAATCACGTCTTTCAGTTTTCAAACCTTTTACAGAAGGAATTTATTATATTTTAAAACAATAAGCAATTGTTAAAGAGAAAGACTTAGAAAAAGCGTGGTTTGTGAAAACTTGATACTAAAAATTGATATTAACGTCACATAATTGTCACAATTACATCTATGCAGGGGGGTGAAACTCCCATACAAAATAAGTTTCAAAGGAAACTAGCGCCAACTCTCGCCCAGGACATAAGAAAGTTTGATATTTTTTACGTATTACACCACTAGATGGCATTAACAGATAGGATAAATTATAAAATTAAAATTATTTCATTATTTTTTATTTTCTTTACTAATAATTTTATTTTCATTTTTAATGTTATTTTATTTTTCATATTTTAAATAAAATTAGTTTATTTATTTGAATGGCAACATTGTATAACTACTAAAGTATGGCAGCATACTTAACGTTTTTTAAAATTTGTGCTCGCTTTTGTGTTCTGGATGTATGGATGTGTTTATTTTGATAATTTAATATCACGTTGCCTTTTACTGGACTCTGAGACTTGTTTTGACGATTTACCTTAGGAAAATAATCGAATCTTGATTTCTTACGTCTACGAATAAACTTGTTATTTTTTTGCAGTAATGATGGTAAGTGTGACCAACAGCTTTTTTTAATTATATCGTTAACGATAAAATATTTATTATTTAAAAGTGAGGATAACTATATAATGGAGATACTAAATGTAACTTCTTAGTAATCTAACATACACATCGAATATGCTAATTCACTGTACTCGTGTATAAATTTGAGTTCGCCCATATTAATAAAAATGTTTAAAAAGAAATAAAACCGGAGATGATAACCATTGACACTAAAATCAAAATTGTAAATATTTTAAGAAACCTATAAACATCTATATTAAATTTCACTTTATAATACTCATAATTTATGATTTATTATATTAGTTAACATAATATATATTTTTTATTGTTAAATTATTGTTGCCAAATTATTTTTATAATTGTAAGGCTTTAAATATTGATTTTTTATTATTTCAGAACACAAGACACTTCCCAACGAATGTCAGAAAACTGCTGAATTCTTTTATCTCTGATAAATTGTTTGATTTGCTTAATGGTCATTCTTATAAAGGCATGTCATGTTAATTAAATTGATTAATAATCTTGACATTAAATTAATTACTCATAGTTGGTGTAAATGTGTAAATAGTCTTAAGTGGCAAATAAACAACCTTTAATATGAATGACCTCTTTAAAGTATAAGCATATGAATTTTGTAAAAAAGAAATAAAAAATTAAACTGATAGTCAAGTGTTTTATTTTATTAGAAGATAAAATTTGTCTTGCAAAATACTATGTACATAACATCAATATTCATATCAACTAGACTTAAATTTATTTTATTCTTTTAATAATAGTAATTTAAAAATATACCTAATATTTTAAAAATATATGAAATTCCGGATATTCTAAACTGCCACCTAGTGAATTTTTTTAGTACTAATAACGCCCTCTCTCGCCCAGGACAAAAAAGTTTGTATTGAAAAATATCGAGAGTTGCGCATCTATACCAGAGGCCTTAGCCAAAAACCAAACGCTCCGTATCTATTCCATAAAGCGCTTCAGCGATAAAAATTATAGATATCGCTAACTTGGTAGCCAACAACACATGTCAACATCAAACGCTTGATCTACAGTGTCAATAGAAGACATCGATCATATTGTCTGTGATTGGCGTTTTTTGAAACGTCAAGTGAAGACTGTAACGTCACATATTTCAATGTTGCATGTGTAAGAATTTAATGTTAAACTAATTTGATTAAAACAGATTAAAAATATACACTTCTCAAGCAAATATTAATAGAAATAAAAAATATAAATTTAAGTATATGTTACAAAACGTAAATAATAGTAAAGTAAGATAATTAAAATTATTAACCCATGTATTCAAAATTATTAATGTTGAAAAATAAAACGAAAATAATAAAATTTCGTAATATAATCGTAAAATTTATTACGTAATTATTAATTAATAATCGATTCACTTAATAACTTCCTAATTAACTTATAAATTTGTAATTATTAAGGTGAAAAATTATTTTTCCATAAATTTTTATCGTTTTCTGCAGGGTTTCGTACTTCGATAGGTGAGCGTTGACAATTAACACTGCGATTGTCAAAATGTGCAACATGGCTGTCAATTATCGATTGACACTGACGAAACGATAAAATTTCTCGTTTTACGCCAACGCTTCGTTGACGTTATATTTTTGGCTACGATCTTTCTATTCGTTGTCTTAGATCACGTGACTTATCGTTAAGTCCATACATATTGTCAGCGTAAACGATTGTCAAGTGGCGTCTTGGCTAAGGCCTCAGTATTAGTGTATCATCTATGCATCTATGGTTCTGACAGATTCAGACAGATTGGGGGTACTATTATTATCGATACATCGAACTATTCGATTTTTCTACATATGACAGTTGAAAATACGATACTTTGAATCGATGTGAGGCTTAGAAAGATATGATTCATATTATATATTATTAATTAACTTCATTTTATAATTTTTCTCTATGGTTATTTGTTAATTCCATGAAATCTCTGGAATTTATCTATTACTATGTAATGGGGCGCAAACAAAATACAGATCTTGCTTCGATGACCTTTCAATATAGCATGAAATGGATAAATGTGAAAAGAAAATACTTTAAAGTGTATTTATTACTTTTAAAATAAGCCACAATCATTAATTAAGAAAATATCTGTATTAATTAAAATAACTACTTTAATATATGAGCTTTAAAGTTTTGTTAAGTTGGTGGAGTTTCGACGTCGATAAGCTGTTATTAAAATAGATGATAATTAAAGTCATCGATGACTTTACGTGACGAGACTGTATTGTCGCAGGAGCATTAGTAGTTACGTAGACTTTTTAAAGGAGTGTTCAAGAGCTAATTTTTTTACTTTTTAGAGAACAAAGCAAATCACTAAGCATCGATATTTTAATCGATTTCTTACTCGATTTTCAAAGTAAATAATAATAATTAGTATAATTTTATTTTTCGAGAAAAAACTAACAAATACAAAAATAGTAAGAATAAAGTAACATTATTAGACCCAAGGGTCTATATCAACATCTTGAACCATGTAAACTACTCCGTCCTTAACTAATGAACTAAATACGAATAAGGGAAGATAAAAGAAATAAAATGAGTAGGTAAACTCGTATTTACACAAATAAGCAAATAAAATATTTTTTAAGCCTGTAATATTGTATTACTTTAATTCTCAATTATTTTTTCTTTTTGTTGAGATCTTGATTTGTACGGGGTATTGCTATGTATTATTTCAATTTAGTATAATGTATGTCATGTGTAGTTTTATATATAAATATATATGTATCTATGTGTATGTATGTATGTGTGTATGTATGTGTATATATGTATGTGTGTGTATATATATGTATTTCTTTTTTAATGCACCGCCCATCCTTATACAACTCCAACTTCCAAAGGTTGCCTGGAAGAGATCGCTTTAAGCGATAAGGTCGCCTAGTTGTACTTCTTTTATTTTATTATTTACTTTTTTCATTTGTGCTATTTAATTTAAGTTGTGCAATAAAGTATATTTATAATAATAATTATTATTATATTTAAGCATTGAAAATTATGGGGCAACAAATCTCAAAATATAATCTTGGACTTTATTATAAAAATATTTAAAAGTGCACTTGGTAAATATTAAAATTTTCGTAACATATTGCACTTTTTATTAGATAGGGATTTAAATAATAATCATATAATCAATATTAATGCAGTATAAAAAGAACCCAAAAATATTACAAACATTTTATTAAAAATGAATACTTAACATTCTAGCTAAGATTATCTACACATTACACACATTTTATACACGACATGCAATAAAATTATATTAAAATAAAATTTACAAACAGTAAATACCGTTTTCATAAATATCAGGTACCAAATATGTATGATTAAACTTTCTTACTATCTTTATAAAATTAAATTCTATAAGAAAAATTATACTTGGATAATTATTATAACTACAGAAGAATTAACATACAAATCTAAGAAGAAAAAGAACGAATACTTTTCGTTTTGTTATTGATCCAAAAAAGTACTTATGAAATCATAAAATATGCCTGGTTTAGTTTCATAGTTATTTTGTCACGAGTGCTCAAGTATAATTTTTTTAAGTTATGTGGTTGATGCAAATTCACTTTTCCCATGTCACGATGTATGTATGGAGATATACGATAAGTAAAAAGTACATAACGTTACACAATTGGAGAATATATACCAGATTTTTTCTAATTTAGAGTCAAATTTATCAAGCCACATAAAACTTGAAATGTAAGTTCCTTTTTTTCAACAAAAATTGTAGATTGACAGAGCTTCTTCAAAATAAGTATGATTCTTTCTAGACAAAAATAATGTTTAATATAAAAAGCAATGAATTAGTTAAAAAATTCAATAACTTTAGTTTTATTTTCATTAATAAAAAATGGAAGATATTTAATGTATTCATCAAATTATCTTTCATCGCTTATCTAATTAAATAATTTATCGTTTTTTAAATTACATTTAAAGTGCTATATTTTAATGTCTTAGAAAAAAAAAATATTATTTAGAAACAGTTTAAGTAGGTTACTTAAAAATAGTAACTTAATATATGTGGGTACTTGGTAGATAAATAAAATTTGCGAAGACAAACTATATTTTTTATTAAGCATCTATGTTCTAAGATAATGTGGGGGTGGGGGTGGCGGTGGTGCTGGACGAAGCCGAGGCCCGCGCTCTAGCTGCCGTCGCCACGACGCCATCGCTTCACTGAGGGTCCAGAGTTCCGAAAGTAGAGATAGATCAAGCTGACGTAGACTGGCCTGTAAACAAATATAAATTATGTGTTAATATTATTTTTACATCAGAAAGAGGTCCTAAATGTTTTGGCTTTATTTATAAGCGAGCCATTTAGTTTTAGCCATTTAGTTCCAAAATTTAGCGATACTTTATTTATCTATTCTTGAATATTTTTATGTTAGTTTTTCTAATATACGATTTAAATTTTTTCTAATGTACGATATTAAAATTTTATTTAAAGTTAGATCAGTTCCGAAGAATTTTTTTCATGTTAAATATGTTTCTAACTTTAATATAGCCTTAGACAAGGAACTTGTTAACAGTAACCATCATTGAATTGAGTCACTTTTTAAGTATATTAACAAAAAGACAGATGGTTACCCATTACAATACTACGTATTGCGTTTATATTTGACCTCAGAATTTGTTACAAATGTTAATTTTGAAACTTATTACAAAATGAAGCTTATTGCAAATAATTTTTTAGCGCGTTTAAATAAATATTTTAAAAAAATATGTGTATGTATGTATTAAGATGTGAGGGTAAGGGTGAGTTTTCCTATATTTACTATACAATTTTTATTAGATATACAGCACAAAATAATATATTAATTTATTTTCATAGTTTGCCTTAAAACCGCGAATAGAATTTAAAACTATGATTGTTTAGTTTGAAGGCAAAGCCGGCGTTTGGCGACCTTCTGCGCGTTCTCTTCGATTGCGTTAGTCAGGAATGCAGAACGATCACGACCGCGATGTAGGACATAATATTTATGTAGCAAAACAAAAAAGATTGCAGCATTATTCACGAAATGACTAGTTGCATGTATTTTTGCATACTAAGTCTAATTTCTTGTACATGACGTTAGATTTCACTTTCTGGTCATTTAATGACTATTATATACAATACTAAGGACAGTTGATGTGATGCTATAAATATAGTTATGAAATAGTTTTTAGTTTATAATAAGAATTATTAAAATATTTAGCTTCAAGTGGTAACAGAAATATATAAATATGCGTTTAAATATAAGGTGTAAAAGCTCACGGATCTGTGAAGGTTCGTTGGAAAAAAACAATTAATGGGTAGGGGACCCATAAATAGATATCTCTCAGTTTATTATAACTTTGATATATATTTTAGTAAATAAAGATGAAAGTAAATTTATCATAATATCATCATCCTGTCCCTTCAACAGAATAATATACGCTAGTCCTTATACTCGTTCTAATCATACATAGAGCACAGTACACTTGAGTAAGGGCAATAATACACGAGATAAGCCACTGAGTAATAGAATTACCATTCACAATCAGATATTATAACCACCTAGATTAAAATATATATCGTTGTTAGTTAATTTCAATGAATTTCCCCATTCATCGAAAGAGAGAAAGTCTCACTTGTATTTATCATTTACGCTTCGATGCAAATAGGAATATCTCGATCGATCTAATGCGATACGAGTAATAGACACTTGTTGATCACATTCAGAAACGCTAAGAGCTTTGAGATCACGAACAACTTCAAAATTATATGCGTTTACGTCTATAATAAAGTGCAATTCCGCATTTTAATATCATAAAACGAATGGTAGTCGACAGGTTAATGTGCTTAACAATCGTACATTTCATACCTGACCAAGTTCCCGTTTATAGGCATTTTACATATATCTACTATGTAGGTACTATGTGTACTGTATAGTCACTTATACCCAATGTGTTTTATAAGCTTTGACTTTATCGATATGAAAATATACAATTATATTTAAAATTAAGTTCAAGTTACTAAAACAATGTACCAATTTTATAATACAGGAGTTCCTTTCAAGGTTATCTTGCTGCAGTCTCCATTTATTTGATGTCGGAAAATCCTAAAAAAACAATCTCTTGAATCTTGATGTTGGTACACCTATAAATTGATATACAAAGGTTTCTTTACAGTTATGCACATAGCATATTTTTATTTTACGTGGCAGTAATTGTTTTAATTATTTATATTTATATAGTGCTACTAAAAATATATAGAGAAAGCAAATGAAAGTATCAACAAATGTTTTGAGTTGCTATTGTTGTTATAGCTAGTTCAAAGGAAACTCTTATTACTGCGTACCACGTCCGTCCGTTCTATTGTATACTTAATAGTCTATAGTTGGAACAAATCTATTCAGAGACTAGTGCTGGTTAATGAAATAATTACTTTCGATATTATTTTACGTTAAGATATCTTTTTAGTTTTACAATATGCCGAATGCAGTTGGGTCGGCATAGTTATATGAAGGACCTCAAACCCACGCTATTGTCAACGTTTTCCCCGAGGAAGAAAAAAAAAAAAACATACTCCGAGTAGAAATTTAACGCAGGACTGTATTAAACTAATTATAATTAAATATAATAATAGATAATATATATATATATATATATATATATATATAATATATATATATATATATATATATATATATATATATATATATATATATATATATATATATATATATATATATATATATATATGTATATATGTATATATATATATATATATATATATATATATATATATATATATATATATATATATATATGTATATATATATATATATATATATATATATATATATATATATATATATATATATATATATATATATATATATATATATATATATATATATATATATATATATATATATGTATATATATATATATATATATATATATATATATATATATATATATATATATATATATATATATATATATATGTATATATATAAATATATATATATATATATATATATATATATATATATATATATATATATATATATATATATATATATATATATATATATATATATATATATATATATATATATATATATATATATATATATTGAAACTTCATGTTCGCTTATATATATATATATATATATATATATATATATATATATATATATATACATATATATATATATATATATATATATATTGAAACTTTGTTCCCTGTTCGCTTATATAGATCTGTCGCCAAGGAACATATAAAGTAGGTTTCGTGAGCAAATTTAGAATGTCGTTAATACTAAATCTAAATTTTATAACACTATTAAATAAAGCCATAACAAGAATCTAAAATAAAGAATAACAGCTTTTCATCTTTATATTTTTCTTTATTTTGCGATCTCTATCATACTTTATAATGTGTTCCCTTATCAGAATATGTAGATATCAGGTATAAGGTATGATATAAGTAGACACCAAAGACTCAGCGCCGGCGTCTCCAGGGAGGCCTTTGCACCCACATGCTTTTAGCTTATTTGAATTCAATGCCTTGTCTATACGTTACGAACTAGGAACTTATTATTATTACCAGGAGACTCGGAAGAGAAGCTGCATAAAGTAGAATTATCTTGATTAAAGTTTTAAGCTCCCAAAAGAGCTGTTTGTGTTTTTACTTCTTTAAAGTGACTATCGTGGCACAGTGTGACAGCGGAAGTTTATAGTTGACTGTAAACGCACGCCATGGTTGTGGTTCGATCCGCATACGGCATCTCGAACCGTAATCGAATATTACGGGAAAAATCGAGGTGAATCCGCCACACAATATTTCTAATTCGAGAGATAAGCAGAGGACGGAGTGTCTTGATAATGACCTTAATGACCTTACTATATGTAAGATATTAAAAAAATCCTATACAAGAACATAAAAGTTACAAATATTATTTATTTACGCATGAGAAACGATCATAATTGTTAAATATTCCTATAAAAATGAAAGATATAGTAAAATATTAAGGTACTATACACTCATCTCCGGACACACATATATATGAAGAGATTTACGTAACTTTACAATCGTCTCGAGAACTCTATGTACTTAATAACAAATTAGATAATGTCGCAATAGAGGAAGCAACGGCATCAGCGGCCTATTGACATACCGATACGTATAAGTATACATATTAGGTACAGTTACATTAGCAGGCGTTAGAAAAACGCATCGGTCCCGTCACCCATGAGACCAGTCCACCCACGGATGCGATCCAGTCCATATATTTTAGCCAAATTTGTAAAGTTGCCGTACCATTTGTGATTACATTTTGTTAGTCGTATATGCTTTATAAACAACTGAACCAAAACTTAACTATCCCATAGTATTACTAAGTTTTGTAGTGCTATTATTAATAAGTTGTAACAGTAGTCTATATAGGAAAATGCAAAACAAATTAGAGCGTGTTTGTAAATTCAAAATAAATGCGATTTTTGTGTATACTAAATTTTGTAACTGCCTATCTTTCCATTTGAACAAGGTAATTTCTGGTACCGAAAACTTGCCAAGAACTACCGATAAGATAAAATATTGGATATAAAATGTTTTATAGAAAACTGATTCGAAAGCGAAAAAATAACTTATAAGTGGATCCATACATATTACCTATATTATATATAGATATGTATTTTATGATATATATAAATGTAAATACTGTCTGATATTTATTATTGTGTAATTCATAATAATAAATGGCATATTAAAATATAGTATTTATAAAAAAATATTTCTAAAATATTCATTAACAAAAAGACTACAAAAACATTAAGAGAAACAGAAAAGAGTAGTAGAGTTTATTATATAATATATTATATATACAATAAAATCATCTATCCAAGCATAATTATATAAAAATCTTTACAAATATGTCAGACTGAGCAACGGTTACAACTTACAACTAACGGATGTTGCAGGCACTCTTCAATTGCCATATGAAGTGGAGATAAGCAAAAGTTTTTTGCCACAAGGCACTACCTCTAAGGACATAAGAGTACACTGCATACCTGCTCCACTTAGTTCCACATTTCACGTTTGGAATCACGCGCGACCCGTATTTATCGAAAATCCGGTTTAAAAACCACATACGGCCTTAAAATGATCCACAGCTGCCGTTCGTTAGATCAAAAAGTAATTAAATGTTGCTTTATTAAGCACAAACTATGTTTTGATATATTGTAGTATCGGAAAAAGCAAATATATATAATAAAAAATGAGGTTATTTATACTTTCGTAGATATTTCGGAATGAAAGTTGGCTAATAACACTTTAATAACGAAAGTCCCAATAAATCGATAGTTCGTGTAACAAATGTAAAGAGTATTTATTTTAGAGAAATACTTAAATTATAATACCTAATATAGATTTTTTTATGAAATAATGAATAATTGGATATAAATTGTATGTTGCGCGTCAACTGAATATTAAAGTGGGAAAATAATAATAATAAACTATATAAATATTATACGACACTGTTAAGTATTGGCAATATCTGTTGTTAGTTTATGTGCAATTTTCTTCACGGTCGGAGATTCAAATTCCACATGATTGTTTCGACGTTATTAATAATCTAGGCTTAGGCTTTGCGTTTGGCAATTGAGCATGCAATATCTGTACAGTAAGCTTAAGCTTTCTGTTTTTTCTGTACGATTTTATACTGTTTTTTTAATATTTTTGCCACGTTATTTGACGTAAATTGGTTATACAAAAAGTAAACTAACAATAATCACGTTATATCTACGACTTTAGCTTCACACTCGTAGCAGGTAGAGCGCGTGCGTCTTTATTATTTAAAGCTGCTTGCAGCTGTGCATTTTAACTTCATAATTGCTGCCATCTGCCTGTGTGTTGTTATTGACGACGCTCAAATAACATTTGTTATTTACAGAATATATAGTAACGTAATTTTTTTTATTAAATCTCTTGACATTTTTTTTATTTGTTGATTAAAAAACCTGAAGACGATGATTTCTTGTATTATAAATTTTTTAAAAGTAATTGCAATCTATAATTCTAATAACTCTTAATATTTTATAATGTAAGCTCTTTTTTTTTCCTGAGGAAGATAGATCCAACGAACAGATATAAAATATTTATACATTCAACGTGGATCTGGATGATATTAATAAGGATTACATACGTCATGACTAACGTTTCCTATTATAAAATGTATACAGACGTCACATTCGCGTACCCAATTACGGGGAGAGCGGCGGCGCGGAATTCACAAATACTGTTTCTATTTGCGCATTCCCATCGTGATTATGTGTTTGTCGAAAAAATGGCCAAGCCCAAGAAAAATTAGCTACGCAATAGAATCAATAAAAAAAAAACATTTACAAAATGTGGTTAAAAACATGTTAATTTTCTTCTTAATTTATACAAGCCACGGGTGGATCACAAATATATCATACTTTGATAGAAAATACTTGGTATCAAGATATTCTGTTTTACGTAAATTCGAGTTACTACAACGACACTACATGGAGGACACTACATGAATTAAAATTTAAGTGTGTAAATATGATGTATAGCACGCATCCGATATAAGCAACTTGACTTAGTTCGCAGGTTATTATTGACAATGAGTATAGGAGGCATTCATAATCGCATACATGCGATTGTTATGTTTTTGCCGAAATCTCCCACAATATGTAATTAAATGAATCATCAGGTTTTCGGCACTACTCATATTTAACCTTGAATTGTTAAATATGAGGTGTGTGATAAAAATATTTAAAGGATTGAATAAATTAAACAGAGGCTCGCATCTAAATAAATCATAAGTAAAGATTTTTTTGCAAGTTTGCGTTTAATAAGTGTAGGTCACTTATTTTATTTTCTTTTATTAAAATAAAAGAAAATAAATAAGTGACTTACACTAATTTTCAATGTTTATATCAATTGAGCATATACATATGATTCTTATAGCTTTTTTATACAAAAGTACAGTGTAATAATGTCAGCAGCGCATCAAACTTGAAAACAAAGCACTACCAATCATTTGTATTCAATTCTCGTTTCTCTTTAGATTTGGTAGGTCATCCGGTGTAACGTGACCTTAAAGTGGTGGCTCAAGTGCCTACTAACAAAATGTTTAAAGGATTTTTTATAACTTAGCACAGTATATTACGATTTTTATCAAGAACTAATATATAATGTACTTCTATATGACAAACAAAATACATAACATTTAAAGTACTTAAATTATTGATGCATGCATCAATATTCCTAACAAATATTTTTAATTTGTTATAATTATATTATCATTAGTTTAACATCACGTTAAACTTTTAAACATTATTTAAAAGTAGACTTATATAACTACATATATACACGGTATCCACCACTTTACATCCACTAGGAAATACATGTGAACTAAGTAAAAGTAAAATTCGCTACATGCAAAGAAATAATAAAGTTTATTTAATTGACCACATTAGAATAAGAGCTGTAATATAAAATGTGTGACAAATTGTTAAAATTATTTTATTTTATTAACAAGTAAATGTACAAATTCACCTTGACATCACGACAAAGTAATATTTCGACAAACACCGTAGCACTTAACCGAGGCCAATTTTAAACAATGGTCTATAGTGTTCATGAAATTTCTAAAGCGGATATTTTAGAGAATTTAGTCTCTATTAGACTCTCCTTTTCGTAAAGGGTTACGTGAAGTAAAGTCATTTTACGTCTAAAATTTAAAAATAAGTGAATAGTAAAACCATTATTACATATTAACTGCTTGTAAGAAAAATACAAAGAATTGTGTGTTTTTAAACAATTAATTAACCATACTTAATTTTTTTATTAATTACATGTTATTACTATTTAAAATTATAATGTATAAATTTTATAGGAAATCCTAACCAATAATTCATAGTTTAATAATGATACACGAAGCCAGGTCGTTGGCAGCGCCATACGCAAATTTAGATGTAGTAAAGGTCGACGATGACTCATAATATTATATAGAGTGTAATGACTGAATAGTAGAATGAGCGTTTAAAATATGTTCATGTTTTGTAAAAAAGGTGCTACTAACTGGCTACTTGACATTTTATTATTTTCTTATAATTTAAATCAATTTTAAAACACATAACAAAACATTGGACAAAGGTATAGCTTAATGCAGTTTTCTAACGAGTTATATAACGAGTATCATACTTCCACATTTATTTGCACACAGAATGTAATACTTAAATAATAACTGAGAAGTTTCATATGGTAAGCTAGAGGTAGTTCAAACATTAAGGTATTGCGGTCTTTTGTCGCGCTCTGCTTAATTCCACGCTAGGAGAAACAATGGCCGACATGGTGTTTATCTTTTATTTTGTAATATCCTCAACAAGCTAGAGTATTTATTTGAAAACCTCTGTAAAGTAGACACATTTTATACAAATCCGATATTTTAGGTTGCAGGTTTGATTTCTACTTAGGGGAATGAATGAGTTGGGGATAGAGCTCACATTTAAAATCACTATTTTACTGTGCTATAGGTCGTCTGGCCTCAATGTAAATAAATAAATAGCAAGCTTAAACTAAAGTATATCGTCTTCTAACTTTTCGATTTCACTTGAAAGATTGTAACTAAGATCAAAAACGAATCTCATTTAGACATCCTCTAGTGACCTGGTTTCCATCACGTACTTTAGTGCCCTCCCGAATATATAAGCAAACAAAGAGATAGCTTTATGCCAGTGACCTGAAGTTATTACTTTCTCTTCTACAGGTTGTGTACATGTTTTGAAATTCTACTTAAATGTTCTACTAATACAAATGACTTCGATTTCTAAAGCTCTTGATGCTTAAATAAAGCGTTTACGCTTTAGAATTCTAGATTTATCTGTTTATAATATTGATCATCATGGTGCATTGCAACAGCGTTTGACTGCACGATGGTTGTGGATTCGGTACTCATTCGAGGGGATGAATTAATATTGTCCTTTTTTTAAAAAAATTAAGAACGTCATTAAGTTTCACCAAGTACCTTGACACTAGGTTTCCTCTGTCTATCCTGCTATACGGGAGACGGACAAAGCATGAAAATGAATAAAGCATAATTATAATAATATTACGAAATATATACATAATATTATAACATATATATTATGACGCAGTCATTAAGAACTGCTTTATGGTTGGCAAGTTATGAATGAATCGTTAGGGAACGCACGAATAACTGTTTCCGACACTGCAACCTTAATGTTACATGTTCAACTTCACGAAACCTCCGCCTAGACCGCAATCGGAAATCTTTTGTTTGAATAAAATAATAATAAAATGAACGCACGTAATTTTAATTAGTGTTACGGAATTGGAGATGCAATTGCGAATGATTTAGTGAAAGAAATAAGAAAAAATACAACGCATGCATTTAAAAAAGCCTACATTGATTCATATATATACTATAAAGAAGACATAAATTTAACTCTACAGAAAGTCTAGTCCGGGTATCATAAATTTCAACTAAAATTTGCTATTTTAGAAAAAATACTCCATCTGATTGATCATTGAAAGCGTGACCGAGCTGAAAACAAGACGGGCAGTAAAAGTGTTTCTAAACGAACAACAAATGACACGGATTAGTATTCCTATTCCAA
Organism: Dione vanillae; assembly: GCA_037178615.1. Classification (NCBI taxonomy): domain Eukaryota; kingdom Metazoa; phylum Arthropoda; class Insecta; order Lepidoptera; family Nymphalidae; genus Dione; species Dione vanillae. The sequence goes on along the minus strand of JAZFAU010000038.1, from coordinate 137,618 downwards.
TTAAGCGAGACTAAATAGCAATTCAATTTGCGTCTCTCAACATCAAAGTCAATTATGTTATGTCACTGAAGTTCTCCATTTTGATGTCGTAATTAGGATATTATTAAATACAGTAAGTAATATTATTAAGTACATTTAGTTATTTATAAATTAAACATTGAAATACACGAATTACGAGCTTTTTAACTTATTTTATAAAATTATTAACATATTATCAACCTATAAATAAAAATCACTACAATTGGCAATATTTCGGTATTTAATATTTATTACTTAAAATACTCAGAAGTATACCATCTTAAGTAGATAAGTTTTATAGGTAAGTTACTAAATGTAATATTCTTATAGCTTAGCATTGATCTAGCTAGTATCTTTAAATAAATAACCTTAAATTTTAGTACATAACACAATATTTGATTTTCTTCATATTACTCTGTATTTGAAATATTTTTATATTGCTACTGAAATACGTAACTTTCATAATATAAAATTATATATTTACACTGTCATATAAATAACCATTTACAGGCAATTATTTCAAATATTTTACCTTGTTGGCTATTTACTAAAATTATGAAATGGCCTTGACTATTTTTTGCAATTAAATATTTAAAAATAGGTAACGAGTAACGACCGTATATCACGTGCAAGTAATATAAAAATAGATTTATAATAGTACATAATAAGTTGTGTCTATTGCATTAGATATATGACGGAACGGAATCTTCATTAATAGGTAATTTGAATATTGAAATGTAGGTGAAATTGTATTGTCTATGGATAATGTGTGAAAGTGCCGCGCGTCCGGTGATCGTGATGCGCGACCGATGCGCATTATCACGCAAGGTTTTGGACTCCTTTAAAGCCACGCCTGTATTTATGGGCTAAAACTGTTTAATATTATAAAAATATTAATTTTATAATGTATTTTCGACTTGTCACTAGAGCGTGAAAAATGCAACTATTTATTTACCTCTAGTGGGGATCAAACCCACAATCGTTTCCAGTCCGATAGTTAGAGATTATATTTGAGTTATCATTTATACTATAGTATAAAATTAAAAAGCTTAAAGCAATTTATTATAACACAGTATACTTTCGGAATTCACATTGTATCATAATCAACTATAAGTAGAGACGTAACAGGTGCTGCTTCACACGTGCATCGCAAGTTGCACCTAGTCATATGGTGATGTAACATTGCTTATAATGGACCTATATTAATAAATGGCCTAAATATTAAGAGGTTAATTTAACACTGCAATTATGCCCTTAACGAAACACAAACAATGTTTTTTGTTATTTTTTTTAAATATATCCGCATTATCGAATATGTATAGGTAAATCGAATTAAAATAAATGACATTGTTTTTTACTTTTGTTGCTTATTCAATGTTGACAAAATAGTAATACGATGCTTTGCAATTTTAAATGTAAGACACTTATTAGGATTCCGTGACTGGCTAAAATTCTTTACCTTACCTCATAGGGGTGCATATTAAGTATATTATTTATACTATGAAATGAAGAACTCCTGCATTATGTAAAATATAATATAGTATTTTTCACCAGGAAACTAAGTAAATATGATGAGTCTATAGTTTAAGCACCACAAAAATTCAGCTTATTATTGTATTGTCACCATTATAAACATTATTTACATATAAATATACAAAATAAATTACTAGATCAAGTTATAAGAATATATAAGGTTAACTAAACTTATATAGCATTACTTATACATATAGTGAAGAAAGAAATGACGCGCGAGTTTAGTGCGGAATCGATTAATTAATAGCTTGTTAAGCTTTCGAAGGGGTCTTTTAGTACACATTTTGAGGTTAACGTCCTTTTATTAATGTATAAAAATTTTCACTGTTTCCATTTTATATATTAGAGTATAAGTTTTTGTTTGCATAACCACATAAATTAAATATTACTTTAAGATTATACATAATCTATCACAAAATGCTTTCTACTTTAATTGCTAACTATAAAAAAGTGAAGCTGACATGCTTGAACGAATTATTTCTTAAAAACGAATATGTAAATAATGTATGTAAATATTTATGCTAATATAATATACTAAATAAATATATATTATGTCGTAATGACCTTTCTTTATTGTAAAAATAATAACTTATTAGTTTTGCAATTATATTCAGTCACGTTTCAAATGTATATTTTTAATACAGATAAGGTCATAGACACAAAAGTCTATTTCACACTTCATTTAAACACATTTAGCATGACCGTGGAGGAAGCTTTCTCCCGTTTGATCATTTAAGTTATAATTACGTAACTCGCCAGGGTGTCGCGTGCTCTATAAATATCGTGTTCCTTTTACGCCGGATTCGTAACCTGCTTTTAGTATCTTATAGTGAAGTTGTTATATGGAGCATAAAAATAATATCAGAATATGTTATAAAAATTTGATATCTAAGATTAAATTAAATTTTATTAAATTAAGCTTATAAAGTATAGAGAGGTCGAAGATGGAAGGCTTGCACGCAGCGACCCCTGCCAGCCCTACCTAGGGCTGCAACATTCCATCAGCCACGAGCACCATACGGGAGCACAATGCTAGGGCGTCCCCCCGAGGCGACGCGCACCAGTGCGTCCCCGCTGGTGTGAAAAGTGGAGACAAATGCGGCGTTGGGGACCGCCACCCAGCACGCCATGTCCGGAACGGCGGGAAGTGGAGGACGGAGCTACAAATAGCTGCGTGGAATGTAAGAGGAGGGATGGACCAGAAGATGAATGAGCTATTAGATGTGATGGATGAGCGAGATTTGGATGTCATTTGTATGACTGAGACCAAACGAAAGGGTAATAATGCAACCGATTTGCCGGGCAGCCGCGTCGCTCTCTGGGCCGGCGTTCCAGAGAGCGAACGCGGGTGTCAAGGTGTAGGTGTGTTATTGTCCTCTCGATTGGTTAGTGCAGTGGTAGAGTACGAGGCGATCAACCCTAGACTGCTTTGGGTTCGCTTCAAGCTGGGGATTACAAGAATATTCTTGTTGGTGGCATATGCGCCGGTATCCTCAGCTTCATTAAGCGAACTTGAGGGGTTTTGGGAGAGTGTCAGGGATGTTCTAGGCAGTGTTAGAGGAAATGAAAAATTAATATTATGTGGAGACATGAATGGATGGGTCGGAACCGCGAGAAGTGGTTACGAAGGTGTGTTAGGTCATTATGGTGACAGAAGAGTGAATGAGGCTGGAAAGCTCATTTTGGAACTTTGCAAGGAAAGGAATTTGTTTGTGGCAAACACGATGTTTGACCACAAACAAATTCACATGTATACGTGGGAGCGCATGGGAGAGAAAAGTATGATTGATTTATTCCTAGTGGATCAGCGGATTCGAAAACAAGTGATGGACACACGTGTGTTTAGGGGTGCCGACTTGGGAACGGACCACTATCTGGTAATTGCTAGATTTAGGGGTTTGTTCGCAGGATGGCGTAACCGCACGAGGTGTTCATACTTGGAATTGAATTATCGCATAAGAAGCTGGAAGCTTCAAGATCCACCAATCAGAGAGGAATACATAGAAAGGGTTTCCGAAAAGCTTGACAGTTGTGAAACAGGAAATGAAAGTGTTGAAGTATGCTGGCAGAACCTTAGGAGCTGCATGGTGGAAGCTGCGACAGAGGTATGTGGTACAAAGAAAAGAGGCTTTAGTAAAAAGCGTGACGAATGGTGGGATGATGAAGTGAAAGATGCTGTAGAAAGAAAGAAGAAGGCATGGCAGGATTATAAAGCCTCGAGTAAGAATAAAAGTATGAGAGAGATTAAAAAGAAAGAGTATAAGCTGCAAAAGCACCAAACGAAAGCACTGATAAAGATGAAGCGTGAAAGAACCGAGAGTAAAAGAGATGAAAGGTTGACGAGCAACTTCCGGGATAATACGAAGCTTTTCTGGCGAGAAGTTAGTGATTCACGGAGTTGTTCGTCAACCTTTAAAATGAAAGGGGTGCTTTCGAAGGACGGTGAGATACTTACAAACAGATCACACGTTTTGCAGCGATGGGCGGAATTCTACAAGGAGATGTATGAATGTGATGACGCTTCTGCCTCAAGTGACAGCGACAAGCTGAGTCTTGATGTAGCAGATGGCGAAATCAGTATAAAAGAAGTTGAGAGTGCAATAAGAAGCTTGAAATGTGGTAAGTCAGCGGGAGCGGATGGAGTTACTGCCGAGATGATCAAATATGGTGGACCTCGCATCTTGGACTTGTTCTGGTTTCTGTGCAATTTATGCTGGAAATCGGGGGAGGTCCCAGATGATTGGCAAAGTGCAGTCATCGTGCCTTTGTATAAAGGCAAAGGTTCACAGATAGACTGTGCAAGCTATAGGGCTATCAGTTTGATTAGCTTAGGTGGTAAAGTATATGCAAAAATTTTAGCGAGAAGAATGCAAGACAGATCCGAAAGGCTACTGTGGGAGGCCCAAGGAGGTTTTAGACCTGGAAGAGGATGCATGGATCAGATCTTTTCCATCCGTATGATCACAGAGAAGTTTTTGGCTGTAAACCAAAAGGTTTTCTGTGCTTTTGTGGACTTGGAGAAGGCGTTTGACAGGGTTGTGAGAAAGAAGTTGTGGGAGATACTACCCCGGTACAATGTGAACGGACCCTTGCTGCAGGCTGTAAAATCTCTTTATAGAGATCACTCAGCCTGTGTGCGAGTAGGAGCCGACATGTCGCCTCGGTTTGGCATCCAATCGGGTGTCAAACAGGGTTGTGCCATGTCGGCTTGGTTGTTCAATTTGTATTTGGATAGCTGTCTCCAAGGACTGAAAGAAAGTGATATGGGTGTAAAAGTGGGTGACTTGAAGGTAAATTGCTTGTTGTACGCAGATGATGCAGTGCTTATTGCATCATCAGAAAGCGAGTTGCAGGCATTGGTCACCATTCTGAAAGACGGGTGTGAAACCAATGGTCTAAGCCTGAATGCAAGTAAGACGAAGGTTCTGGTATTTGAAAGAGACGAGGAAAGAACAGAATGCAAGATTTTCGTGAATGGAAAATTATTGGAACAAGTGAACGAAGTAGTATACTTGGGAAGTATGTTAAGTAGAGATGGTAGATACGAAATGGATGTGGAAAGACGTGTTGCTGCCGGTAACAGAATGAACGGTGCCTTAGCTGCGTTGTTGAGACGGCAGAACGTCAGCGTCGCTGCACGTTTGGCCGTACACAATGCAGTTTTGGTTCCGACGCTGTTATATGGCAGTGAAACGTGGGTATTACAGAAGAAGAATGAAAGAAAGATGAATGCTGTGGAGATGCGATCTCTTCGAAGGATATGCGGAATCAGCTTAGCTGACCGAATCCGCAACGAAGAGGTACACAGGATGGTAGGTACCAGCGAGGATGTCACAGTAAGAATGAAGAAGAACGTGCTCAGATGGTTTGGGCACGTCGAAAGAATGAGTGACGAAAGAATGGTAAAAAAGATATATGATGGAAAAGTGAGTGGTAAGAGAGGTAAGGGGAGACCTCGGTTGACTTTCGAAAACACAGTATCGAAGATACTGGAGGAAGGTCACGTAAAAAGCATGAGGACTCCCCGGAGAGCATGCATGAAGAGGTTAATGACAGTGGACGAGGCGAAAGAGGTATGCAGGGACCGCAGCGTTTGGCGCTCCGTTCTCTCTGACTACCCCGCTAGGGATAGAGCGTGAAGCTATGGATGGATGGAAGTATAGAGAAACTATGAAATTAATACTAATAAAATTTATTCATTATAATAAAGTTTGAAGTTATAGAATTTTATTACAGGTTAATTTACAAAATAATTATAATGTACCATATAAATAATTTTAAGGTTACTCTATTTATCTACATTTAATAGATACCAGATTTGTAATGAAAAAATAAAAACGTCGAAATTATTTACAATATTTTTATTCATTTGAATAAAAGAATATTAATAAAGTATGAATAATATATTTCATAGTTTAAAGAGTCAACAATTGCTTATATTCACTACCAGGCCACGCACTACCAACACGGATGTGTCCGCTTGACATTAGACAATGCGGGTTAATCGCCATTCCAAATGTATAGCTTCAATCGTTTGTTGAGCTTACATCTGACATAACCATCAACAAAGCAACAGCTTCACAAATAAAATTTAAGATCGTCATTTATATAAAAATCATCAATGTATATTTATTATTACAAGGATCAAGCATAATTTTATATGTTATATGTTATTTAAAAGGACAGCTTATGTGTATACTATATACATAATGCTCATTATCAGCAAAGAAAAAACGAACAAAACTATGTTTACTTAGTCGCGAGCGTGTCGAGTACAAAAATAAAGTTTGGCTTGTCATGGCGTTCAATTATGTATTATACTATGTTTTGTTTGGGACTAAAGGCAGAAGCCAGTTTGTTGAAAGGATTTCTTACATCCTAAGTTACTCGTACTATATCGCAATTCACAGTCGTTACTATACTTTTTAACAATTTTAAACTGTAACCAAATATTGAATTGAGAAGTATCTATATCGGCATAAATAATGTGGGAATCATGCGTGATCGTCTAAGATTCTCAAACACTTGTCCCTTTCACACAAGTATGAGGTAGATACCGTTAAACAATTGCGTGGGAAGATGTTACATAGAAAGTTGTCGCATGTTTTGGACATGCCTACCCACATAATGATACAAAATAGATGAGAAATACGTAACGAATGATTTCGAGACTAGCCATCTTGGCTCCAAATTTAAATGTCGTATTAAAAAAGGACCTCGTAATATATCGTAGTAGTCCAGACAGTATGTTTCGACTTTCGCCAGTTTGCATCTATTTCGAAATATTGCTTGTCCAGTAACCGAATATACCGAATAACACTATCATCTAACTCATCATTACCTTGCGTGAGCATCGATTATACTAAGTAAATGTACAACATATCTATTCCGAAATTTTTACAAAATACATTGAGATCCTTGCGTTGATCATGTTACTAGTTCCACTATTTCGACTTTATCATCGTGACTAACGTAGCAGCCTTAAGCGACCTTAAGCAGTACTATCAGTAACTATAAAAAAACTAAACAGTGGCAAAAAGTGAACGTTTTTGGCATAGTGAGTAATATATGTGTAAATTAAAATAAATATATATCAAACTGCTGAAATATGTTGTGAAGTGTTTAAAGTATATGCATTATATTTGGACATTGTTAGACGTTGCTTTATCTGCTAGAGCAAAGGTTAAAAAAAGGTAAAGTCGTTCTATATATTTTACAACAAATATATATAATTATTAATAAAAGTATATCACGAATTATATATGATTTAACCGATAAATATTCTTTCCGTTTAAAAAAAAATATATATTTAAAAAAATAATATTTAAAAATATTATCTACCAGTGATAGAAAGTTAACATAAAAATGAACTAAACAATTAATAAATGATATCGTAAACGCTGATGACTTTCCAATATAACTTGTAACTCCAGTTATTATTTAAATACCTATAGCCGGATCGAGTATTAATTGCATCCTCGTAATAGAAGCTGTCATATGACAGAAACAGCAAATTTATTTATATTTAAATAAGAAACTCGCACAGTATATTCCAAGTACAGTTATAGCTGGACCTAAGGACATTGCAATGTATCACAATCTAATTTATTATGTAGTAACGAGAAATATAAACGTTGATCAACGCACATCGACAAGTTATTATCATAAAGAACGCGAGTGTAGGATGCGAATTATTACAAGGCCTTGAAGGCTGCGTGTTGCACGATAGTAGCTGACCAACCTGTTCTATTGAATTGTTATTATGATATTTTTGTTATATATTTTATCCTGAAACCATAAATGTATAGAAAAATAGTTCATGAAAATTAAAAAAAAAACACGTAAGTAGTTAATTCGGAGCTACACAAATTTTAATTTCAATAATATACTCGGATTGTGTATATATAGAGAATATTAATACAATAACAAAATAATTTCCACGTAACCTAGTGTACCTGCAATCAGAGTTACCTTGAACACCTAAAATGTCTAGTATGTCAATCTCAACTCTAGGTAAAACTATACAAATTGCAGGTAAAAGTTCTTAATAAATATAATTAAAGGAAAAACTTGTCGCATTTATATTTTAAAATTCGAAATAAATATAAAAACTTTGATAACGCATAGCCAAATATGTAAATATAACCTTAACTTTTAAAATCAATTAACATTGCTATGTTTTTCCGAGATATCACGTCATGTAAGAACGATAGCACTGTTCTAATGACTGTGCGTCATACTGCGGCCAGTAATAATATGGCAGCCATTATCTTCCTAGTTTCTATAGTGGTTAGGCATTATTGTTATTTGTCAAACGACTTTTATTGCGTTGTGGCAGCTTACCTTCGTACTCGTAAAGATATGTTATATATGTATATATGTATATATATATATATATATATATATATATATATATATATATATATATATATATATATATATATATATATATATGTATATGTATATGTATATGTATATGTATATATATATATATATATATATATATATATATATATATATATATATATATATATATATATATATATATATATATATATATATATATATATATATATATATATATATATATATATATATATATATATATATATATATATATATATATATATATAGGTGGAAGGGTGAAAATAGCTTCACGAAACCATATTGCAGAGATCGGAGCTATTTGTAAACAAGATTACTTTATAGGGTTTCTTTAATAAAAACTATAGTTATCGGAGGACTGGAGTTCTTGAAACAACGTGTGGAGTACGAACATGAGAACGATTTGATGCTATGTACACGTTTGCAGTTCTATTGTGTAACATTATCTAGTAGAAGTTATTCAGTAATCAAATATCACAGGTTTTCTATAGTTACTTCTTAGATTTAACATTTTGTATGTTCACATTATTAAAAGGAATTACTTGCCTAGTAAGAAGACAGTTTAATACTAATGTATGAAAATATAACTTTCATAACGAAACTATCGTGTTCTTATTTCAGTCAATATGTCAATTAGTCAGACATAATATAAGACTTCTAAATATTCTCGTTTCGCACAGTTAATAACTAAATAAATAAAAAAATAGCTAAATAATAGATTTATAGCTGAATAAATAATAAAAAAATATTGATAAAATGTAATCAGCGAAATGTTATACCCAATTACTGATATGGTTTTAGGAACCACGACTAATCACAAAATCGCGTATTACTTATTAGCGTTAAGCTTTATCCTTACTTAAGGAAATTAAAAACGTAGTCAATAAGCCGGTTACATGTTGACAAATTATATAGAAAGGGAAAAAGTTAAAGAAAAGTAAGCTTCTTAAGTAAAGATAGCAAAATTTGGCTTATTTTACAACATAAACCCATCTTGCAAGGAATGTCTACATACATAAATATAACATATTAGTAAATGCCTTCTAGAGAACATTAAATGTGAGAATTAAAACGATTTAGTTATAAAATTTGCATATAAAAAGACGGTAAAACGGTTATAGCTTCCTCAAATGATTTCAGTGCTGGACACAACTTGGCTGGCTGCATTGAATTTAGATACTGAGCGATAAATTCAAATGCATGTACAACATCTGGTTTTTAAACTGCAAGCATGCCTGTTTTGGTAAACATTATTTATTTCATATCGTATTAAACTCAGTCGTTTTCCGAGTTGCTCTATATAGGGCATCCAATTTTGTAAACGATAGATAAGCTATTACGCATTTTGTCAGTATTATAAAATCCATTTTATATGTCAAGCCGTAGTGTCGGAGTTATTATATGTATTTACATTTCATAGTCCACGTAAACAAAGTTGTATAAAAATATGACAGAACTATGCCAAACAAAATATGATGATATTGTTTTATTTTTGTTGTTATAATATCTTACTACTTCAAACATAAATGTTCACTTTTATTTTTTAATAACAATTACATATAAATAATTGTCAATCAATCAATCCTATTTTCGTTTTCGACTTCCAATTTTGGTATAAAACTTTTACAAGGTAAAACACGTCAATAGCATTCGGGTGAAGCGTGCTCTACATTCTATACAATGTTTATGTAAATATTTTACTTATATATGTATATATATGTGTTATTAGTTCAATGAAATTTTACCAAAATATTTTGCTTTCACGAATTGAACGATTTATTAGCGCGATATCTGTTTCATCAACTTTTATAATTTTTTTAAGCCAAGCTATATTTTTGGAACTCAATGTTCATAAATTGAACAATTTTGACAGTAAACACACGTAGACTAATGTATAAAATGAATAACATTCAAAATATGGGCACATTTTTTAATAGAACTCTAATATTTTAAGCGATTTGAGAATTAAAAAATTACGAAAATCAGATTTTTTTATTTAAAATATACGTTGCATCGTATTATTTGCATAAAATTCATAATCACAAAACCGCTTGGAAAAGTCAAAGGTCAACTACAAGTTATTCAAAGTTATTATGACTAGAGCCAAAACGCACTTGACCGATTTCTTGTGAACATAGAGCAGGCTGAATAAATATTCATATGCGAGGTCATCCGCCATAGAGAAACGGGATAATAAAAGTAATTAGTAATTCAAATCAAATACATAAGTTCTGGATTTATATCCACATAGAAAATATGTGAACTATAAATAAGAAGTAAAATTACGAAAATCATAAAGTCCAAATAAAAACAGTAGCTAAAGACAATAAGGCGACGTGTGAATTTTAACAAGACTCACCATTTCCTTTTTCAAATAGACCAACTGGGAATCGAGATCCGTAGGAGGGGTGTCGTCAGAAGGGGCCGGTGCAGGAGGGGGTTCCGTAAGGTCCGGCTCGCCGTCAGCGAAACCACTGAGGCTTTTCGGTAGCGGAGGCAGCCCTTGGAGCGACATCGTGCTAATCGCCCGAAATTGCTTACGTAGTCTGAAATATACATTTATTAAATATCACCAAAATTCAATTCATTTCTACAATAAAAGATATAAATAACAATCATCAAGAAATGAAACGCACAAGAATATCTGCCTACAATCAATGTTAGTAAGTAAATTACTTGTAATCTATAATAATATAAAATAATAACAGTAAAATTGTTTCGGTAAAATAAATATTTTTGCGGAAAAATTATCAAAGCAACGAAAAAGTAATAGCAGAATATGATACTTAGTCTGTCTATACGGATTTAAGACGAACTAAGAGAACAAACAGAACTACTATAAGAAATTAATAAAATGTCATAATAAACTATCTAACGTGGTAGCACTTTCCAATGACATATAAAAATAAATGAATGAAACACTCGATAAAGAACCACATTAGAACATCCAAACTAAAACAAACCACAAAATAGCAGTTTAGTAAGAGTTGTTAAGAGGGATGAGCATTATTAGAATTATTTCTTCTTAAAATCCAAAATCTGTAATATCACATGAAAAGCTTTTATAAACAACATGAAACGAATTGGCGCCTTAACAAGTCATTTACTGTTATGGATAATTTTCCTTTACATTTAGATATATAACAAGGATCTAGAAAATAAGTAAAAGTAACTCAGAATTATTAATTGAAATGAGCAGTATTTGTTTTCAAGTCCAATGTAATATATGCAATACTTAATTAATTTAATAAATGTTAAAGGAAAAGGAAAGCACTCTATATGGTGATCAAAATTCCACGCCAACGAAGTTGGGGTGCCCGCTAATAACCAATTTGATAATATTGATAAGAATCAAGAAATTATTTAATTAATTATATTAATTTTATCAAACCATAAATAATCACAAATATTAACCTGATTTATATTAGTTATAAATATACCCACTTTAAAATTAAACAGTGGTTGTCAGGAAGAACAAATAAATCGGGTCGATGTTTCAGTAGTGCAGAGGTATAATTAGAGGCTTGCCTGGGCACTGTGGCATTTGACCTTTAATGTGTAACAGAATTTAAGTGATGTTTCATCATAGAGGTACACGAAAAGCTACACTTTTATAAATACTGACTTGTAATTATTCACCCTCTACAATTCAATTAAATTATTAATAAAATAAATTATACATAAATTATACATATCAACAACACTTATACTATGTGTAAGCTACGTTATAATTTTGATTCTCATTATATAAAATTGTAAGAGAATTTCTTTTTGATATAATTAAACCACTTTAGATATACCTATATGGAGTCGTCCATTTAAGAGAATCATTCGACATCGCATTTTAAGCATACATCATATAACATAGCCATACTTAACACATGTATACGGAGATAGTTGTAAGAACGTATATGTACATAAAAAGAAATGACTACAGTGTCAAAAATAGAGTATTTTTCAAAAACAAGAAGTCGAAGATATGCCGCAGCTTATTATATTAGTAACGTTTGGCTGAATTCCAGATTTCTGCAGTTGATCTTACGTTAGCGAATTTCGATATGACTGCTTAATTTTTGAAAAGACATATATTTGTACTTTTTATAAATAAGAAGTTATGCTTTATTTTAAAAATCAAACAAACAATCTTTTTTCCGCGCTCACACCATGGAGCTCAGAGAACTTTGTGATATTATCCGAATCAGCATTTGGTTATTTTGTTAAAATTTATAAAACGTACCGATGTTTTCCAACTATGCAAGCTTATTGTTTCGAGTAAAGTTTGAGCCTACGATAAACATTTACAAATATTTCACACTGTGGCTCAAAGAATGTTCATGTTGAGTAATGCTAAAAATTAGTAAAGTAGCTACAGTAACTTTAACGTTACAAAATAAAAAATACCATTTGTCTATAAATAAAAAGTAATTTAGGCACTTTTAGCTATCTTTCACAGATTAATAAGTTTATTTTGTTACATTATACGTAGTTATTTTCAATTCAAGAATAGTACCTATATACATATATATATAGTTTTTGTCAAACGTGCATTTTAAATTCCTTTCACTCTAAGTAGGGTTTAACATACCTGCATAATGCAATTTGTACGTTAATACTATATGGAGACCCTACAAGTGCATGTTGCTAGGATCAACTTAATAACACCATTTCCTATTTTTTCTTTGTACTTATAAATTATTGAATCTCTTAATTCTAAATTAAATCTAATTATATAAAGGGGCAAATCCAATATTTTAGATTGATCTATTACAGGCTAAATGACCAATTTCTATCAAAATCGCTTTTATGATTAATCTAATTGCACTCTATGTCGATAGTGTAACGTGATACAGTCGGTCAGTTTTGCTAATTGTGTTGTAATACTGTTTGTGGTTATTCGTATACAATAAACGTTGCCTCATGATATAAGTTAGATGTGGTCCAGGGAAAGCTATCAAAGTACGTAATAAGTGGAAGACCTTATGAATGACTTAGTGGGTCCTGTGGGTATGTTATATATTAAACTTCAGATTAATTTAAATAAAAATATTTAAATTGGTCAAATTATATATATAAATATTTGTTACTTATAATAACTTGTAATTGTAATTTATAGAAACATTTCAACACTTCGTGATCGTAAATAAATTATTAGTATTTAAATTACTAAGCAAGCACGTACGTACATAAATATATTTTAAAAATAAATATTATGAAAACAGCATTAGTTAAAATTTTATTTGAAAATACGGGCCACACGGTCATTACAAACCAGTTCGGCATTTACGACGTAATTTGTGTAACAGAAAGTTTTTATCATAACAAGACTATATATGTATATAGTTAAAGTTTAAGATTGTTTGATAGTCATTATTACCTTATATAGATACTGAGTAACGACAGTTTAATATTTAACGATTGTTGTGTATGTAAGTTTTGAGACATAGTATTATATTGTTATTTATAGCAATATATGTATAACTAAGTATAGATTTGTATATAAAAATATTAATTACTAAAAATATTCAAATATAAAATTTTGAACGCAGCGGTATTTGAACCCGCCAACCGTGCAAGCGCTCATGCCGCTAAGCCATCAGATTCCGCTGCGATCAAATTTTTATATGTTTCTTTGAGTATTTTTTCAATCCTTGATGTGGATCATTTTTCAATAATCCTTGATCCTTGATAAAAATATTAATGACTATTTACCTAGATTTGAGATCATCATCTTGTATATACGCATAAGCCTGATCGTCCTCCATATTCTCACTTGCTACTGATGCAGCGTAATTGTGTTCAGAGTCTGAATCACATTGCATATCGTAAGTGTCCTTTGAATCCGTCTCCAGATGTTCAGGAATACTCGACTGAGACCTCATTGTTTGCAATTCGTATATCAACATTTCGTGATTGTTCATGTCCTTCATCTTTTCAATGTCAGACGATTCATTACCGTTCGACAGATTCGTGGAATCCTTCCCTTTATCTATAACAGCGTTGGCTTCGTCTTTGTTATTGTTTCTACTCGCGAGAATTTCCGAAATAAGCATTTCGGTTACTCGAGATGTCTTTCTTTCAAGTGAATTGTTATTTTTATTTAAAATCTCATCTTGTATGACATCTTCGGTGTTATTTAATGAGTTGGAGAGGCCATCTTCTTTTTGAGTAGTATTTTGTAGTCTATCCTCCACATTCGTAGTTTCCTCTATTGTAGCGTAACAGTCATCTGTACTAGGATTTTGAGTCTTAGCGTCCACTGGCAAAGTGTATATACCAATATCAGGTTCTTTTACGTGTGTTTTGACTCCTTTACTTTTATGTTGAGGAGGTGGCACAGGCTTCATTGGTTTCAATTTAGGCTTTGGCGATAAAGGAGGTGGTGGGGCTTTTCGTAAAGGCAAAGTTTTTTCAGCAAAACTAGATGATTTAGACACTTTGCATTTAGAATCTTGATCTAACTTGTTAGAAGTAGAAAGTGACCGTACTAATATTTGCCTACACGTTTTAACGGCTTTAGAGTTCAATGATTCAACTGATTTATTAGATGTCGGCGAGTGAATCGAATTGCTATCACTCGAGCTACGCCTAGAGTTTTGACCACTTGATTTTTTCTCATCAGACGAAGAGCTACGATCACTTATAACGTCTTTGATGAACGACTTAACGCGCGCAAGCCCGTTTTGTCTTGGCGACACGGAAGGCTTACTTGGTGTACAATTCCTGTCCAAAGTTTTAGCTTTCGACGAAACATGACTAATTTCATTTTTAGTAAATGTTCTGGTCTTAGATAGAGTAGCTTTCGAATCTGCCACAGCTTTCCTAGTTTTAGCGAGTGCTTCGGCTACCATGCTCTGACTAGGCCGAGGCGGCACGGGTGGAGGCCCTTTTATTTTAGTGGGCTTCATGGGATGAGCGTTAGTCTGTATCATCAGCATGCTTTAACGGGACGTCACTCGGACAATACTATACCACGAACACTATAGTATAAAGAGCACGGTTAAATTAACATCACGTAAGTCGCAAGTAAGTCGTCACGCGCGTATAAGTCCGGAGCACTCAATAAACACGGCCGTCCCCGCCCGTGCGGCATTCAGACTGCGGAGTGCGGAGTTCGCCACACACTGACTAGACTAGTGACTAACATGACCACCACGAAGCATTTACGTATAATTTTGCCATGTATAACGTACATAAGTTACTTTAAAATTTAGAAAAAACCTAGACACTATGTATTTCGAAAATATTAACTTAAATTAAAAGTGAAAATAAGTCTTACATGATTCCTATAAACTAGTAAAATAAATAAAGTTTTTAAAAATACACTCTTATACAAGACAGTGTATTATACAGATATTGCATATTTTCAGCTTTATTCTCTGGGATATTAGAACAATGAATTAAGCCATAGATATATTATCTGTTATTGTTTACTATGAGAACGCAACACTACCGGTTCGGCGCACGCCACATTGCATGGCGGCTATTGTAGGCTACTTTTGAAAGCACTTAGTGACCTATTGTTTTATACTCATCTACATGCAACAGCTGCTTCATGTAAGTGGGTAGGTGTACACTATGTTTTAAATATTTTATTAAACAGCTAAGAGAAGACCAGTACAAATATAATTTAAAATTGAAAGGAATATATATAATATAAAGGAATATAATAATATTAATTTTATACATTACATGTGTTTGAACTCCCACCTGTTAAGATTTTGATTGTGTTGAAAATATTTTAATTGATATATATAAAAAAATTATGAAAAAAAATGGAAAAGGAAAATTATAATACAGTCCTAAACATACTAATTTACCAGAGTACTTAACAGCTCTCGTGGATAAAATTATATTTCTAGATGTTACCCATCATAAATATACAACTTTTATGTATATATTTTATATGAACTATTATGTTATGTACTTATACATCTTAATTTTTTATGTGAATTCTACATATTTTATAACAAAATACTTGTGTAACTTTATAAATATACACAGTGGTTAAGCATTTGTGTTAATATTTATAACATAAACTACACATATATTTCTTTTTTATTTTATAACATGATTTAGTTTAGGTAACCTGGAAGTGATCTCTTAAAATTACTTTAAGATCACCAATAGTAAGAAAATGTTAAAAATGGTTCTGATAATTTGGTGCGGAATAAACTTAAAATGTTTATAAGTATACATATATAGATAGGAAACTATGTACCTTATTGTATATTATACAAGGAAATATATGTATTTGCAATCCATTGATTAAATTGGGGATGATTGATTTACCACTGATTTACCTTTAATATACAGCTAAGATCTAATCTATTGAAATGATTTTAGTCAATGGAAATTACGAAATAGCTGTATTAAACAATTGTATTCTCAATAAAAATAGCTTCTTTCATTTTTGTATTTTAATAAAGGTATGTTACTCCCACATCACATGAGTGTGAAGTGATAATGATTTTAATTTTCATGTAAATGAATGTATATTTTTTTATTAATTATACTCACCTAGCTTTATTTATTATTAAATTTCCAGTCTTGTCTGCACATAGGACACTGTTGTTGAGGCTGGGAATGCAACCACTTCACAATGCAATGAATATGAAAGCAGTGAGAACACGCGCCCCAAACTAATGGACAATCGTCACCGGGCAGCTTACAGTCAGGGCAACAACTGTCGAAGGGCATGCGACATATACCACAGTTATCGTCATTAGCTATCCAACGCCAAGTAGCTACACCAGTCCAACCTAAAATGCATTTAAAATATTATTAAATATAACAATTTAACATGTAAATACTATGATTGTTACCCAAAAAAAGCTGGTAGCAAAGGCAAAATTTAATCGCTTAAATCAAGATGAAATTAATTCAATTAAAAACACAGCAAAACTGAAAATTCAAGTACTCACTTTTAACTGTGACTTTCATGGCGCAAATATTTAGTAAACATTATTTTCAGATGATGAATACAAATTAATAGAGAACAAAATTTTCAACTTGTTACTCTGTTAATATTTTTATTAATACTTGACATATACGTCTTTAAACTAGAATTATAAGAAATTTAAAAATGAAAAACAAATAGATACACAAATAACTGTAATACAACCAGAAAGTATTAAGTACACAGATTGCAAATTTTCAGTAAATACAATTTCGACGACAGTTGAAGCTTGACATATGTTTTTATTTTAGTTTATAAAATTTTGTTTATAAAATATGTTGCACTTAGTTATTTAGTTTTATGTTAGAATTGTGTATTTTATCAATGCATAGTGTGCTTGTTTGTTTCTTTATCTTATGATATGACACAAAAGACAGTAATGATAATAAATATTATAGTTATTTTATTAAATAACTTAACAATTATCTGTCATTTTTGATCTTTAATTTATTATAAGAACATTATTTTGTTTGTGCTAAACGCTATTGTAGAAAAAAAATATTTTTATAGATAATAAGTTGATATGTCAAAGTGACATTTTTAGTTTATTGAATACAATGTCAAGATTTTAGTTTGAGGTGTTTAATCATTGATGTGTTGGAATATCTTCTATTTAGATTGAATTCTAGATTAAACTTTTTGAAATTACTAAGGTTTTGTTATAAATACTTGCAAACTTCAAAATTCTAATATATCAATTAAATAATGACTAGCTTTGACACAAAATACGATGTGAGTGAACTAGTGAGTCATGTATAAATATTTATTTACATTAAAGTGTGAAAAATAACATTTATTATTTATATCTTCACTAAATATCTTAGAAATTCATAATTAGTTCGTTGAAAGAAAAAACTTAAAGTATATTTTTTATTGAGATATATCTCAATGCATGTTTTAGATGTTCCCTGCAGGGGATGTTGGGGTTGTTGAGGGAGAAATGAATGTACCAAACCGAGGGATGCCAACTGGTGACAGCATGGAATTTAATACTCTAGATGAACCTATAAAAGAAACATTTGTATGATGTTATTATCTATATTTTTTTTAATTTATTTTTTGGTATGAATTTTTATGCTTTATTTCTTATAAATTTTGTAGCTTCGTGACCTAAGAGCTGTTGGAAATAAATTCTACCATGTCCTTATTCCTAGGGAAAAAACTAGTTTGTTGAAGGAATGTAAGTATCATTTACTGATGTACTTCTAATTGTTAAGCATTCTTCTGAAGTAAATAATAAGTATGTTGGAGTAAAATGTGATAATAGTTAATTTGCTTATCATAGCCTTACTTCTGAGTAAAAATTAATGTAAATATAAAGATAGATACTAGTTGGTGATCTAAATAAAATTATTATAAGTTAAAAAGGATAAAAACCAAGTGTCTTGGTATTAATATATTTCAATAAATAGTTATGTAAAAAAAGAAATTTAATTTTTTATAAATATATAAATATAGGTTCCTTTGTTACAATTACAGGGGATTTATGGGGTCCTTTGTTACTGTGCACTTTTATGGCAACTATACTTCAAGGGTCAGAGAGAGCCGATAACACAAATGATGGTGGTCCTGAATTTGCAGAAGTTTTTGTATTAGTGTGGATAGGAGCTGCTATTGTGACATTAAATTCAAAATTATTGGGTGGAAACATGTATGTTGTTTATATTAATAATAAAAATAATTTTTTATTCATCATTTATATTTATAAATGATGAATAAAAAATTACTTTTATTATATTTTTTTATATATACAATTAGAATGTTAAAAGACATATGAAACCTTAAACACAGTTGTGACACACATTAGTTGCTTATATTATGTTTATATAAAGTGTTATAATTTAAGTGATGCTTTTGGTTTCAAGTTTAAGTGAGACAATATTCTCTATCACTATATATTAAAGGGTGGGCATGAAGACCTTATTGTCAAGACAGTCAATTTCATGATATCTGTTCAAATTCATAGTTTTTTGTTATGCCAGAGCTGAAAAATGTGAAAAGAAAATATCTTTTGAGTAACAATCTAATTTAAAAGTACTGCCTATGCAGTCAGGCATTGTTTCACTGTGCCACAATGGCATAATCAGAGAATATTAATTAACCTTAACCTTAATTGGTTAAAAATATTGTGTAAAATACAGTTCTGTTACAAAATGAATATTTCTTTAAAATCAGTATGTAACACATTGGGTGTCTCATTTTATTCTCTCTGCCGCTTTGCTTGATTCAATTATTTAGGGATAAATAATAAAGTAATAGATTATAATCATTGTATCACTATTTTAAATAGAAAATTTAATAAAAATTTTCACTTTGCTATAATTTCAGATCATTCTTCCAATCTGTGTGTGTGCTGGGCTACTGCTTGTTCCCTATAGCACTGGCTCTAGTTATCTGCAGAATGATATTGTTCACCAATCAAAATGCATTTTTATTCTTCCTTCGGCTAGTTATATCAATGCTTGGCTTTGCTTGGGCTACATTTGGTAAGTACTTTTGGATTTAGTTACTACCTGTCATTTTCTACCACTAATAAAAGATTTCTTTTTCATATTATACCATTTAACAATAATGTTCTTAGATACAGATATTATACCATTTAACAATAATGTTCTTAGAAACATGAGTATAAAATGGTAGGATATATAAGATAGGCAATTTATATCTTTAAATTTAAAAAAAAAAAACAGCATTTACTAATTTCAATATTGGCTTTTCTACTGTTATCAACTTAACTTATTCAATTTATATTTCACTAGAATACAACAGGTGTTTTTAAAAACTTACGCACTCATTTTTTTTCAGCCGCTACCAAATTCCTTGGAGACAGTCAGCCGGAGGGTAAAAAAGGTTTAGCAGTATTCCCTATATGTTTGTTTTATTTCATACTTTCTTGGCTTGTCGTCTCGCACAGCAATGTTTAGGTTATTTATTGTGATACAAACTTTTTAGATTTATTTGTGAATATATTAATAATTAAACAACTTAAGTGTAAGGCTATAAACACTACACTATTTTAACGAATTTGTAATCTTATTTATTTGATGTTGTTTATAAAATGTGAGAATCTTGTTTCTAAACTACTTCTTACTGTACTTCTAGATGATTTCTTACTAAATGATATGAAAGGACATGATGAACAAACCTTCATTAGGTTGATGAATTGATCGAAATATATTAATCAAACCATTTCTAGAAATATATGATAAATTCTTATAAGTTCTTCTTTCCAGGTTTGTTTTTTACATTCCACTAGAAAATATAACATTTTATTCTGTATTATTTGCTATTTATGTCAAAATATATACTGTCCACTTTTGTATATAGATATATTCTTAATAAAACTTTTGTCCATCTTTTAAACATTTTATTGAAAAGATTATAAAACATAAATATATTTAAAACACATAAAAACATGGAAATTCGAGTACAGCAGATTATATGTTAATTATATTATTAACTAAGGGATAATCGGGAGCCAGTTTCTACAAGGGATATTAAATTATTATAGTTCTCAATTTAAGATAAAAAGTTACAAGTATAATAAATTACAGAATCCTGAAAATGATTTTTTTAAAAAGTTTTAATTTATAGATACATATTATGTAATAAAAAAACTAAAATTGTTTTGATATTTTTATTTTAAGCATACTAAAAATATTTAAGACATTATCAGCATCCCGAATATAAAAGTTGTATTACAAAAATATGTAAAAGTAAATAGTGGCTGAGTAAAAGGGTCTATCAAACGTTTTTTGGTAATCTGACACCCACTGACATTAAATATGACTTAAAAAAATTTCAGACTTGTTCAGTAGTAAGTGTAATCTACTTCTAATTGTGCAATAATTGTTTGACAAACAATATTTTAATAAATTAAATTGTATATGCACTATCTTAAGCTAATTGGTATCTTTATATAGATAAAGTATGACTGTTCTGTTTTTTCCCATACAATTGATATTACTTAGAAAAATCTTTTGCAAAGCATTTTGATATTTTCAAGTTGATATTATATGAGTATTAATGTTTGAAACATTTGTATATAATGAGTTTATATTGTTACCCCTCAATTTTACTTTTGGAAACAACTTTGACAGCCATAAACTTTATATAAATAATCAAAATTATAATTTATTTAAAATAATTTGTCTTCTTTTTTGGATATAGCCTTAAATAAAATATCACTATACTATCACATTGATAACGCAAAATAAAGAAAACACATATGTTTCATAATTTTACATATTAATAAATTGTACTCAGAATATGATATATGTCATTGCATTCCTCTTCTACATTTTAACACGTATAATATGTATTATGCGTCATTTTTATGTCAATAATTTTGAAACATGACGGTCCAGCCGCTCGCATCATGGGTATTTATAGTTAAAAAAATCATTTAAAATTATTTACATTTTATGTAATAAAGAAAACAGTCCCTTAACATAAATGTTACACATTTTCAAAAAATATACATATATATAAAATATTTGGTTTGTATAAAAAACTGTGTACACAAAGTGTAGTATATTTTGAATATTTTATAAGAAATTGACGATATTTTTTCTCAATAGCCCATGATATTATAAAAGTTGATTAAGTACAATGTAAACTCCGTATAACGTCACTGAAGGAATGCGCCTTTCATAGCCTTATTGATTATATTATAATATTATATTTTAATCAAGTATAAAAATCAGCAAAAACATTTATAATAATTAATGTTTGTTCATCTCAATTTTTACTTTACTGACACTAGCTAGATGGTAATGCAACAAAATAATAAACGTAAAACTCATACAGCTACAGTTGAAGTCAAACATCTACTCAACACTGACGAAATCTTACTATATACTGCTACATAGAATGACACTAGATACAACGTTCCAACACTTTATTGACATTAAAGAAGCTTGTATTAAAAAACGGATAAAAGCACAACTTATTAGCAAACGTTATTATAGGGTTGATGACTATGTCAATGACAAAAACGCATGGAGTTCTGCAACCAGTTCCGCTCAGGCTAGGCAATATTTGCAGTACCTATATTTTATATTAATTAAAAAAAGAAAGATGCGCTGAAGAGTTTGTTCCGCCATTTCTTCTGCACTCCAAAGCACCTTTCCGAAATGGTAGTAGACAGTAGATATAAAATTGACGTGCATAAGTTCACTGTGATACCTACATGAATAAATGATTTTTGATCTTACAATTAACTGGAGTCGGAACCGCTGGAGGCCTTGTCGGGGGTGCGCGGGGGCGTGCGGCGCGGGGAGCGCGGGGAGCGCGCCGGGATCTGGTACGACATGTGCATCTGTATGGTGTCGCGCGCGATGCGCTTGTTGTAGGTGAGCGAGTTGGCGCGCGGCTTGCGGCGCGAGAAGTGGCGCTCCACCCACTTGAGCATGGCCAGCACGGAGTCCGGCGACGACAGGCGGCGCTCGGCCGACGTCTTCGTTATGTTGGACGACGCTATGCGGAATGTTGCCGCCATGCCTTTGAGTGCCTGTGGACAGGGTAGGCAGGGTACATAGTCGACAGAGGGAATCTAGTTGCCCAATTTTGAGATATTGAACAATAAAACAATTCGTTTTACGGAAGTCATAAAGAAGTTCAATAGCTTTTACCTCAACTGGTACTGTTTGAAGTGCTGGGTAAAATATTTCATATTATACCACTTTTATTTCAAAATGTAGTATTTATATATTTATTATCTATATATTTAAATATTTATTATCCTTACCAACATGGCATCTTCATCGGTGACGTCATCACCTGCATAAATAATCCTGATACGCTCGCTCCAGTCCAAGCCGAATGCCGTCCTTAGAATGTAAATGGACGCGCGACCTGTAACAATAACAATATCACACTATACAACTTTAACATCTCAAAAATTGTATTTGTTATGTTATTTTTACTATTAAAATTAATTTCAAACTGCCACCGTACATTTTGAGTATAGAGTGTAGATCTCGTATTCTTAGTATTCAATAAACAAATTTAATATTATTTTAATTCGAACTAGTAATTTTTGAAATTTACTCAAAACAAACAAAGCTATAATATTACTATAAATATAGTACTTAAAGGGATATTGATGCCAGAGAGAGTCTAAGACGAAATATGTAACAAATTTTGGAAGAGCTTCACATAGTAATAAAGAATATTAAATGTGTCTTATATATTGAGTTTACTAAAAAACAATATTTAATAAAAAATGTCCTATATTGTGACGATTATACCTCGAGTCACATGGCATGTCATGTGCTTGAATCCAGTGCGATTGCTAAGTTCACAATTTGTATATTTACATTTAACGTTAATAAAATCAGTTCGCCTTGTGCGGGACTTCAACCCGTGACCCCAGCACAGTAGGCAGCGCCGATAACACTCTTACGTCAATGTACACGGTTGTCAAGAGGCGGTGCGATTTGATAACTATGTATATAATTAATCGTTTTTGTTTATATTAAATACTGCAGGAAAGATACAGGATGACGTCTTCGTAACATAAAACAATAGTTATGTTTTAAAGTAAAAAACAAATTGTCATACCAGACTTGTAACTTTTTTCAATTTATAAATACAAACTGTCAAAGAATTGTCAAACTAGTCTCGATGTTTCTTCTATCTATGCCAATTTAATAGGTAGTTAGAATCTTTTAATATTAAGATGAATGAAAGATAATAGGTTAATGTTTATTTAATAATTGAATTTGGTATTTTGTAAACTGTAGGTATTATATATTAGATTTATAGAACATCCTTTGAATTAGGAATTTATTCACTCAATTAAAAAATAATTTAAAGTAGCAAATAAATTTCGATTCTTCTAAATTCTAATATCTTTACTTTTAAATGTATTTCATAAGCAATAATGATATGTTACTTTAATATGAAAATGTTTTTAATTTTTTTTAAATAAAGACACTTTTAAAATAATTTCAAATTAATTATATATAAGAGAGCAACCTTCATATTTGGACTTATTATGTTAGTTACCAGAACCCAGGTACTAGATAAAAGCGCATAAAGTTCTGTCTCTATGTGTTTACCTTTTTAAAAAAAAATAAAGTAAGTTAAGTAGGTAAATAGGTTGGTAATTTTGATTCATCTGTTTACAAGATAAGCAAAACAATTTTCACATTTATGTACATCTGTATATGTATGTTTATGGATATATTGTGATCCTTTCGTCAAAGGTTGTCTGTCAGAGATTGCTACATATAAGCAATAAGATCGTCTTAGCACTTAGCTTATTTGTATATTTTTAATAAACATAGATGTTTGTTTTATTTTTTATTGTTTTCACGCTTTATCCCTTACGTGGCAGGGTAGGCAGAGGGAATAGGCTAGTTTCCAAAATTTTAAAATTAAGTTCACAGTTTACCTTATCATCTATTTAATCCTAAAAAAAAATATTTTGAAAAAATAATAATATTTTCTTTACTTATTTTGCATTCAAAAAATTATATTTAAATTTGTCTCGAAAACGCACATAACTGTCATGGCGTCTTGTGTGACGTCACGCCGTGCAATCGCATCATAACAGTGTTGAGTGCAGTGCCCCACTGTAAAAGCACAGTTATAAAAACGCCAAAAAAAAATATTTTTTTACGTTCCAAATGATAAAAAAATAAGAAAACAGTGGCTAAAACTTGAATAAATTCTGATGAACAAACAAAAGTCACTGTTCACAGCAAAGAATCTTCCAATCATAACGGCGTCAATTTTGGGCAAATTACTGCTGTTTGCCTTAATGAATCCTGTTTCCATGATTAAATATTATTGTCTTCTACGAATTTACTAAAAACTGCTGTATCAATTTGAAGAAAATTACTAGAAAACGAAATATATAAAAAATAGCGCGTTGTATTACAAGACAAACGTCAACAACAACAATGTAGGGGTGAACGACATAAATCGATATATCATAAAATATCGATACATGCACGTGATATATCACTTCAACCCAATATTATCAAATCAAGTAATATCGATATGTACAATCGATATATTTCATTCGATATACCAAATGTCGTGAGAAATTAAAATCACATGCTATTCCTTTTTATATTGATGCTTTATTTACGCAGTGTTACCGCCAATGTGAAATTGACTAGTAAGTTAGTATTGGTAGAAAATGGGTGAGCCTATAATATTGACAACGATATAAAGGCAAATATTCTCCGTGAGGACAGTGCGCAGTGATCAGATGCCAGGTCTACCTACATTTTGGTAGATCTACCAATTTTTACTTCAGTCTGCCTATCTACTACCGTAGATCTAAAATTTACCTATTTTTTTTACTTAGTTTAATTGCTAAAAAAAGTATGTAGTTAAGTATAAAGTTTTATTTTTAATAAATTAAGTTAATTCGTTTCTTCGTCCTAGCTGTTTTTATTTGCATTAATCTGAAACGTTAATGTAATATTCTAAGAATAGTTAAATACAAACAAATTTCTTACAATATATCAAAAATATCGATATATTTGTACAATATATCGCAAAGTTCAAATCTTACAATATATCAAAAATATCGATATATTTGTACAATATATCTATCGATAGATAGAACACTACGACATATTATATCGAAAAAAATATCGATATTTTTTTTATACGAACATCTCTACAACAATGGCGTCTCGCACGGCGTGACGTCACGCTTTTTTATTGGCGTTCATTGTCACGTGACATAGAGCCTAATTTCTTTCGATTCATTTCATTAAAATAAAATTAATCAATGGATATTTTAATAGAAAACAGTATTTTTTGATAAGTAAACATCATGCTCATATTATAGAAATAAAAATCTATCAAGTATGTTCTCAGTGGAAACAAGCCTATTGCAGGAACGATAGGAACTTAGTGTTAAGGCACTTTCCGCCTCTTTCTAGGCATTGCGCGTTGAGTGGCGGAACTCAACACCGAAGTCAACGCTTTGCCTAGTTGCCAGAGCGAAGGTAATGGAAATAGAAATCCATCCACCTTCCCCGAGTAGCAATCACTTATTTATTTATTTATTCATAACATTTAGCAAATATACAAGGAAAGAATTTAGTATAATAACCGTGTTAGTATAAAAATGTGGCACGGTTATTAACGCCCATCTCGAAAGCGTTTTTCTCACAATAACACAGTACTAATTGTCGTAAATATATAAACAATAAATATTTACAATAAGCAAAGCTAGTATAAAATGTATCATTGTCGTGCAATAATGTTTTCTATCCGTCTAAAGTAGTAAGCCTCGCAATGAACGGAAAGCGGGGACGGAGAAAGCAGGGACTAAGCAACGGACTGTCTTAACACTAGGTTTCCACGGTCCCTGCAGTTCCCTCTGCCTACACTGCCATGTGCGGGATAAAGCGTGAAGTTAAAAAAAAAGTAGTAAGCACCCTTGTTCCACTGCACGGGCGGGCGCGCCTCGAGGGCGCAGTGCGCGGGCGCGGGCGTGAACCCGGCGGCGGCGATGAGGCGGCGCGCCGTGTCCGCCAGCGCCGCGCGCTTGGCCAGCGGCGTCTCGCGGAAGTGGAACGTCAGCAGCGCGCCTTGTTCTCCACCCACGCGCCGTCGCGGCACACCTGCTCACGCACGCACAGGTATAGCAAACGTGCGACAATGACGACAGACTTATTGATAAAGGCATGCATAGCCGCTTGGACGCATTTTTTAAGCTGGTTTTTGAATCTGTTTATATATAATATACAGTAATAAAAAATTTGAGTACCGCCACTCAACACACAATGCCTCGAAAAAGGAAAGCGGGAACGGAGTGTTTTAACATTAGGTTCCCACGGTTCCTGCCGTTCCTTCTGCTTACCCTGCCATGTGCGGGATAAAGCGTGAAGCTAAAAAGTAAAAGTATCCTGATTTTTTATCCTTAATTACTTGCTTTTATAATAACTTTCGACAAATATCTTCTTTGTTATTACACAAAACTGTAGCAGTCCGAGCGAGAGTTCCTGTATGCTTATAAGGGTGAGCGAGAGATATGAAAAACAAGATTTATGACTCGATTCGCACGTTTGTAATAACTCAAATATAGTCTTAAGACGCTTACTGACAGACGCTTACTGGCGAAATAGGAAGGTCATATTTAAATGTTGCATTTTACTATGTATTATTTGTAGTGCGTATGGATAATTATTCCCATCATGTTTATAATTTTTCTCTCACAATATTTTGCATGTGTAATTCTTTGTTTAGTTTAAGTGCCAGAATACAAATTTTACTTCAAGCTCTACTGCACTGATGTGATAAAGTAAACAAATAACTATATCATTTATATATATACCTGTTCTTGTAAAGACTTCAACAGTTCTACAACTTTATCTTGTAGCTCCATAGGCATAGGATGGACGAATTTACTGCCATCAGGATGTAAAATTTCCAAACCATGGTTACCAGCGTATGTAATACCTTCAATTCCGACCTAAAAGTTGAAAAAAAAAGTTAATTAACCCGTGCAGAGTAAATAAGTTAATGCTTTTCCGCATCTAGATAGGCATGAAGCTCTATGTCAAATCTCGGAGTGTCCTTTCTTGTTTATTTGAAATTGGGATACTGCATGTTAAGTAATTAACAAGTAGTTTGAAGACAAAAATGAAAAATATTTTTAAACTTTAAATAATTAATAAATACGATAAGTAATAAAGTATTTTCTAAAAATAAAAGAAAAAAATTACGATACCAACACGTATTGTTTCTCGCAATTCGACTTAGATTCGAAACCTTGTGTGCGCACGCACAGCACTTCGTATTACCAGAGCGGTAAAAAAATGTAATAAATAAAGAATTTAAAACATTGAACTCTTTATTTGCTTGTTAGTTGTTGTTTAGTAAAATAAAGTGAGCGCTTTTAAGTCTTCTTTCAGCCCATCATTACAAAAAAAGAAAATATCTAAATTTTAGTATAATTTAAAGTAAAATACATAAAAAACGCATACAAAAGACACTAGCTACTAGCTAGTACAAAACGAACTTTAACATAATGACGTACAATCCGTCCGGCCTCTAGAAGTGTTACGCAACGATATCGAGACCTGGTTAGATCTGGGATATTGACCATGTATAGTTTAACAGAATGTTTTTAATCAACAAGATAATAACGGTCAAAGTTTATATATAATAATGATTATTGCGAACTGCCATTAATATCGTAACATTCCACTAATATATACAAATATCGTAAAAACGTAATTTTTGATTGTGTATATGTACTGAAAACACTTTAAAACAACCGAATCCATGTATATTTTTTAACGTCACGCTAAAATCATTTGTCGCAGATCATCTATGAATTATGTCAAAACCAGAGATAATATCTCTGTAAATTTAACTTGAGTGTAGCTTGTAAGTAAGTAGGTTGTGTAAATGGTTGCAGTAAAGCAAAGGTAGTAAAAAGCGGGGACGGAGAAAGCAGGGACTAAGCAACGGAGTGTCTTAACACTAGGTTCACACGGTCCCTGCAGTTCCCTCTGCCTACCCTGCCATGTGCGGGATAAAGCGTGAAGCTAAAAGGTAATGTATGAAAATTAATTTTAAAATTTATAATAAAATTAAGCATAGCATCAATTCATCACAAGTATTTCATTTTGAACAAAATTGTACTTTACATCATTCTACTTCATATACTAGGACTTAGAGATCCTAGGACTTTTTAAATAACTTGGGTCGGTTTTTTGAGATATTCAAATATGTAATTCACTTTTTAACTTCGTAGCTAATATGAAATTAAGCTATATGGGTGGAAGTATTTGATTTCCAGCGACTGAAATATTGCAATAATTTGCTAGAAATTTAATTAAGTTATAAGGTTCTAATAAATATTTATCTTTACTTAGTAAAATTAAAATGTTTATACTAACTTAAGAAAATAATTATTGCACAACATTTACACGCAAGTAAAAATCAAAAGAAACTTCACAAGTAGGCTTTCAATCTTTATAATAAAACCATAACAAAAAGTTTTGAATAGTCATTTTCCATTGAGGTGTCAGTATTGTCAGTACTGTCAAAAAGTTACTACCTCGGATGGCAGGACAGAGGCTGAGAAAAGTCGGCGAAAGACTTAAAAGTTTCTATTTTTATTAAAACTTACTTACTCACTACTTTCATTTTACAATATATACATGATAATCATAGACTTCCCGAAGAGTTCATTAACAGTATTAAATCCCATGAACAAATATTATTATAATAATCAGGAATAGAATAAATATACTTTGATAATACATTTTATACTTTAACTTTAAATTGTTTAAATGAAAGATTTGAACTTCCTTTTCCCTAGAGATTTTTGGTACATATACATCTTGTCCACAAATGATTCTGGTAGGGGATCGAATTTACAACCGTCGCATTTACCGACAGAAGCTGTATACAATACATGACATAATTTTTCGCTCCAATCAACTTAAAATAATTACCTAAGATGAAGAACTTGAATTTGTCCACAGTTCATATTATTATATTAATTTTATTTAAATTTAATTAGTACGACGAAATTAAATAAGTACGACGATAGATGGCGCTGAGTTCCATTATATATTATATTTGATACGTAATATCATTGTTTGTGGAGAACGCGATTAAAGTTATTATCAACGTTTGTGTATCCCGCAATGATATAAAAGTAAGAAAACGTATGTAACTTAAAGATATAAATAAATGCGTAGGCGCAGAGCAAATCGGTGTTTTATGAACCAATAGAAATACGTTGCTGAGATTAGCGCGCATTAACAAACAAAAATTGAAAAAATGTCTGGTTTTAAAACTCAATATACTTAAGTGGTGTGACTTTAAGGAATACTTATGAGCACAAAGGATTCAGAGAATCTATGTCTATTCAAGGATATATCTGTGTAATAAACCACTGAGGATATGTGTCTATATTTTTTAATATACTATCATAATACTACTGGTTATATAGTGTTTAAATATTTTCATATTGTAATAATACATTTTATTGCCCAAGCAAGCAGAATTAGAATAGCAGTCTTAGCAACTTTGTCTTACTAGATCGGGAAAATAAATTCAATTCATTCATAATTCCAAACGCTGTCCCATTGTGTAACGATATATAAACTATTTCACGCTTCATTCGGTAAAAAGTTTCCATAAAAAAAACATCATATCATATACATAATCATAACATCTCTCTTTTAAGGTCGATTCTCACTCGTTAATAAAGTTATATGTTTATTATTGTTATAACCTATACTAGATAACCCAATTAAAATCAATACACGAACTAAAATTTCTTTAATACAGTACAGCCAGCACCTAAACATACATATTTGAGGTTAAGTGAACAATGATAAAAGTTCATTCATAGATATTTGAGATTTTAGTATAGTTTTTGTTTTGCAAACATTTAGCGTAATGACCGCTCTCGGTTGCCCACTTGTTATCTAATCGAGCCGCATGATTTAATTTTAGGACGTTTGCATCATTATATAGAACAGGATGCGGTCATTTCTTTGTTATGAGTACTACTTGCTTATAAGACACGTAATAGACGTGTTTATTATTGTGCAAATCGGTTTGTTATTGTTAATATAATGTTGCACTTTGCCTGCATTAATTTGCAGTACAAGTTTTATTGCCTTCAACTTTAAAGAGTCAATTATCATTCGTTAAACACATAAATAAATGTATAAATACACACAAGGGTAGGTAAGCTTAACGATTTTTAAACAATATTATACACTATTCAGTGATGGCATCAACGTGAAGGAATAAGTGATAGAGGAGTGGTAGAAAGACATATACAGCCAGATTCTTTGGTAAGAGAGAGATCCTTGGATATTAGCATAAAACATTGATAGTTGTAACAATTATCAAAACGCTTAGCTTTCAGCGTGGCCAGGTTTGCGTTACGATTTTAATAGTAAAAAAAAAATAAAAATTTACAGATATAAAATTGCTGTCGTACGCACTACTTTTCTTTAAAATAAATTAGATATATTTATGTTTTTATTGTTTTTTCTTTTTCTGTGATATACATATTTTTTTTTTATTTTGTTTATATATACTGTACAATTTCTATTTTTGTAAAACTTCACAATTACAAGTCAAAAGAAGTTCTATAGGTATAAGTTTTCATTACGCGACCCATATCATCAAACAAAAGCACAGACACTACTATCTTAACAGTACATTAATATCAAAGGTTCATTCTATTCTATAGGCTCATTTCAAAAAAAAAAGAAAAAAAAAACTACGAACCATTTCCTTGACATTGTTGACGTTGCGGCCGGATATGATGGCGATGTACACGTCGGACATGTTGGACAGGCGCTGCAGCGTGTGGCGCGTCTCCAGCGGCAGCGTGGCCAGGTCGGGGTGCGGCGCGATGGGCGCCAGCGTGCCGTCGTAGTCCAGCAGCAGCGCCAACTTCTGCGTGTAGCCTATGTACCTGTCGAGTTCACGTTTTTAACATAGGTTTCGATTTTTTTATTCGTTTAGGTTGGCGTATCGTATATGTTATCCAAACTAAAGAACTATACAAATGTTTAGATGATAAAAAATGTTTATTTATTTTTTTATTATATTAGCTGGCAAACGAGCATAAGGGCCACCTGATGTTAGGTGGACACCTTCGCTTGTCCACATCGTTTAACATTCGTTGTAACATCCACAACCTGAGAAGATGATGGACGCGTTGCGATATGCAAATATTTATGTGCGAGCAGAATTATAAATATAAAACATGATAATAATAATTACAGACAGAAAAGAGAAATAAATGTAAACATCAATATAACACAGAATTATAGACATTGATTGAAATTGTCATTTTTTAATTTTATGTTTTTATTATTTTAGCATTCCGTTTTTTTTTTATTTTAATTAATATAAACGAATTCTTATAGTTTCCAGTGAATCCCTACACGATAATTAAACCTATGTAATGTGAAAATTCTTAACAAATTCAAGTATCATTACTTTTCTGAAACTGAAACAATTTTCAAGCGACAAAGTAATCAAAACTTACTTAGAAAGATATTCGTCAAAGTCGTCAATAGTGACCGGCTGCATGGAAGTGGCTCCAATGTCGTCGGCCTCTTCCTCCAGGGAGTCCATGGCCTTGAGGAAGGCCTTCATCCAGCTGTCCACGTCGTTCTGTTGCTCGCGGTGTCGCAGGTGGTTCATGCGCACCGTGCGCTCGTCCTCTGGCATTATGAGAGCTCTGGGTGAAAAAAATATTTAATTATGTATATATGTGTACTTTTTATATGTCGTTTCGCCCTTGTATTCGTAGCGTAGCACATGACATTCCAACTAACTATACTTTACGTACAAACATCTACACTTAATAAAGTTTGTAAAGCTTCAATGGTAGTACAAAAGTAAGTACCTATAATAGTTTGTATTTTTGTTTAGACGTTTGAAATACTCATTTATAAGAAAAAAATAAATTTACATTTCGCTGAAGTTCTTCATTAATATTAAATAAAAATAGATTTAGAATTTTCTTAGTCTTTCTTTAGCACAAACTGTACCATATAAATGAATCATTAAAAACGCATTAATTAAAATAATAATTAAAAAAAAATCGTCATGGCGCAAACGCGTAGCGTCTACCTGTAAACTCTACGGTCTGTGGGTTCAGTTCCCACTTGGGGAAGATGGCTTTTTCTATTTCCATTTTTCATTCTGGAAACTAGGCTAAGCGTGACGTTTATATCCGCCACTAAACACGCAATGCCTCTAAAAAGGAGGACAGCCGGGACGGAGAAAACAGAGATTAAGCAACGGAGTGTCTTAACACTAGGTTCCTATGGTTCCTGTAATTTCCTCTGCTTACCTTGCCCTGTGCGGGATAAAGCGTTAAAAAAATTAAAAAGTTGAATACTTGTTGCAATAATAAATAATTAAAAATGTTACCTGTGTATGACTTCAGCTGCATCATCAAGCTCGTAGGGGTTGCATATAAGAGCCTCGTGCATCATCTCCCCGGCCCCAGCGAAAGGGGACACTATCAAGACACCAGGGGGTTTGTTTATTTGACAGGCTACAAACTCCTTAGCCACGAGGTTCATACCGTCCCGTAACGGTGTCACGAGCGCCACCGCCGCGTCACGGTAGAAAGCGGCCAGTTCATCTTGACCCACGCAACCGTAGATATACCTTTATCATTTAGGCTTTATAAAAATATGTTCAGGGATTATTTAACGAATTTTATTCCGTTTAGGTGTTATGAGATGTTAAGAAATGAAATGCTT
The DNA here is from genome assembly GCA_037178615.1 of Dione vanillae. Classification (NCBI taxonomy): domain Eukaryota; kingdom Metazoa; phylum Arthropoda; class Insecta; order Lepidoptera; family Nymphalidae; genus Dione; species Dione vanillae. Next base: position 103,982 of record JAZFAU010000038.1, on the reverse strand, counting down.
TAAACGAATATTTTCTTTAAAAAGGGTTTTCTAATAAAGTTAGCACACAAATATATTTAAAATACTTTTGATATACGAATTAGAACAGGGAACTTTGGTATAAGAGATAAGTAGTATAAACATAATAAATTAAGATGTATAATATGAATTTCATTTTAAGTTGCTGATTTATATTCTATGACATTACCTAATGGGCGACCAGTTTGGCGTTGTAAAGCGCCCGTTAATCCTGCCAACTAATTGATCCATTTCTTCCTTTAAATCTTGATATTCCTTCACATCAGTTCTCGAGGGCACTGATATTTGTAATAGTACAACTTTCTCAATATGTTCTGGATGTTTCTCTAGAAGTCTTTCGAAGGCTTTCAATCGATGCACCAGACCTTTAGTATAATCTAATCTATCGACCCCAAGTATTACTTTTTGGCTCGTCGACAATACTGGTTTCGCGTTCTGAGCTAGTGAGACAAATCTATCGAAGGGAACTCCTATAGGCAACGGCCGGACACAAATAGTGCGTCCACCCAATTCAACTAAAAGATTTTTCCTGTCAACGCGGCAACCTAGATTTCTTTGGCAACAATCAATGAAGTTCAAGCAGTAGTCTGTTATGTGGAAACCGACCATGTCACAACCTAGGATAGAAAAAGATTAATTAAGAGATTAAAAGATTAATCATTCTACATTAAAATATACAAAATTATATTAAACTATTATATTTGAGTAACATCGTAGCGCAAAGGCGCTGTCAGCCTGTAAACGCGACGGTTTGTGGGTTCGATTCCCACTCGGGGAAGATAGATATTTTCAGTTCCATTTTCTTCGCTCTGGTAAATAGGCAAAGCGCGGCGTTGAGTTACGCTACTTGACACTCAATACCTCTAAAAGACATAAAGCGGGGAGCGGAATGTCTTAACACTAGGTTCTCATGGTTCCTGCGGTTGCCTCCACCTCTACCCTGCTATGAGCAGGTAAAAGCGTGAAGTTATAAAATATTATATTTATAATAAGCTTACCTAAAATTCCTTGTAAAACCTCATCGGACCATGGGAAAAGCCTAAAAATGTCCCACGGTGGGAATGGAATATGTAAGAAAAATCCTAGTTTGCACTTTAATTCATTTTCCTCCGCCTTCTGTCGAATCCAATTCGCTGCTAACATGAGATGGTAGTCATGTACCCATATTATAGGTGGACAGTTTCCATTTTTCTCTTTTTTCTCTTTTAGCATCTTCAAGGCCAGTATGGTTTTCTCCGCGAATTCTTCGTTAATTTTAATGTAAGCCCGCCAGTGGTCCGCGATGAAGGTGGCACGATCTGGCATGGAGTGGAACAAGGGCCAGAATGTCCCATTACAGCAGCCATTGTAATAGCTATCGAATAATTTCGGTTCAGCGTGAATTGCTACAATCTGTAACAAGTAATTTTAATTATTTAGGATATGATATATACATATACAGTTAGGTGCAGAACTGAGTCAATATGTCGTCATCATTAGATTATATGAATTATATCAATATTTATTAAAAATATAAAAAAATAAAATATATTATAATTGAGCGAGTGAGGAGCGCAGCGACGAGCGAAGCTCTCTGTTAGTGGGGGTCTATGCATTCTTTGTTCGCTAACTCCTCCTAGACCACTGAACCGATTTTGATCGGATTTGTTTTAAACGATCACTGTGGTTATGAGGAGTGCCAACATATATAAAAAACTGTGATCGGACATGTCCTTGAGGAATAATTGAGAAAAAAACCAACAAAATTCGATTTTCATTGAAAATGCATTGGATTAGCTTGCGCGTGCAATTTCTCTATGGCCAAACACATTGTGAACTTAATTTATTGAGAAACCCATTGAAATTTGCTAGCGCGCGCCATAAACAGAGATTTCAATTCCCCAGCATAACTCTATGGTACAATTATCACCCCTCATCCCTCAAGGACATCATTTCATGAAATGCGATATAGCTACCACTTGGACCTAATTTCCATGCAAAGTTTCATCGAGTTCTGTCAAACGGCCTCGGAGGGAACAGGCTACAAAAAACGGCGAAGTGAACATATAAGAGCTTCGCTTCAAAAAGTGTCTTTATTGTACCGCTTCCGCGCTCGCTCAATTAACAGGCCGGATGGGCTGAATACCTAGTTTAAAACTATATCCCTCTAGTTAATAGCCCATACAGGTATTGTCCCGTAAATACGTTTCAAAACGTTGGAGTATTTGAAAATGATAGACTGACTTTTGTACCGTTCTATATCCAATTGTACGCTTAAGCAATAAACTTGTTAAGACCTGTTAGAATTAGGGAATGTCAATTTCGCGTTGTTTATTGTTCAGTACCATTCTACAACGCATAAGAATCGCATCCACTTGTTTTGAAAATAATTATAAACACAATTTTTTATCATGAGAGCAACTTCAAAGTCTGTTGTAGAATCTGCTACAGAGTTGCTTCAAAACGGGAAATCGACAAGAGTTATTGCTCAAAAGTTAAATATAAGTCAATCAACAGTACAGAGAATAAGAGCAAAGTGTAAATTTCTATGCTAAAAAATGTTGGTGGTCGTACCAAAAAGTCACTGATAGAGAGGTAAGAAAAATTATTTACTACTTAAGATCTAATAAAGCGTCTTCAGCATCAGAGGCGGCGGCACTTTTAAGGAAGACACCAGCACGTCAGTGAGTAAGTGTACTGTTCGTCGGTCATTACACAAAATGAATATGCGAGCTGTAGAGAAGAAAAAGAAACCGCTCCTTACGAAGAAAAACATTACAGCAAGAAATTGTTTCGTAAAACAGCACATTGAACAGTACAGTGGACTGAATGTGATTTTACGAAGGTTATTTGGTCCGATGAGACAGATTAATAGATACGGCACAGATGGACGGCAATGGTCATGGAAGAAAGAGGGTGAATCATTACAATCAAAGGATTCCATTCAAACGGTGAAACACAGTGGTGGTAATATCAAACTGTGTATCAAACAAATTCATAAAATCGATGGAAATATGGATGGTAAAATGTATCTCAACATTCTTAAGACACATCTGATGACAACTGTAAAAAATATGCCGTATCCTGTCAATGAAGTCATATTCCAACAGGATGACGACCCAAAGCATACATCGAAAATAGTAAAAGATTGGCTTAATAAGCAAAATTTTCAAGTCCTCCCATGGCCACCACAGAGTCCTGAGTTTAGGGCGTACTTGAAAAACATGCTGTTAAACGAATATAAAGCACCACCATCGAAATTAAACATTCTCTGGGAGCGAGTACAAAGTCCCACCAAAGTGTTGTGAAAAACTAGTAAAGTTTAGAAAGTAGAGTACAAGCAGTTAAAAAAGCAAAAGGTTATTTATTAAACCAAATATTAAAAATATGTTTTTATTATATTTTGGGACTGGTGCAAAAGTGAACCAAATGTAATTGTGGTGATTTTATTTCAAAAAAAGGTTTATGATTGTCAGTTTTTGTTGATTAATACCTAAACAAATAAAGATTTAAAATATTAAAATACATATTTTATTTTGTAATTAATGACGATTCTATTCACCTATTTTTATAATAACGTAAGGTATTGACTGAGTTCTGCATCTAGCTGTATATATACACATATATACAGTTACTAGAGGACGCCCACGGATCAGCAAAATGATTCCTAGGTTAATTCAAACACATCGACACTAACATCAACGACGACAGTCATCATCTGCAAGTTACACAGACTGTCTTTCTGTGGATTGGTGGTGGCGGTTCAGTAGAAATCGTAATATTTTATTTTCACCATAACTTCAAACAAAGTGTCCAATTTTAATCATTCAAAGACCAAATGTTATGTGAATAAACTATATTTAGTGATGAAATAATTTATTTTAATAAGGATTATTAGCGTGAGTAAAATAAACGCGTTTAAATAAAAAAATGGTTGTTGTGCCTTAAAGATAGGTATAGTGTGTCGTGGACTTTTTTATAGATATTGATAAGATTTACAATTAATTAAAACATTTACATACATATGTATGTAATGTATATGTATATATGCATGTGTGTATATATGGTCAAAATGACATTTAATTATTTTAAGCGTTAGGTAAAATTACACACATGCCTTGACTTGTATTGCATTGTTATTTCTATGATAACCATCATATCATTAAGCCACAATGTAGTTTTATTTTTCACAGTAACTATCTACCACAATAATGTATTTACCTAAAGCATTATAAATAAATTCAACAGTACCTAATGTATAAAATGATAATTAATATGAATATAGAATTACTTTCATATATCGACAACAAATAACAAACACTAGCATATAATTAGATTTGCTTTACTTTTAAAAGGTATAATATATTTTCTATAAAAAAATAAATGTAGTAAAACGAATTGTGTAGTAATATAGATAATTGAGCTGCAGCCTGCAATTTTATTTGCGTGCGCTATAAAAACGTTAAGCCGGTTTTTCTATTTCCGTTGAAATCTCGGAAAACCTTCTATCAATCTTGGAGAGAAGTGAGATGCACCTTACTACATTCCGAGTCAAACTTCTCGTTTCTACTCATCATATTTTAAGCTATCTGTCTGAGTTACTTAAAAGTAATATAATATATATTCAATTTATAAAGATAACGGAGAAATAATTACATTTCCATATTATAAAAGTTTTGTGTGAATTATCTTTATATAGTCTTAACTAAATAACTAATTAGAAAGGAAGCGATGCCGTAAGGGTAGTAAATAAAGTAATTATAGTTATATATGAAAAGTTTTAACATTTGTTTTATTAATAATTTATCTTTACTTAAAGTTTAGTTTTTGATAGTTACAGAAAAAGAAACGACTGGCAGAATGAAGGCAAATAAGAACGAAACCTTAGGTTATAAAAGGATTATATTGATATATTTTTAATTTTAATAGTTTTACTTTGACTAAACTTAAACAAAGCTCAATAGTTATAACTCTTCATATTATATTATAAAAAAGGCAATATAACATTATACTGTAGACATTAGTCAGTCTTTAGAAATGAAGTTTTAAAGTCTTTTGTTTCATATATCTATATAAAAAGCTACATCTGATAGGTAGAAAGCGTCACATACTTCCTTCAAGAACATCTTAAACTTAATAAACATAAAGAAAGGAGGTTTGGAAGGACGATTTGTAAAGAGGTTGTCTTTAATTCTGAGTGTAAGCATTTGGTATAAATCTATTATCGAGATAGTAACAAAAGATAGAGTAAATGGAACAACTATGGATTGTGCACAAACAGCAACGATTTATAAATACAACAAATGCTGAAACCGTTTTAGTACTCTTATCTGATAATAGTGTGAGTAATTATCACCTCTAGCATCTCTTCCGTACAATTATTCACATAGTATGGAAAATTACTGCAATATACCTTATTACAGAGTCTTTAAATATAAATATAAAACATAACTTTCTATAGAAAATATAGCAACAGGCAATATCAAAATAAAATTATTATAATTCAATCTAAGAATACAAGTAAACAAAAAAGATATATTCGGGATTACGTTAAAATTATTTATATTTCGCCACTCAACAAACAAAGAATCGAAGTGTGATGTGAAACGGAGTGTAAGACACTCCGTTTCACATCACACTAGGTTCCCTCTGTTTATTTTGCATGGTACTGTGTAAAGCAAAAGTATATGCATAAAGGGCAAAATAAATTAATCAAAAATAACTATTTTTATTTACTTAAAGGCTAATTCTCGTCGGAATCATCAATAGATTTGTATGATAATCGAATATAAATTACTTTTTTCAGTCAATGACCTCATAATATAATGCAAACCTCCATTAAGAAATATTATTGAATTGAGTCATTATTAGAGTAGTAATAAATAATCTGTTAATAATTTTAAAATATAACAGGATAAAATTTAAGTAAAATAAGTAGTTTCTACAACAAGTAGAAAATGCCATATCGATAGTTGTCTACTGTAAATATTTATTCAATGTCTCGAAAGTAGAATAAAACATAGGTATTACTAGGTCAGACTAGGTCAGATCAGAATCCACTGCCTACCCTACTACATTATGTAGCATACAACCATTTTGCTTGTCATAAAGCGATCTTTCTGAAATGGTATAATAAATTGTAAACATAATAATAATAATTACACCAAGATATAATAAGAAATATGTAACAAGATTTTTTTTGCCAACTCCTAGTCGCACCTAGGATTGACATTATATTATTTAGCTTCAAATTCATATCGTAAAATAGTTAATTATAACGTAATTTTAATCGAATTTAATAAATTAACTTAAACGGTACAAATTTATTCGAGTAATAGTAAATAGTGCTACGGAAGCGAGTGTGTCTCGTCCCTAGAGAATAAATGATGAACATTAATGGCTGCTCAGAAGGTACAAACGACGGTCTATTCGGCCATCAGGAGGGTCTCTGGTGACTCGAGCAGTGATGAATGTGGAAATGTTCATCATTGATTAATTGATTAATCCGCTCGCTCGTGTCTATCCCCGATTGACATAAATTCATCGTCTTATAGTCTTTATCAACCAACACTGCTCTCTTTGAAAGAGCTACACATATGATATCCTTGACTCTCAATTTAAATTTGTCATTACTTATTAGAGCATGCTTATTACGTTTCACAATGCCTGCTAATAAGCGATTTTCTAATCCTCATAGTTATGGCCTACTAAAGGAGACAGCGAATGTCTACCGAGTTACCTAGATTCCTTCAAGCCTAGACTAGTCTAGCGTCCTTCAAACCATCCATAAACTCAATGAAATCTATACATAAAGTTTAATTTTATCTCTACAGCCTTTTGGGTGGTGTGACAACATACATATATTATGATCATTTTCATATAGCATAGCAAAAACAAAAAATTATCAGATGCAGGTTAAGTCGTAAGTTTATCTTAGAGGAATAATATTTTCGCCAGCAATAATATGTTATTATATAAGTGTAAGCGTTAACTGCGTAAATTGTAAACACATCGTAATTATTTGTTCAATCGTATTGTCATGTCTCTCACGAGTGTACAAGGTCAGACCGCTATTCTAATGGCTTTAAGTAGCTAAGTAGCAGCCAGCCCAGGGTAAGAAGTTTAATTTACCATTGCCTGGGTATTCATTTTATTATAACTTTAAGATTTTTTAGAATACAGATTCAAAATAAAGAAAAATAATTCAATAGATCTGTCTGCCCTTACACATTGTTGAAAAAGCAAGTATCTATTTATTTATTTCATTTCATTTTAAGTTTTACATGAACATTAAAGTTAGTTTTGTCGAAAATAATTCTATTCTAAAAGGTTTCATGTTAAGATGAAGACATTAACTATTTTATGTTCCTGGAAATTTCACGAGCTGAAATTTTGTTTTATGCAAAATGTACTTTTTAAGTTGAAATATATAAAAAGGAACACTTTGGTGATATTATTTTTGATTTTCCCCAATTTCGATTTTGCAAAAACAAAGAAATTTTAGTTTTTGAAAAAAAAAAAGAAAACGTTAATATGAATATAAATAGTGGAAAATTAATATATACAACACACCTTCCTTGTTTACGGCTGCGTCAAGAAGGCGGCGGTCCTAGTACTTTTAACTGGCTCGTTGCAAGAATAATTATAGCGCATATATTACGAACTATATGAACAAATAAATGTATATACAATTTTATCAACAATTTCTAAGAAATATAAATCATTTTATGTATGAATTGGAAGAAACATAGTTTTATTTGTGATTATTAGTGTTAATCACATATTAAAGTGTTATTAGGGTAAAAAAAATACTTATGGAAAACACAAAAATTTTGAACACAGCGGGATTTTAACCCGGGCCTCATGCAAACCCTCTTCCTACTGAGGTGCTAACATCGCAAGTTTTATATAGTACATAGGAATTTCGACGCGGCGTGATGATGAGCGCATGGCTTAGCGATCAGAGCCCTTGCACAAATCGGTTACTTGCTTCAAATCCCATTTAATTTTTTATGTTGTCTTTAAATAAGAAGCATAGTTATTAATAAGTAATAATATTATTTAATAATCATAATAAATCAATTACTTAATTTTTTTTTCTGATTTACTAAGAATAAATTTGTCAATTTATTCATATTTCTATCAGACGGGAAAATAAAAACAATTCATTTCAACGAGTGGGCATCGAACACACAATCACTGCTTTCACACGTAGATGCTATAAACAACATGTTAACATGCTTGGACAAGCAATAGGTTAAGTTAGTGTATTATATTCACCTTACTAGATAACAGTCCAGCGGTAGGCGTCTTGTCGTTAGGATCAGATTCCGGAATTTTCTCATTGGGGTTGTCCAAGTGAATACCAGGCCAGCCCACCCAAATGCCGCTACCTCGAATCACCACCGGAGCTACAGCGGTGACGAGACCACCGGCACTAAAAATCGATTAATTTTATTACTTATTTGGCGATACATGTACTAAAAAAGTTACAATCACTAGTATATCATCAATCAATTTAATTAACTAAGGGTACTTAAAAACAAAACTTTGCCTTCCTGACAGTGTCAAGCAAGAGAAAACCTTGTTTACATCTGTTACATCGTCTTCTGCTATGAACTCTTTTATACATGCTCGACTTTAGGGCCTTCTTTTCGTTTTTATTTTGACCTTATTGATACTGTGTTCTCAAATTTCAACCGAGTGTCTTATATAATGTTATCTATAATTTTACTAATAAAATCCTAGCAATAATATAAAATTTGACTACATAGTTGATTTAAAATACTTCACATTTTAATATGTATTCCATTTGAAAAGACCTTCATGTTAATAGCAAACTTAGTTCATGTGGTTATGTATATGACGATAACAATGAAATTCTCATGGAAATAGTAAATATCAGACCTTAGATATAAATATTTATGATATTTGTTAGGAAACATACTCTATCGTATTATCAATACTAGATATTACTCTTGTTGTACATATATGTACATAGTAGTATATATATATATATATATATATATATATATATATATATATATATATATATATATATATATATATATATATATATATATATATATATATATATATATATATATATATATATATATATATATTGGCCCTTGGTCGTCGCTATTTTATCATTTATTTTCCGTATTAACTAAATGCAAAATATTGAACATATATTAATTACAGCTTTTCACAGTAGTTAGATACAGTGCACAAGTAATGTACACTCACTGTTAAAGGATTTACAAAGCAATAAATAAAACTTTTGACACTTAGTAGAGAAAATATTTTTAAGAATGAAAATTTTATTTTAGGCTAAGTTTTTGATCTTAGCTTTATATAATAATAAAAATATTATTAAAAATTATAATAGTATAAGTTAAGACAGGCATTTATAGCGTTTTAAACACCAACACATATGAAATGAAGCTTTAAATTAAAACCTTCAAAACAGACATTTTTTGTCCAAGGCACTATTTTCGCTTACCCGACGAATTTAATACAGAACTGAACGTCGAACTTTGTCTTTTCAATTTAAAAATTTTGAGATATCTAACATCGTATAACAGTTAGACGCTGTCCCACAAATTCCATAACACATAAAGCCAATCTAACATATCTGAGGCCGACTCATTAGTAACTCATCAAGATATGCATATGTAATTTATTTGCCATAAAATAGTCAATTACTATTAATATTATTGTTTGTCTTAGCCTCGATGTACTACGGCTTGTTCATTAATCTGTTTTATATTAATCATTAATACTTATCGCATACGTGGAATGTTTAGACTAAGCTAGCAATTAAGTGAAGTGTCAATTGGTAATCATATAATTTATTTATTATATATTATTTATTATATATAATACACACGAGATTGAAACTGATGTATACCACTGGTAAAATAACATGTTTATTATAATCGACATTTAAATTTGAATATAATATAATCTAATGGTTATACTTCAATTCTATGCAAATCATATAAATAAAATGTCTATTTATTCACGCATCTTACAAAGGAAGTAAGTAAAATCTAATATTTTCCACTTTCGAGTATTACTATATCAGTCCCTAATAATTTTCATGAATAATTTTTACTTGAGATTTATATATACCAACAAGTATACCGCGTATATATTGCGTAAAATATAACAAAAATTGAATGATTTTAAGACTTGACTTAAGTTTTCCGAAAAGATTTGACACGTACACTTAAATAATTTTTAAGGTAACTTAACATTCACAAAGGAATCTTCTGGATAAAACGATAAAAGCCACTGTTGTTTTAATAGTCCTGTAACGTATAGTTGTAGAACAAAATATTAGGTTGTATTACTTCGAAAATATTTGAGATACCTGAGTAAATATTTAAGAATAGCTCAAAATAAACAGTTTAATCCTAGAGTACTCCATGCATACATAGGTGGTATCACTTTAGCCTTTAGCGACTAAAATAGCCGCTACGACTAGCACTATTTTTAGGTAAGTATTGACTTTTCTAAACACGTCTTTCTGTTTACCAGAGTTTCAATATTAAAAAATATTTTTGATATCTCTTTTTTTACCGTACATTCTCCTTTGTGTGTTCTCCATTCAACGTGACATTGGCGAAGTGAATTGTGCTCAACTGGCACGCTCGAAACGCCATAAATAAAAAGAAGAAGAAGAAAAAATATTTTGTTTTCAACTTAAAAATATGAATTAGATTTTTAAATTTCATTTATTTTTCATATTTGGACTATCCAATTAAAATTTGATAAAAAGCTAGCATCTATAGAGGTTGTCAGATAGGTTCACTTTTTGAGTCTACGTAAATAAACTATCTAAATAAAATCTTTTACAATTAGGTAATGTTTTTGTTAAAAAAAATACTTAAAGCAAATATTTATACAAAATTTAAACGCTGCGGGATTTGGACTAGGTTTGTTTGTATATTGATTATTGGCCTCAAATCTCAGTACACGTGTCTATTTGACAATGTATTTTCCCTTTCGAAATTTTAAGTAAGTATAAAATAATCTCAATTTATCAAAAAATGAAGGTTATCACTTGGTTTCAAAGAGGAGAGGGGTTCAAATCCGGCTGCATTTAAATATTTATATGTTTTCTTTAAATATTTTTTCTATCCTTATTGTAGATTAGCACTTAAAAATTATAAAATTATTTATCGCTCTGTCCAAGAATGTTTATATGATAAAAAAATATTGAAATAAGAAACATCTAAATTTCTTGCAGAAATAGCTAGCATCATATTTTTTTGTAATTATACTAGTTATTGTAATTTTTACACTGGATAGAGCAACTAATAGTTTCATGTTAATTCTTCTTAGGATAGATTTTCTTTCCGAGTCGGTGGTTATTTTTGTGTTAATTAAATAGTACTTGCTCTTTTTTTATTTTAAATTTATATGGTTTTTTTTTCTTTTTTAATTTATTTAAAAATACACAATTAAAAATATACAATTGAACTATTTAAAACCTACTAGATGTAGTGTGTAGCTCAACATTGATTTATCCTTGACCTCCCATCTTCTTTCCTTCGTAAAGAACGAGCAAGCTCTACCTATATATTTAATAACTAAGAATAGGTACTAAAGTACGTTATTTGTGAAGTACTAAGGTACGTATATTTGTGAAGTATCTATTAGTAACGAAATTGAAATTTATTTCTGCTTAACGAAAAAAATTGTAACACATTTATTGAAAAAATATCGTTGAATTAGATATATACACACGTCCTACTAACCTTGTAGGCATATACTTTAAACTAACTTAAGTTAAAAAATAGTATATGAGGTATATACGAGAAACTTGTGTTTGTAATGAAATTGTTATTAAATTACTTTTTACATTTTTTTTTCTTTATAGTGAGATTCAAAGAATTGAAATTTAAAAAAAAAGTCACAAGAATCTGAGAAGTTCATATGTACTTTGTACATATGTACTTACTTTAAGTTACATATATATGTAATATGTACATAAATATAAGGCCCACCTTCATGATCAAGGTCTGTTTAAGTAATTAACATTTGTTTAATAATTACGTTTATCTGATAAGAGCTATAAAACACTAAGTTTTTCATGACTTGGTGTACCTATTCATTGCTCAATATATTTTAATCCCTGATATTATAAATAAACTTATACTCTATTTCTAAATTACCGCTTAATTGACTATTGATAAAATAATAATAAAATAACAATTTGTGCCGCCGCGCCGGCTTTATTTTGGATGGACACCGAGAAGCTTCCCGAAAAATATCGCGCGACGTCGCAGATGAACGCAGGTGTGATTTAATTTTACTGAATAATATTACTAAATTTAACAATCTATATTGTGTCAGACAAAAAGAACAAAGAATAGGAAAAGCTCGAGAACCGGTCTTTTTATAGAAAAATGTCAGGTTACACTAACAGGACTTATTTTGCCTTGCCCTTTGAAATTGATCACAGACACTTTAACCCGGCAAGGAATATTTACAAAGTAATCTTATAGTATGAAACAAATCATAATTTTTAACACTTCATGCAAATCTTACCTGGCCTTTCTTTCTAATTCACCGGTTTTCTCATTTCTTTTTAAAATAAAAGGCAATCTATTTGAAACAACAATCATGCTCCCTTTGCTGTTGCACGTCGAGCGACTGACAGTGACACTGACACTGTTTTGCGTTGCACTCATGTTGGTAATTCCGTTCAGTTTTTGACCAATCACAGTTAAGAAACCGCGCGTGCGCGTAAAAATGGAGGGATATTTAAATATAAAAGCGGTTGGCACTAATAATATTATGTCATCGCAAGCGATATTTAATATGTTTTGATCTGAGCCGCATAAATGATTAACATCATCCACGGAGATCCAAGGCGTACTGTATCTTTCGTGAACGTCAGTTGCCTTTATAGATTTAGACGTCGTACAGGGGTGAAGTATTTACGTTGTCTGAGTCGGAGGTCTTAGAAGGCGTCGTCGGGTTATCAAATCTGACCTACTGAGGGTTGTCTCGCTGTCTGAATGCTATTTTTTTAATTAATTCTTATTCTGTCATAAGTAGTGTGCTGATGCTAATATTTTTTATTCATCATATGAAGGTTATCATGGCGCAGTGGAACAGCGTCTATAACGCAATGTTTACATGTTCGATTAACGTTTGAAAGACAGAGTACACGCATTTACCGCTCTGCCAAAAACAAAGTTCGTCAAGAGTTCTGAAACGTTCAGAGCAGACTGTCTTATTAATTTATTAATTTTTCAACTTAACATTTTTTGGGTCAAAAATGAACCCAAACTTATTTCGACTTCATCACAATTTCTCATACTACATTATGTGAAAATTTAAACTTATTACATGACATTGTTCTAAGGTCACATCAGAAATCTTAGTAATTGCTTTGTTTCCATAATCATGTTGTCATTGTTTCCGTATAAATAAAAAACTAATATTAAATACACATATATATATATATATATATATATATATATATATATATATATATATATATATATATATATATATATATATATATATATATATATATATACATATATTTATTTATATATATATATATATATATATATATATATATATATATATATATATATATATATATATATATATATATATATATATATATATATATATATATATATATATATATATATATATATATATATATATATATATATATATATATATATATATATACATATATATGTTTCGTAGACACTATAATAACGCAAGTGTTAATAATAGGCACGGTAGTATGCATTATGCATATTTACTTGCTTTTTTCTCGCTTCGCTCTTCAATATCCGCTCACTTATCCTTTTATCTTTTTACTGTCACTTCCCCTTTTTGAAAACTATTTTATTTCTACACACGTATCAATCTTGTAGTAGAAAAAGTAATATCAACTCAAATCGTATCTAAAACAATCCATATCTTGGAGAATTACTGGATGGTTAATAATCATTAATTTAATTTAACAAAGAAAAAATACGAACGTATTACTTTGTGCCGAAATTTATTTTTTGCTTTTTAGTTAACTTTTTTGCTTTAGACTAGAACTTTTTTACTTTTTGAAGTCGGTTCTTTTTTGTTAAAAATTACTTTTTTTAACGATTTTGAGTGATGGGTAGACCGAGCAAGGATGCCTCTCGAATGAGGAAACGACGGTTACTCGAGACGGATAATGATAGGCGGAAAAGATTAAACATAATTAAAGAAAAAGCAAATAAGAAGAGACAAAATGAAACGCCAGAGGAGCGCGGAAATAGATTGTCGGCTATGAGAGCTTATATATCAAATAGATTATCCAACGAAAGTAACGAAAATCGTGACCATCGTTTTTCTTTGATTTGAGAGCGATTATCAAATGAATCCGAAGAAGCCCGTGCCCACCGGCTCAGTTTGATTCATGAACGATTATCCAACGAAACGGAAGAAGCCCGCGCTCACCGGCTCAGTTTGATTCATGAACGATTAGTAAAAGAAACGGAAGAAGCCCGTGCTGCATTCCCTCTACTGTCTATGGTCTTCATGATCAGATCTATTGCAGACCTTCATTATAACCCATATGGGTGCAAAGTTTTCTTCTCATCAATATAAATTAATTAAGTTCAAACACAAGGTTCTTTAAATCATTGAAGAGTTCCCTGAACTGTCCTTGGTCTTCATCATCAGACCCCAAATGAGTCATAACCCATAATCATCAAAGTCGGTTCATAAACGACACAGTTATATAAAGTTATCCACGAATAATAAGAAGTTAAAAAAGTTTTTGTTAGTTATCTCCAAAAGTGCTGAATCAATTTCGGTAAAATTTAAATGGGACAACGTTTGATGTAAGACCTACGAAATACAACAATAATCATCCAAATCAGTTCATAAACGACACAGTTATTCGCGAACAGAAATAGTAAATGTTTGTGTCGATATTTGTTTTTGTTGATTATCTCCAAAAGGACACAATCAATTTTGATAAAATTTTAATGGTCCATCCAACCACCTCTGGTATAAGACCTACCAAATACAAAAAGAATCATCAAAATCGGTTCATAAACGACAAAGTTATCCGCGAACAAACATAAAAAAAAGCATATATACGATCGTATTGAGAACCTCCTCCTTTTTTTGAAGTCGGTTAAAAATAAAAAAGATTTGTATATAATAGTCTGGTGTCTAGATAGTATCTGTTGTAAAGATTTGTAACTGCTACATAGTTCACAAAAGATTAGACGATGAAAAAAGCTTTGCTATATATTTTTTTTAAGAAACAAAACAGTAAAACAACTTTGTCTCACCCTTTAAACTGGAAGATCTCTTGCTTTGCTCATCTGATATTTTAAAAGCTATTTAATAAGAAGTTCCCAAAATATGACAGCATCTGATGGAAGAAGACCATACTCAGTAAATAAATAAAGAAAATAATAAAAAATAAAGAAAAGGATAAGATCTCTAATACAGACGGTGTCATTAAAAGTATATATATATATATATATATATATATATATATATATATATATATATATATATATATATATATATATATATATATATATATATATATATATATATATATATATATATATATATATATATATATATATATATATATATATATATATATATATATATATATATATATATATATATATATATTAGCATTTATATTATAAAGTACTAAGTATCATAAATTACCTAATAACACAACTGAAATATAATATTATGATAAAGTTTTTTAATAATGATTATAATGAAAACCTTTAAAATTCAAATCTCTTACATATATACTACATATAAAATACATATGCATACATACATACACTACATACATAATGCACTTTTGAATCAACACCTACTATAAATGTAATTTAATTTCCTTTGAGTTTTTGTGGGATTGATAAGGCAAATGAGCGCGCGGGTCACCTAATGGTAAGAAGTCACCGTCAATCACAGCCACATGTTACATCACAGGTTACATGTGCATTACCGGCCTTAAAGGTGTTAAACGTACCCATTCGTACCCCTTTCTGTACGAACCCGTCGTGTTGATCCGGTAATAATAGCAAAACCCAAACGTATCCCAACAAACAAAAATCTAAAATTCACAACAATTGTGATAATAATAGACAAGTAATAAATTATTAATCGGTTTCGAATACAATAAAATATGGTTTTTTTCTTTTCTTGTTACTTCTAGGAGGTCACATGTATTATAAAAAAATCAACACGACGTATTATAAAAAAATCAAGAAGAGATAGTATTTCTTTAAGAGACCCCGAACTCTTAAAGAAATACCATCCAGTAATTCTCCAAGATATGGATTGTTTTAGATACGATTTGAGTTGATATTACTTTTTCTACTACAAGATTGATACGTGTGTAGAAATAAAATAGTTTTCAAAAAGGGGAAGTGACAGTAAAAAGATAAAAGGATAAGTGAGCGGATATTGAAGAGCGAAGCGAGAAAAAAGCAAGTAAATATGCATAATGCATACTACCGTGCCTATTATTAACACTTGCGTTATTATAGTGTCTACGAAACATATATATGTATATATATATATATATATATATATATATATATATATATATATATATATATATATATATATATATATATATATATATATATATATATATATATATATATATATATATATATATATATATATATATATATATATATATATATATATATATATATATATATATATATATATATATATATATATATATATATATATATATATATATATATATATATATATATATATATATATATATATATATATATATATATATATATATATATATATATATATATATATATATATATATATATATATATATATATATATATATATATATACATATATATGTTTCGTAGACACTATAATAACGCAAGTGTTAATAATAGGCACGGTAGTATGCATTATGCATATTTACTTGCTTTTTTCTCGCTTCGCTCTTCAATATCCGCTCACGTGTGCTCTTCTGATCTTACTGTCACTTCCCCTTTTTGAAAACTATTTTATTTCTACACACGTATCAATCTTGTAGTAGAAAAAGTAATATCAACTCAAATCGTATCTAAAACAATCCATATCTTGGAGAATTACTGGATGGTATTTCTTTAAGAGTTCGGGGTCTCTTAAAGAAATACTATCTCTTCTTGATTTTTTTATAATACGTCGTCGTGATGTTTTTATAAGACATGTGACGTCCTAGAAGTAACAAGAAAAGAAAAAAAACCATATTTTATTGTATTCGAAACCGATTAATAATTTATTACTTGTCTATTATTATCACAATTGTTGTGAATTTTAGATTTTTGTTTGTTGGGATACGTTTGGGTTTTGCTATTATTACCGGATCAACACGACGGGTTCGTACAGAAAGGGGTACGAATGGGTACGTTTAACACCTTTAAGGCCGGTAATGCACATGTAACCTGTGATGTAACATGTGGCTGTGATTGACGGTGACTTCTTACCATTAGGTGACCCGCGCGCTCATTTGCCTTATCAATCCCACAAAAACTCAAAGGAAATTAAATTACATTTATAGTAGGTGTTGATTCAAAAGTGCATTATGTATGTAGTGTATGTATGTATGCATATGTATTTTATATGTAGTATATATGTAAGAGATTTGAATTTTAAAGGTTTTCATTATAATCATTATTAAAAAACTTTATCATAATATTATATTTCAGTTGTGTTATTAGGTAATTTATGATACTTAGTACTTTATAATATAAATGCTAATATATATATATATATATATATATATATATATATATATATATATATATATATATATATATATATATATATATATATATATATATATATATATATATATATATATATATATATATATATATATATATATATATATATATATATATATATATATATATATATATATATATATATATATATATATATATATATATATATATATATATATATATATATATATATATATATATATATATATATATATATATATATATATATATATATATATATATATATATATATATATATATATATATATATATATATATATATATATATATATATATATATATATATATATATATATATATATATATATATATATATATATATATATATATATATATATATATATATATATATATATATATATATATATATATATATATATATATATATATATATATATATATATATATATATATATATATATATATATATATATATATATATATATATATATATATATATATATATATATATATATACTTTTAATGACACCGTCTGTATTAGAGATCTTATCCTTTTCTTTATTTTTTATTATTTTCTTTATTTATTTACTGAGTATGGTCTTCTTCCATCAGATGCTGTCATATTTTGGGAACTTCTTATTAAATAGCTTTTAAAATATCAGATGAGCAAAGCAAGAGATCTTCCAGTTTAAAGGGTGAGACAAAGTTGTTTTACTGTTTTGTTTCTTAAAAAAAATATATAGTAAAGCTTTTTTCATCGTCTAATCTTTTGTGAACTATGTAGCAGTTACAAATCTTTACAACAGATACTATCTAGACACCAGACTATTATATACAAATCTTTTTTATTTTTAACCGACTTCAAAAAAAGGAGGAGGTTCTCAATACGATCGTATATATGCTTTTTTTTTTATGTTTGTTCGCGGATAACTTTGTCGTTTATGAACCGATTTTGATGATTCTTTTTGTATTTGGTAGGTCTTATACCAGAGGTGGTGGTTGGATGGACCATTAAAATTTTATCAAAATTGATTGTGTCCTTTTGGAGATAATCAACAAAAACAAATATCGACACAAACATTTACTATTTCTGTTCGCGAATAACTGTGTCGTTTATGAACTGATTTGGATGATTATTGTTGTATTTCGTAGGTCTTACATCAAACGTTGTCCCATTTAAATTTTACCGAAATTGATTCAGCACTTTTGGAGATAACTAACAAAAACTTTTTTAACTTCTTATTATTCGTGGATAACTTTATATAACTGTGTCGTTTATGAACCGACTTTGATGATTATGGGTTATGACTCATTTGGGGTCTGATGATGAAGACCAAGGACAGTTCAGGGAACTCTTCAATGATTTAAAGAACCTTGTGTTTGAACTTAATTAATTTATATTGATGAGAAGAAAACTTTGCACCCATATGGGTTATAATGAAGGTCTGCAATAGATCTGATCATGAAGACCATAGACAGTAGAGGGAATGCAGCACGGGCTTCTTCCGTTTCTTTTACTAATCGTTCATGAATCAAACTGAGCCGGTGAGCGCGGGCTTCTTCCGTTTCGTTGGATAATCGTTCATGAATCAAACTGAGCCGGTGGGCACGGGCTTCTTCGGATTCATTTGATAATCGCTCTCAAATCAAAGAAAAACGATGGTCACGATTTTCGTTACTTTCGTTGGATAATCTATTTGATATATAAGCTCTCATAGCCGACAATCTATTTCCGCGCTCCTCTGGCGTTTCATTTTGTCTCTTCTTATTTGCTTTTTCTTTAATTATGTTTAATCTTTTCCGCCTATCATTATCCGTCTCGAGTAACCGTCGTTTCCTCATTCGAGAGGCATCCTTGCTCGGTCTACCCATCACTCAAAATCGTTAAAAAAAGTAATTTTTAACAAAAAAGAACCGACTTCAAAAAGTAAAAAAGTTCTAGTCTAAAGCAAAAAAGTTAACTAAAAAGCAAAAAATAAATTTCGGCACAAAGTAATACGTTCGTATTTTTTCTTTGTTAAATTAAATTAATGATTACTTAAGTAAATAAAAAATATTTTATAATTTTGAAGTCGGCGCCAAGTAAATACTACAACAACCTTACTACAATATCAAATTACTAAGTACACACAATATTATTAGACAAACAATAAGAAAAATATATGAATACCTAGAAACTATCAAAATATCTTCTTCTTCTTCTTCTCTTTATTTATGGCGTTTCGAGCGTGCCAGTTGAGCACAATTCACTTCGCCAATGTCACGTTGAATGGAGAACACACAAAGGAGAATGTACGGTAAAAAAAGAGATATCATTACACAGTTGGAGAATGCATGTTTAAAAGAGATCCAGTTTAAATCCTTCACCTATAACAAATCACAGATATCTACAATAATTACAGACAATAAATGGGGTTAGTAATAAACAATATATTTACATGAGTGTTAGCTTATACTTTAATATTATTATATTTAATATATTTACACAAAAATTTACACAAAGGACTAAACACAAACATTAACAAACATTGAACATTAAGGGGGCGAGGGACTTTAAGAGGGAGGACATCATAAATGGGGCGAGCTAATTTGGGACAAGAGAAAAGGATATGGGCAGGAGAACCGTCGTCTAGTCCACATTCACACAGTGAATGGTCCCTGACCCGGATCTTGGCCAGATGAATAGGTGTACATGCATGTCCAAGGCGTAAACGACAAATTGTTGAAATAACTTTCCGTTCTGCAAATTTTTGAGAATAAAACCAAGGACGCTTTGGGATATCAGGTTGAAGAAATGCGTAATATTTTCCTTTCTGGGATTTTGTCGAATCCCAGCATTTGGACCAGGACTTATCCAAATGAGTTCTTGCAAGAGACAACAGATCATGAGCCGAATTCACAAAATGTTCCAAGGTACCACACTGGACAGCTAATTTAGCACAAGAGTCTGCAGATTCGTTCCCACTGATTCCAGAATGGCCTGGGATCCAAACCAGAGTAATATCCAAACCCTTGAGATGACATGAGTATAATTCTTCACGAATCCTTAAAACAATTGAAGATCTTAATTTACTTTGAAACGGGTTACCCTTTATAGCCATTAAGCAGCTTAGTGAGTCAGTAAAAATAACAGTTTGTTTAACGTTATGGGACTGTGAGAACAGGATTGCTTCTAATAAAGCAACAGCCTCACCTGTAAACACTGAGGACTCGGGGGGACATTTGAATTGTAAAATAATTTTGAATTTTGGAATCCAGCAAGCTGCACCAACACAGCCTTCTTTTGAAAGCTTTGAAGCATCCGTGTAGATGTGTAAGTAATTCAACCATTTTTCATTTACTGCCTCTAGAAATTTTGTGTTAGTGCCCGGCTCACCCTTGGTCAAGCCAAGATCTGTGATAATATGTGGGAAGTAAACCAATGCATTGTACGGTGTACAATACAAAGGATTAGATGGAAAACGTGACAGAGGATTTGGAAGATTAGTGAACTTAAGGAAGCTATTAAGCAGGAATGGTAAAGGCTTATTACGGGATAATAGGTCAGCTAGCTCAGTCAGCTTAGACCACAGAGGATGGGACGAAAGCTGCAGCATTTTACCCACAAATCGGTCCGCAAGGAATTGTCTACGAATAGGCAAGGGGGGATCAACACATTCTACTTGAAGTGCGTTAGCAGGAGTAGACTTCATTGCTCCTAGGATAATGCGCAGGCATTTGTACTGAATGCGATTAAGTTTTTCTGTGGCTACTTTGTTGAATGGGTCCAGGACAAATAATGCGTAATCAATATGACTACGGATAATAGCACCGTACAGAAGCTTTTGAGTATACGGGTGTGCACCCCACCACACACCAGATACAGCTCTTAAAGCGTTAATACCTTTTTCGCATTTTTTACTGAGATATTCAGCGTGCGCAATTCCGTTCAGTCGTTTATCGAGTACTATGCCAAGAAATTTCACAGTATCCGTTACCTGAATAGGAGTACTATCATACATAATATGAAAATTTGGAATATTCCTCTTTTTAGAGAATACCACCACTTGGCACTTTGCAATGGATAGAGCAAGGCCATGATTAGACAACCACTGATCAAGATAGTGCAAAGCAGAATTTAAGCGAAAAGTTATGTCCTCTACAGAGCATGAGCTGTAATAAAGGACGATATCATCAGGATGTTTAGGGGTGTTACAAAAATTGTTAACAGCTAATTCGAGGTCATGTGGATAAATGTTATATAACAGAGGACTAAGAGCGGAACCCTGAGGAAGACCTTTCCAGACGAGTCTGGATGGTACAGTAAGAAGCGGGTGTTTAACAGATACCGAACGACCGGTTAGCAAATTACAAATGAAATGAATCATCCTCATCGGAATACTCAGCTGTTGCATTTTCTGCCTGAGCAACGGAAGATTGACATTATCATAAGCAGATGCAACATCTAGGAAAACACCCACCAAATACTCTCCTTTGGCAAAAGCTCGTCGAATGTCTGTAGTAAAAATACTGAGACTATCTACCGTACTAACCCCCTTTCTAAAGCCAAACTGAGAGGGAGCTAATATAATTCTGCTTTCCAATATCCATTCCAATCGGTTTTTCAAAAGCCGTTCAGTAATTTTTGCTAATGTAGATGATAGCGCAATGGGTCTGTAGGAATTCGGATCAGAAGGACATTTTCCAGGCTTAAGGATAGGGATAACAAACTGGGATTTCCATGAACTGGGGATGTTACCTGATTGAAAAATAATATTAATTAAATCCAAAAAAAAAAGTTTGGATTTTTCATTCAATTTTATTATGAATGAATAGGGGACACCGTCTTCGCCTGGACTAGTGTCTTTCAAATCCGTTAAGACGCTTTTGAGCTCTTCCAAAGAAAAGGGAGCATCCATTTCCTCTGAAGACTCAATCGGCAACTCAAAGAATAAATCGGAGGACGGAACGAAAGGAGGAGCCAATTTGTCAGCAAAATCGTTAAGCCATTTAGATGGATTATTGGAATTAGGACTAGGGATACTGCTAAGAGATCGGCGAAACCTCTTAACATTTGTCCACACAACAGAGGAAGGAGTGCGAGGATTAAGGGATTCACAGAAATTAACCCACCCAACTCTTTTCTTCTTCCAAATAAGTTTCATGAAATTAGCATCGCTTCGTTTAAAATCAATATAATTTTCCATTGTCATACAGGCTGCGTATGACACCTCAGCAGATGTTCGCCGATTGACAGAATCAGAGCATTCCTGATCCCACCAGGGATTGGAAGGCAGCCGATTCTGAATGGAATGTTTTTTGGGGATATGTAAGTCAGCTGCAGATAAAATGACAGAGACAAACCGATCATAGCAAAGAATGACATTCTCATAATTAACAGACTCAGGAAGACTATCCGACATGCGGTCCACAGAGTCAGCATACTCATTCCAGTTGGCTTTTTTTAAGTTAAATTTTAGAAGCGGGAAAGTATTAAGTGGGGAAGGAAGTCGATTATCAATCGACAAAAGAATTGGGAAATGATCACTACCATAGGTGGAAGGAAGTACGGACCATGATAGTAAGGAAGCAAGGGAAGGAGATGATAAGGAAAGATCAATAGCAGTCCTAGGATTCTGATTCGGATTAACCCTACGGGTCGGTGAACCATCATTGAGGATGCAGAGATCAACATCATCAATCATATCCACCAACGAAGGAGAGAATCCATCACAGTAATAACACCCCCACAAAGTGTGATGGGTGTTAAAATCACCCAGGACCAGCACAGGAAGAGGAAGCGAAGAAATAATAGACTTTAGCTCAAGGAAGAGGGAAGAGGAAGGATGAGGAATATAAACAGAAAGAAAGGAGATGTTAAAGGCTCTCACAGCAACAGCATTAATCTGTTGACTGTGAGAAGGGAGAGGGATACGAGAATAAGGCGAGGAGTGCTGGATAAGGATGGCACTACCTCCATACCCATCATTCCTGTCCTCCCTTAGACAGGAGAAACCTGACACCCTGAATCGGTCATCAGGCAACAGCCAAGTCTCCGAGAGGGCAACAATAACAGGATTATATAGTGAAACAATACGAAGTAGTTCAGGCTTTTTAGGCCGAACACTTTTACTGTTCCACTGGAGGAAGTTCAGTGGAGCCATTGTTTAGGATTTTGAATATTTTGAGTAGGTTTTGGGCAACGTTGGACGGTAAGGGAAGTTCATCGCAGGTTGAGATTATGCTTACAAGGGTTTCTGTAAGAGCAACTAACAGATCCTTGCGTGAATCAGTTGAATTATCAACACCCTGCCCGAGTGCACAACCATTGGGAAGGGAAGAGGAGCAATTACCAACTAGGGCTTGATGAGCTTGTCTATCAAATCCCTTTGCTAGAGGAGCGCGGGGACGGGGAGATTGCAAAACAGTTTTGCGATAGGACTTGGGGAAAGGAGTGGTAGAAGATTTCTTTTGATGAGGGATTACATTTGTGTAAATAGGAGGGGAGAACAATTCCTTAGCAATATCTGCATAGGATCGTTGGACAGACGGGAAACGGGAAGCTGCTTCTATGTAGGAAATGCATTCCTGAGCCATAACAATTTTAATTGATTGTTGCCTTGCAAACTCGGGACAATCCTTATCAGTAGCAAAATGCTTACTACCACAATATAGACAATTTGAGTTATCTTTAGTTTTGTCACATGCATCACCTGTATGTGACTGGGAACACCTATAACATCTTGGCTGAGATCTGCACTGAGATTTAACATGTCCAAAACGACAGCAATTAAGGCATTGGATTGTGGGAAATTTGTAGGGTTCAACGGGAAGAGATGAATGATAGGAAAAGACCCTATCAGGCAACTGTTGACCACGGAAAGTAACTACAACCGACTGGGTCGGGATCCATGTAGTTACTCCCTCACTTATATTCTTCCTATTCAATCTCCTTGCTTTCAATACTAGTCCAGAACCAGAGGGAAACACCAATGACTCAACTAGTTCATCCAGAGAAAAATCCACAGGAACATCCCTAATTATACCCATTCGAGTAATATTGAAAGTTGGAATAATCGCAACATATTTACATAATTTTAATACATGATTATTTAAAAACAAATTCGCTGCAGTAGCAGAAGAGAACTGAACGCTGATCTTATTCCGACCAACATTCTTAACTCCATCATTAGTAATACCTGTGATCTTATTTCTGTGTAAAAACTGGCCGAATTTAATTGCTCTTATGGTGGTACCGGCTGCGGGGTCAGGTATTTCCCTCGACACGTACACAATGAAAGGGCCTTTATCGGAATCTATGTAGGATTTCGGACTTTCAGAAAGGGACGGGTGGACATATAAGTTTTGGATAGAAGGCGTCGCGGTATTAGGATCTATAATAGTCTTCTTTGCACTAATTATATTATTTGAGGATGAAGCTTCCCCTTGTCTTTTTCGTGTTACTGTCGACTCAGAATTATTTCCACCAGGATCAGGGGGATCAGGTGGAGGATCAGGATCCATAATGAAAAAGATAACCTAAATGAACGTAAACTAGTCTAACCTAAATAAACAACACAAATACTCACTACAAACAATCACCTTGTTAGAATGGAACCTTTTATAACACAAAACAAATTCCACTATAGTAAAATGGAAAGAAAAAACACTACCCTAATAAAAACTCTCACTAACACGTGTGTCAACCAAAACAAACGTCAGCGAAAATCCATCAAAATATCTTGTTATTAAATATATGAAAGAACGACAAATAACTAAAATTAAAAGAAATCAGAAAATCTGTGAGCAAAACAGGGATAATAAGGAAGAATGAAACCAAAATCACTTAAAGTAATACGAATATATTTAACATAACCTTGTGAAAAATTGGTAGGTACCTATTTTACGAAAACCTATCTGAAAACAACGCTTTGTGGTAGATTGAAAAATTGCAAAGGGAGGCATAGTTCTTGTGCTAGGTACTATACTAGTACTAATTGTTTGTAAGCCAGTACCTACTTAAGTAAATATTTAAAAAAAAATACTTTGATAGTTAGTAGCTACCGATTCATATATATTTTGTAATACTGTTACTGTTTGATATATTTAATAATATTGTGTGTTTGAAATTTGAATTCGTGTACTTAGTAATTTGATATTGTAGTAAGGTTGTTGTAGTATTTACTTGGCGCCGACTTCAAAATTATAAAATATTTTTTATTTACTTAAGTAATCATTAATTTAATTTAACAAAGAAAAAATACGAATGTATTACTTGGTGCCGAAATTTATTTTTTGCTTCTTAGTTAACTTTTTTGCTTTAGACTGGAACTTTTTTACTTTTTTGTTAAAAATTACTTTATTATAATATCTAAGCTAGCCAATTGAGATAGCAATAAAAAAGTGGGCCCTAAAGATGTCCCTCTTTATATTAGAGGTAGACACTTAGCCTGCTTGGAAAACCGTCAGTGTTAATAGATAAACAGATATTGTAATATAATAAAAGCTACCCGTGTACGAGTCTGTCGATCAACCCACCATATCGGCCGTATCGGTTTGAAAATAATGAATAAAATTTTATGTTTGTCTTCACAACATTATATAACCCGATGACTACTTTGCTACTTACTCCAATTATGCATTTTGCGAGTATATAAATGTTCCATGGCGCGCCGGTTGTGCATGTGTGCATAGCGTGCTATATGCATGGTGCGCACGCGCCGCACACGTGGCTAACAAGTTACATGACGTAACTGCTGCGTATGAATGAAGCTATTAGCACGCAGATGTAAACACCGATATACGGGTGCTGCTGTTTATATTAGTAAATGTCAAATATTGTGTCTATTAAAGTAGATCACTAATAATATACTGAAACCCAAAAGTGATGTTTCATAGCGTAACATATTAAAATTTCTGGCAGAGATACGTATTAATTGTAGAAAATTGTATTTCATGGAAAATTATATAATATAAAAAAATAATATTAATTCATGGAAAAAGGATTTCTGAAAACGGAAATGTTTTTTAGATTTCGTTCCATGTTGAGAAAGCACTACGCAACTAGGATGGATGGAGAGTCAGTATTTTATATACATATTTGGTTTTCCAATGTTTATTTCATATAATTTAATGTTTAAATCTGTCCACTGAGAAAATTTATTCTAAATAATTATTTATTAGCACAGTGGTTAATTATGAACACAGTAGTTAATCGTTCGTATGTTTGAATTTGTTTGCATTACTTTTTGTACCATATAATTTGACAGTTTTTCTTTTCGATATTCGCAAGAGCACACACAGGCAGAGTATAAGAAGCAATATAAAATAATGTTAATAGTAACGCTTTAATTCATGTTTTTAAGCTTCACGCTTTATCCCGCACATGGCAGGCATGGTAGGCAGAGGAAACCGCAGAGATCGTGGGAACCTAGTGTTAAGACACTCAGTTGCTTAGTCCCTGCTTTTTCCGTCCCCGCTTTCCGCCTTTTTCGAGGTATTGCGTGTTGAATGGCGGAACTCAACGCCGCACTTTGCCTAGTTTACCAGAGCGAAGAAAATGGAATTAGAAAAATCCATCTTCCCCGATTGGGGATCGAACCCAGAAACCGTCGCGTTACAGGCAGACGTTGCGCCTCTGCGCCACGACGGTCCGTCCTCATTATGCTTTAATTATGATTTAACCTTTAATAATTAACACTGAGTTATTAAAGTTGATTTTTTTAAATAAACACTTCGAATTTAGCTATGTTATCATTAGCAAAGCCAGACCACTAATAGGTCCAGTGAAAGATAAAAATGAGCTCCAATTTTAGTCACCAACAACCGCTGCGACCCCTGCTCCTATAGACATACATAGTATGTATGTATGTATATAGGAGCAGGGGTCGTAGCTTCACGCTCTATCCCAAGTGGGGTAGTCAGAGAGAACGGAGCGCCAAACGCTGCAGTCTCTACATACCTCTTTCGCCTCGTTCACTGTCATTAACCTCTTCATGCATGCTCTCCGGGGAGTCCTCATGCTTTTTACGTGACATCTTTCTTTTATTCTTCTTCTGTAATACCCACGTTTCACTGCCATATAACAGCGTCGGAACCAGAACTGCATTGTGTACGGCCAAACGTGCAGCGACGCTGACGTTCTGCCGTCTCAACAACGCAGCTAAGGCATCGTTCATTCTGTTACCGGCAGCAACACGTCTTTCCACATCCATTTCGTATCTACCATCTCTACTTAACATACTTCTCTACTATAGACTCCTATAGACGGATCGACTTTAAATGTTACAGGCAGTATTATTACTATAACTTAATACAATTTTTGTTAGCTTCACATTTTATCCAGCTCGTAGCTGTTTAGGCTGGGGGAACCATAGAAACCGCGGAAACTTAGTGTCAAAACACTCCGTTCCCGCCGCTTCCCGCCGCTTCCCGCCTTTAAAAGCATTGCGTGTTGTATTGCGTGTTATAATAAATAATCCATCCTCATTGTGTGTGAAAAAGTCTTATCATACATTTTGTCTAGTGTAATAGGTACACCCTAGTTATTTTTCTGCTGTATAAATAGCAAAGTATAGAGTTTTTGAACGAAATTATGTAGCATTTCTTTCTCTTTTTTTCTCAAGCTTTAATGTACACCCTAACTGAAGTATTAATTTAGATTAGGAACAATACTGCGCAGTGCCTAAAATAGCTTAACAAATAACTCATTATTTTTTAACCTTTCTCTAATATAATATGCACTTAAAATAAAACTTCACCTTTGAAACAAATCGCTCTATCTTTTAATAAATACATCAACAGAAATAGCGCAGTTTAATAGTTTCACGCTTAAATGGTATCGCTGGGAAACAAGTACGAGACAGATATATATACATATACCTAAAGTACCAGTGAGTGTGTGTGACTGACAACGTGACTGCGATTAAGCAATGTGATCTATAGCTAAGAAAAACTACACGTATTTTCTCTTTAAAATTGTATTTTAATAATTATATATATATATATATATATATATATATATATATATATATATATATATATATATATATATATATATATATATATATATATATATATATATATATATATATATATATATATATATATATATATATATATATATATATATATATATATATATATATATATATATATATATATATATATATATATATATATATATATATAATTGAACTTTTAATAACTTACATTTGTTAAAATGAATACATTTTTTTACAATTTCTGCATTTGGGTCTAGCGTCAACGCCTTAAATTATCGATAATGCTCTTATATATGGGAATATAACGATTCAGGAACCATTAAATCGTCGCTTGAACTTAACCCTGTCTAACTTACCTAATTAAAACTGACGACAGACACTATCGTTAATAATTAGATAATAAATACACGGGTTATCGATAATTGTTGGCACGTTTTCTATTTCTTATAATGACCAAGCTTGTTTTATGTAGTAGGTAAAATTACAATGGGAAAATATTTATTTATACAACACTATTGAAAAGTTTTCTCGATTTTTGTTAAATTGTTTAAAAAAGATAAAAGAAATAGAAAAATGTCCAGTGAGACTAATCGGCGTCGTATTTTTTTCCACGTACCACACTACTGTGGAATAGCCTATCTGCGGCAGTGTTTCCAGATCGATACGACATGAGTACCTTCAAAAAGCGCGTCTACGTCCACCTTAAAGGCCGGCAACGCTCTTGTAACACCTCTGCTGTTACACAAGGCCGTGGGGGTCGGTGATCACTTACCATCTGGTGACCCGACCGCTCGTTTGACATGTCCTTCCTATAAAAAAAAAATATTAAAAAAGAATTAAATTAAAACGATTGTTGACTTAGATAAAGGTAGAATAAAAGTAGTAGGATTTTTTAATTCAATATATTAAAATATATTTAACCTTAATCAAATAATTTTGTCAAGATATATATACCTATATATTCTTAATTTCTTACCTCAAGTAATTTACCGTTGGTTCACTAAAATTTATTTATGAAACCTGAGAAGACCAGGCGCAAGAACTCAAATAGTTCTTTTATGATTTTTAGAATTAAATAAGAAATAAAGAAAGGTCAATTTATAAATTACGAGTTTTTTTGAGGGAGCCACAGGAACTGTAGGGACTTGGTGTTAAGACACTCCGTTCCCCGCTATCTGTCATTTCTGGCATTGCGTGTTGGCGTGTTGGCGAAATAATTCAAAGCTTTTTAATATGACTTTTATTGTGCAATAATTTGTTTGCTGTTTCGCAAGAGGTAAGTATTGATTTGTTATAACTCTTTCTGCTGTTGTATTTTATAGTTATTTAAGCCGGCATTCAGACCAGATTTTCACTCAGTAAAGCCATGGCGCAATGGGAAATGCACAAAAATTATGCCGTAGTCACCAAAGAGCTCTACATTACCCAGCTACACAAAGTGAATGGGGCAAATAGTTTCTTAAATCAAGGCTTTACAACTTCTTTTATCAGTTCACGTAATTTTTTAATTTTTTTGATTCTCTTTGGTTCCAATTTCCTAGTAAAAATAAGGACATAACATAAACATAGTATAATGTATGATTTTGTTTTATTGTAGTATCATTTTCTAAAACTTGATAATTAATTTAAATTAAACTATTTTGTTTTTTAATGCCTATTAGACTTTTACTTAGTCAATATATAATATATACACAATGGTTATGCAAAGCCTTATAATTATTTTTACAAAGTAACAAATGTATAAAGATATAAAGATGCTTCTGAGAATATTGAATATACCTATTTTGTTTTTGAAATTACGAATCCCACAATAGTAGAGTCCATACGAGCTTATACATAATATCATATTCACTAAGATAATATTAGGTATGTAATATATATGTATTTAGTATGTATGTAGTTGACGTATACATCACGAACGTAAATATTGGTCAATGCATGATCTATAAAGATAGCAATAGTTCAGAATAACAAATATGACACTTACAAATATTGATATCCATTTATTAATTAATTATTTAAATGGTACTAGTCTAATTAAGATGAAAGCATATTTCATCCAATTTTTAAATGTCATATATATATATATATATATATATATATATATATATATATATATATATATATATATATATATATATATATATATATATATATATATATATATATATATATATATATATATATATATATATATATATATATATATATATATATATATATATATTTGATAACATCCTATCGGCTTATGTGATGCCATTTAAAAATTGGATTGAAATGTTATAACATATATAAAAACAGATATATACTTCGCTAACTGAAATATATTATATATATATTTTTTTTTTTTAGCTTCACGCTTTATCCCGCACAAGGCAGGGTAGGCAGAGGGAACTGCAGGGACCGTGTGAACCTAGTGTTAAGACACTCCGTTCCTCAGTCCCTGCTTTCTCCGTCCCCGCTTTCCGCCGTTTTCGAGGCATTGCGTGTTGAGTGGCGGAACTCAACGCCGCGCTTTGCCTAGTTTACCAGAGCGAAGAAAATGGAAATAGAAAAATCCATCTTCTCCGACTGGGGATCGAACCCAGTAACCGTCGCGTTACAGGCAGACGTTGCGCCTCTGCGCCACGACGGTCCTGTTTTATTATTATTTATTTTTTTATTTTTCTAATTTATTATTTTTCTAATTATGTTTTTTTGCCTTTATATACCTACAGCGAATTGTGAATGAATTGCCTTAATACCAAGTATCTTCTGCCTACTCTGCATACATGCAGCGTGAAGCTAATTGAAATATACCTATGTATTTGTGACTCTGTGGTCTATACAAATATAGGATACCAAGAAATTGGTCTTCGATATGGCCTTGTAGATATATGGTTAACCTTGTAACTAAAGTGTGATGGCCACAAATATATTTTATTAGAAATAAATAAAGCTGACAGTAACCGAAGAAAAAGTTTTAAATTACAAAGTTTCAGTTAAAGGAAATTGCAATTAATTATCAAGGAGGAATAAACTACAATACCAATCCATCACAGCTCTTATAGACAACCTATTCTTGGTTTCTCTTGCCAATATATCATTATATTATTGATAATATCGAAAAAAAAACACTATTGAATATAAGGAGTATAATTCACTAACTCACTCAACCCATTGTTAAGTAGTAGAAAGAAGAAAGAAGACCAAACAAAAAGAAGGGCAGATCGCTTGTTGCACATTAAAATCTTTGTTAACACTTAAAATTGCATTGATATAGCATCGCTGATGAAATCATGATACATGGACGATTCAATGATATGGTCAAAGTCACTTTTATAACATGCGATCTGTTCATGAAAACAACAATTATAAATAATACGATTTTCAATTATCGATATTTCTATTATCAAAGGGCAAATAATACAGTATAATACTTATCAATTGATACTCGGGACAACTAAATATAAAAAAAAAAACTTGAATATACTAATTTTAAGCGCGACAGCTTGTGCGTTTGATTTGGGAAGAATGGATTATTTCATTTCTATTTCCTTCACTCTGGCAAATAGGCAAGCGCAGCGTTGAGTTCCGCCATTCAACTTGCAATGCCTCGAAAGGCGAGGAGCAAGGACCGGAGTGTTTTAAAACTAGGTTGCAATGATTTCTGCGGTTCTCTCCGCCAACGCAGCTATGTGCGGGATAAAGCGTGAAGCTACAAACAAAGTACATGTATAGTAAAACCTTTCTTGTAAAATTTAAAGCCGATTTGTATATAGGATGCAGCGGTTGCAGTAGTTGCTGTGGTTGTTTATGAAGAATCCAAGGAGCTCATTTTTGACTGGACTTGTCTTGTATTGGCATTAATTTGATACAGCAGTACATCACTGCTTTGTAAATGAGAATATACTTATACTTAAAGTTCGAACGAATCTCTCCTGATTGATTCAAACAAAGAAAATAACAAAATATTTCAAATTGTTACTTTGTTGCTGCTATAAGTTTATCTCCTAATGAATTATTATGGCAAATAAAACAACAGAAATAATAAGAAGTGATACATAAGCAAGAATCTAAGCGTGATATTACACATAAAAGAAACATATAATCCACATATCAGAAGCGCTCAGAAGCGCTAAAAAAAAGCACCAGTAAATGTTCATGGGAATTTACAAACCCCTTGAAGTAGCCATTACTAGTATCTCATACGCTAATTCTGATTTGACAACCCCTGACTTACTACTCCTGATTTACCCAATGTAAAGCAGTATTAAATTATCTCTCGTTGTCCGAGAGATATTTTAATACAGCTTGAGATTAAGAAAAATAATGTTCTTAGAATAATAATAATAAGAATAGCTGAGCAGCGGAATAATATAATAGTAACAATAACATTAAAACAGAACAACTGCCGGACTCTTAATTCTGTCCTTCAGAATGTCGTCAATCAAGAGACATGGAACCTTAGATATCCATATGACTGAATTTTTTTAATATGAACTTTTACTACTTCAATGAAATACAACTAATAAGAGTCGACAAACATAAGTTTCCAATCGTATCGACACACGTAAGTACATTTTCTGTTTGTAATATTTTTCTTTTGTCGAATATATATATAAATTTTCAATTTTCGAATTTATTTCTTTTATTTTATTTTTTTTTATAACTTCACGCTTTATCCCGCACTAGGCAGGGTAGGCAGAGGGAACTGCAGGGACTGTGGGAACCTAGTGTTAAGACACTCCGTTGCTTAGCCCCTGCTTTCTCCGTCCCCACTTTCCGCCGTTTTCGAGGCATTGCGTGTTGAGTGGCGGAACTCAACGCCGCGCTTTGCCTAGTTTTGCCAGAGCGAAGAAAACGGAAATAGAAAAATCCATCTTCTCCGACTGGGGATCGAACCCAGTAACCGTCGCGTTACAGGCAGACGTTGCGCCCCTGCGCCACGACGGTCCTTAACAACAACGGATTTATTTAGTTGGTTGTATTATAAATTTTATCTTATTAACAAATTTCTTGACTTGATTCTAGGTCTACTTAATTCTAGACTAATGAGAAGTACCCTGTAGGTTTAGGTTAAGCCGCAATTTGTATACAAAATGCAAAAGAATTAAGCATAAACACACATCCAGGGTAGTGAAACTTCCATATATTGTCAAAACAAAAACCTCTTCGGTGGTGGTGCCATCTCTGCCTTTAGGAACACGTAGATTGCACGAAATTTTGTTTGTATGCCGTCAGATGAAACTACTTATCAAACAGCACTATATGGGCATTGTTAATTAAAAAAGCATTGTTAATGTAATAAAATAATAATTATGTGTTCTTAAAAATGTTTTAATTATTGCAATGGTGAAGATAATACAGATTAAATATTATATGTCTTTGACTTTAAGTAATGTTCATATATATAGTCGTATTTTTTATTAGACGAAGCCAGCTGACGGTAACTAAAGTCACTTTCTAATATAATGTTGTCATATATAAAGTAATAGTGATGGGTTGAGTTGTCGTTCAATCAGATGAATGAAGAATGAATGTAAATAGTTAATCATTTCAAACTATAATAGAAAAGAATAATATTTCTATTTTACAATAGAATCGTATAAAAGTGCTTTGATATAAATTATTTACTAGTAGTATGTACTTCTTCTTCTTCTTCTTCTCTTTATTTATGGCGTTTCGAGCGTGCCAGTTGAGCACAATTCACTGCGCCAATGTCACGTTGAATGGAGAACACACAAAGGAGAATTTACGGTAAAAAAGAGATATCATTACACAGTTGGAGAAAGCATGTTTAAAAGAGATCCAGTTTAAATTCTTCATCTATAACAAAATCACAGATATCTACAATATATACAGACAATAAATGGGGTTAGTAATAAACAATATATTTACATGGGTGTTAACTTATACTTTAATATTATTATATTTAATATATTTACACAAAAATTTATACAAAGGATTAAACACAAACATTAACAAACATTGAACATTAAGAGGACGAGGGACTTTAAGAGGGAGGACATCATAAATGGGGCGACCTAATTTGGGGTAAGAGAAAAGGATATGGGCCTGGGAACCGTCATCTAGGCCACATTCACACAGTGAATGGTCCCTGACCCTGATCTTGGCCAGATGAATAGGCGTACATGCATGTCCAAGGCGTAAACGACAAATTGTTAAAATAACTTTCCGTTCTGCAAATTTTTGAGAGTAAAACCAAGGACGCTTTGGGATATCAGGTTGAAGAAATGCGTAATATTTTCCTTTCTGGGATTTTGACGAATCCCAGTATTTAGACCAGTAATTATACAAATTTGTTCTTGCAAGAGACAACAGATCATGAGCCGAATTAACAAAATGTTCCGAGGTACCACACTGTAGAGCTAATTTAGCACAAGAGTCTGCAGATTCGTTCCCACTGATTCCAGAATGGCCTGGGATCCAAACCAAAGTAATATCGAAACCCTTGAGATGACATGAGTATAATTCTTCACGAATCATTAAAACAATTGAAGATGTTAATTTACCT
The DNA here is from genome assembly GCA_037178615.1 of Dione vanillae. NCBI lineage: Eukaryota > Metazoa > Arthropoda > Insecta > Lepidoptera > Nymphalidae > Dione > Dione vanillae. The sequence continues at coordinate 68,685 of JAZFAU010000038.1, read as the reverse complement.
TGAAACGGGTTACCCTTTATAGCCATTAAGCAGCTTAGTGAGTCAGTAAAAATAACAGTTTGTTTAACGTTATGGGACTGTGAGAAAGTAGTATGTAACTACAGTCACTTTTTGACAGCCAAAAATAATAAAGAAGATTATCATCAAGAGATAAATGCCGATTGTTTTGAGAAGTGGTTTGGTTTTTGAGAAATGGTGAGGTCTTGCCAAAGAAACCTAATTCCGTGGTTGTGATGGATAACGAGAACATTTCCTCCCACATTTCATTCCCACAAGTATGTTGTGTGGTTAAAGGAAAGGTTGCAAAAAATAATAAAATTTTCAAAATGGCAGAAATAAAAAAACTTTTTTAAGAAGGACTTCAACATATCACGGCTGAAAAATGGAGTAGCTGCATTGCTCAAATAATTAAAGAAGATGATAAAATGTATGGTCTCGACAACATGATCGACTATGTTTCAGACAGATTTATACTTAATGTCACCGAAAGTGATAGTGATGATTTCTCATCTGATAATGAATTAATACAAATTATGTATTCAACGTTGTTTATTATTTTCATTTCCTATCATGCATTGTTATATTTTATACACCTATAGTTTCAATTACATTATGTATTGGAAACAATATCGGCAGATTTGAACACTAACTACTAAACAATCCAAGCAATTTCATTCATTTAAGAGTTTTTTTCAATCATTCACTTTGTCACAACACTATTTTTTTTTACTAAAAAGTGACAACACAGTAAACGTCAGTGGACTTCATAGATGATACACTAATACTGGTACTTCGGCTGATTAAAAATACGACTATAGTCATAGATGATACACTAATACTGGTATATATATATATATATATATATATATATATATATATATATATATATATATATATATATATATATATATATATATATATATATATATATATATATATATATATATATATATATATATATATATATATATATATATATATATATATATATATATATATATATATATATATATATATATATATATATATATATATATATATATATATATATATATATATATATATATATATATATATATATATATATATATATATATATATATATATATATATATATATATATATATATATATATATATATATATATATATATATATATATATATATATATATATATATATATATATATATAGATGCGCAACTCTCGATATTTTTCAATACAACTTTTTTGTCCTGGGCGAGAGAGGGCGTTATTAGTACTAAAAAATTTCACTAGGTGGCAGTTTAGAATATCCGGAATTTCATATATTTTTAAAATATTAGGTATATTTTTAAATTACTATTATTAAAAGAATAAAATAAATTTAAATCTGGTTGATATGAATATTGTTGTTATATACGTATTTTACAAGACAAGTTTTACCTTCTAATAAAATAAAACACTTGACTATCAGTTTAATTTTTTATTTCTTTTTTACAAAATTCATATGCTTATACTTTAAAGAGGTCATTCATATTAAAGGTTGTTTATTTGCCACTTAAGACTATTTACACATTTACACCAACTATGAGTAATTAATTTAATGTCAAGATTATTAATCAATTTAATCAACATAACAAGCCTTTATAAGAATGACCAGTAAGCAAATCAAACAATTTATCAGAGATAAAAGAATCAACATCAATCAACAACAATTTATCAGAGATATCAGAGATAAAAGAAGATCTTGTGTTCTGAAATAATAAAAAATCAATATTTAAAGCCTTACAATGATAAAATAATTTGGCAGCAATAATTTAACAATAAAAAATATCTATTATGTTAACTAATATAATAAATCATAAATTATGAGTATTATGAAGTGAAATTTAATATAGATATTTATAGGTTTTTGTTAGAATATTTACAGTTTTGATTTTAGTGTCAATGGTAATCATCTCCGGTTTTAATCCTTTTTAAACATTTTTATTAATATGGGCGAACTCAAATTTATACACGAGTATAGTGAATTAACATACACGATGTGTATGTTAGATTACTAAGAAGTTACATTTAGTATCTCCATTATATATATTATCCTCACTTTTAAATGAAAATGAATAAATATTTTACACAAATACATATTTCGGCTAATTATCGTTAACGATATAATTAAAAAAACCTGTTGGTCACACTTACCATCATTACTGCAAAGAAAATTTGTTATTTTAATTCGTAGACGTAAGAAATCAAAGATTCGAGTATCTTCCTAATGTAGATCGTCAAAACAAGTATCAGAGTCCAGTAAAAGGCAACGTGATATTAAATTATCAAAATAAACACATCCATACATCCAGAACACAAAAGCGAGCACAAATTTTTAAAAACGTTAAGTATTTGTTAGTGTATCATCTATGTATGCTGCCATATTTTAGTAGTTATACAATGTTGCCATTAAAATAAATAAACTAATTTTATTTAAAATATGAAAAATAAAATAACATTAAAAATGAAAATAAAATTATTAGTAAAGAAAATAAAAAAAATGAAATAATTTTAATTTTATAATTTATCCTACCTGTTAGTTGTTTGTTACCTGTTACCTGTTAGCGTCTTGGCAAACGTAGTGTAGGACGCCCTCCGGCCCGCTGGACCGACGACATACGCAGGGTTGCCGGAGCAGGCTGGATGAGGGTTGCGGAGGACCGGGATGTTTGGCGCAAACTTGGGGAGGCCTATGTCCAGCAGTGGACAACGATTGGCTGACGACGACCTGTTAGTGCCATCTAGTGGCGTAATACGTAAAAAATATCAAACTTTCTTATGTCCTGGGCGAGAGTTGGCGCTAGTTTCCTTTGAAACTTATTTTGTATGGGAGTTTCACCCCCCTGACTATAGTGTTATCTACCCGAAAGTACCTGAAAGCAGAGATGGCACCACGATTGAAGAGCTTTTTGTTTTGACAACACATGAAAGTCTCACTACCCTGTATAGAAATTTTAATTATATAAAATATCAAGTATTTGATGAAGCTAGTTTTTTCCTATTTTTTAATTTGGTATTCTATAATAATGTATGACGCTGTTTGTAAAATCTTTCCTCTCGCTGCTGTAGAGTCACATTAATTTGCTCCCTTTTAGCGGACGACTTATATATTGAGTTTATGCTGTTTATAGTCCTTACTTCTACTCTATCCTTCAGCGATGAGTGTCAAATTTAACAGTGATTTCTGTAGCAAAATGAGTAACAAATGGTGGGCAACTTTTTGGCTATATACTTGTGCGATGGGTACGGTCCGCACCGGGCGGCATATATCTTGGGGCGACATTTTTTATATTTATTTATAGTAGTGAAAAGCAACTTATTCGTTTCATGTTTATTTTCTTAATTTTGCATATTTTTACCTGTGCGTCGTTAGATTTTCAAAGTCTAGAAGTTTATCTTCCTAAAATTTGCCATGAAAATTTTCTAACTAAAAATCAGTGCGAATTAATACAATTGTATTATCTTTCAAATTTAATATTTTGTTTTACTTAGTTCAGTTTAATTACGCAGTGTGAGGTTGTTGTGCTTTAGTGTGTTGTGCTTTTTTAAAAATAGAATAATTTACGTACATATATAAAGCTTAACTCGGTGTTTTTGGTTACAGAAGAGATAAATATTTTCCTGCCCCTGGCCTGCTAGGTCTGCAAAGCATAAGGGCACCGGCGTAAGTATTATCTTTTTTAACAACAAAATCTAAACGAGACAAAACAAAAATACTGACGAACTTACAATTTCATCAATAGAACAAGAAATCACAAATAATATAAATTTTAAGAGCATTATACACGATTTTTCTAGTATAGCTAGAAAAGTAGATATTACATAAAATATTTAGGAGTGCATACAAATATGTCTAAAAAAAATTACTTTTGGTATTAATTAATATTGACTAAATAACTAATATAATATAATAATTTATTTATGTGTATTAATGTATAAAAACCACTATTTGATTGAGTTAGAAAGGGCGGCAAAAGTTCTAGGTACGCCACTGGCCTATTGTACATAATATTATATACAACAAATCGTTTGGATATGTGTAAGGCGTCTGTCTATATTTAGATTAATAAGTTTCATTTATAAAGGACGTACACTTGCGTCTTCACAATCATTTTACATACGAATCTCTGCCAGAACGGTTTGCTGTTGGGCTGGAATACTACTAACGATATGCTAAAAAGTAATCGTATTTTATTGAGTGTCAGACTGTGGTTTTATGGTGTAGCATCTTTACACCTAATATTTCTTGCTATCGTGGTCTTGCCAATTGATATGTCTAAAGACGAAGACCCTAGGGTCAATATGTACATACGTGTGCGTTGGAAATTAATTACGTGTTGGTTTAATGTAAGTATTACAAAATATTTTGTTTAATTTAATCAACGAAATAATTAAACAGACATTTTTTTAATATATAACATTTATATCAATTTATACGTCAAAATTCAATTTGTAAATAATATTTGTTTATATATACTTATATAATCTTAAACGACCTTTTGATATAATCGTTTTATCTTTATGTTATCATTTAAATCTATAATGTGCATTCATATGATAATGTTTTGCACATTGTCTTAGTATATTTTTGGTGTAGTGCATTAATTTGAAAGGGCTGGATTTAATTTAAGACATTACATATCTACTACTACTTGTCAATATTATTGAACCGTAAAAAACCGTATGTACCCGTACACATCCTACGTATAGGATTACTGAAACAAAATTACCTATATATATATTTTCATACTGTTAGAATTAATGTCAGTATTAAACAATAATAATAGGGAATATAACTTTTCGTTGCCCAATTTTAATTGTTCCGACAAGGCTTGACATTGTCTTTGAGGCCGTCGCTTAAAATTCTAGTGACATAATATGTCGGCATACTATATTCTTTAATCAATAACCCCCTATTATAAAGTGAGCTTAGAGTATTCACGTCCCTGATCCACTGACACCAATATTAAAATCTTAGAAAGAAAATTAAATTTCTACGTTAATTAGTGATATTAAAAAACACTGTACAATAAAAATTGGAAAAACACAAAAATTCCAACGGGAATATAACATTTGACATCTATTAGAAATATTTTTATTAGTTTAAAGTGAACATAAAGTTAAAATTATAAAAGCAGTATTTTTATATAATATCTATATATACATACAAATAGTAAACTGTTACATTTTCATTTACAGTTGATCATGCTGGCTTACTTTCCGATTTGCTTCTATTGCGATTGGAAAGAGAGACATGGCGAGTGGACTGAGAGTGGTGTTGCAAGGCTTAGAAAAATTAGAGATGTGACAATGACAAGCATATTGTTTCCGGTGACCATGGTAAACATTAATTTAAATATGATTTTAATTTCACCCAAAAAGAAGACACGTTGTTTGGACACTTTGTTCATTAATTAACATTGCGTAGACATTTAGCGACAAAGCGTATGTTTGCCTTATCATAGCGGGAAAATGGAAAATTTTATTTTATGGCAATAATGATAATATTTTTTACTTATCTAAACTGTCAATTATACAATACAATAAACTCCTAATAAATTAATATAATACAATAAAGTACACAATATCAACCAAATATTGCTTATTTCGTTGTTTGTAAAATTGATATGCGAGGTGTGTACTGACTATTGTGCTGCTAGAATTTTGTTTATGTTTTTGTACATGACCTTAATTTGTATAGACTTAATTTAATTTTTACTTTTAAAATAGACAAGAATATATATATTTTCTTATGTATATGCATATATTATTTATGCAATATTGGCATTATTATTATAATCACATTTAATAATATACTGTCTCACTAATAATTGTATATCTAACATAGTAGTAATTAGCTATATACATACATACAAAAACTGAAAAAATCCGTATAAAATAATTAATTATAATTAATTTTAACCTCTTTTTACATAAACTTTAGGGTACGGCTGTAAAAGGAAGTACTTAAGAAGTATCTCTCTCTGTCAACCCTGATATATGCGCAGGGTAGACAAAGAGAACGTAGTGTTAAGACATTTTCCACTTTCAATTTGTCGATTGCCCCGACGACCTATAATATCTTTTTCCTATATATTTATTACGTAATTAACTTACTAAATTTTTTTCCTATAAATATAAAATAAAACTTTGTATAAAATATAATTTTCAGTATAGCGACGTGACTTTCTGGTTACTATGGACGAAGGACCCATCGTTGATAGCACCAGTGGCCATATTTTCATATCTACCCTACTGGGCACAGCATTGCTTGCATACCGTTTCTGCACTAGTTGTTTTAGCAGACCTTGTGCTACTGCCTCGAAAACGCCCACGGAACATGTCACCAGGCGTAGGCTTGATGGTAGCATTTAGTGCTATATATGGACTTGTGTAAGTAAAATTTTATCTTTTTGTCTTTTTACTTTATTCCCATTTCATGTTCAGAGAGTTTTTGTTAAAAAATAATTATAAATATTATATACAGAATAGAGGTAGAGATAATTATAATATTATGTAGTAGCATTATTTAGCACATTTTTTAATAGCTATATGTTTTATGACCTATTCTAAACATTTAAGATAACTTTGGAAGTTTTATAGCCTAGCCTATACATCCAGTCATTTTTTTAACCAGCAATTCTAATTATTATCGATAAATATAATAAAAAAAGAAAATAAATATTGCTCTATATTAAACATTTTTGAATGAAAAATATACCGGCGGCTTGGTGGAAAATATGTGCATTAGATAATACTGTTTACTACAATTAATAACTCATATCTGTGCAAGGAACTCAAAAGGACTTTCTTATTTTTTTTCTTTAAATTGGTATTTTCAACTTTATAATGCGTTGTTATCTAAAAAAAATCAATAATAAATCAATAAACCTTTAATACACAAACGACTTAAAGTCATCATTACTATTAAATTGTGATCTTGATTTAGACCATCGTAGGTATTTTCTGGGGTCCATCCTGCTGTAAAAGCGTACATACTGTTCTAAGAAAGATTTGTTGACTTGGCGCAATCTAGTTATAGTATGCATTAATAAAATATTTAAACATTGGGATATATTTGCTTGTTAAATACTTATTATTTTTTACTTTCTTATTTCATTTAAATTTCTTAATATTTTTTTATTGGTTAAATTCATATTATATAGAAATTATTTATAAAATATTCACTAAACTAATTATTAGAATCACGAACGTACAACTATTGCGCAAGGAAGGCTATCAATGTCAAACAAAACAACGTACGTGCCAGCAATATTGATAGTAACATAATTTAGTTTTAATAATAAAAACTTCATCACTTAGCTAATATTGGGAACATCAATAAAGTCCAGTATTATTTACTTTTATATTTTAAAGAAAAGTTTTCACTATGTCAAATGAATTTTTAAAATGTAATTTATTATAAATAGTAAAAACTAAAAATATTTGTCAAAAAAAAGTACAACCTCAAAAGCAAAAATGGAGCCTATATAGGATCACTATATCTGCCTGTATGTGTATGTTAAGATTATTTTGTTCAATAGCACGTGGGGGCATCAAGTTGATATTAATGTTAAATGTCCTGGAGTAGAAAAATAAAATTTCTAATCAACGTTATCAAAACTACGAGTGCTGTTTTTCTTTGTTAGCAAAACTTATAGGGTCCGTTAATAATAAAACTGAAAATAGTAAATTTGAAGAACTGCCAAAAAATGTTTATTTGTGTAATAGGTAGGTACTAGTACAACCCACAGAGTTTACTGCACAGTTGGCTGCATAGATAAGAACAGCTATCAGGGTGACTCTTATCACAACAGCTACGTACGACAGTAGTTACTAGGTATAAAATACCCTAGCCTACACAATAATATCCTTTAGGTATTAGACCCAGAAGGATGTCGAGAGTTTCTGAAGGTCTATAAGAAATCAAACCTCAACTCAACACTCTTGAATTTCATATTTAATAGATTGTTTCATTCAATATCTCAATGACTTGACGAAAGACTAAAAAACTCACTAAAGACTCTCACTCTTATTCTATTTTGAAAACACTACAGCAGACATACCTACTCCTAGTAGCAGCACCACTTGCGTTTGCAATTCGATAACGGCTTCTTCCGCTGTGGAGCTTACAAAGATATATTTTTTCATATTCTTATAATCTAGACTGTGCTAATATAATATGCATATATCTATTAAGCCGTGACCTTCAAACATTTATATGAAATGTAAAACCGCATTCAAAAGTTGTAGTATATCATTGCCCCCTACGGCTGTCATAGTAAGGCTAAGTATCTCCAAACATTATTTCATAGAGTATTTTTGAAAACTTCTTTTTAGAACTAAGATTCAAAAGAAACCCGAGCTCTCTTTAATCGAAGCTACATATTATATTATATTTTTTTTAGTTTATCCATTACAAAAAGTTTTTTCAATTTTATCACTTTATAATATTAGGTACTGTAGAAGAGGTGGTGGGCCTCAGCGCCACAAATTGGCTGTTTTAAATATAAAAAAATTAATAGTACTTAGTACCAAGACCTGACCTAGGGTTCTCCTGTTCTAGAAGTATAATTAATATATTGAAAATGATATTTCGAGATATTAACATATCCCCTAAAACAAATCTAGATCACTTACGTCACATCTGGAATAGCTCCAAGTTGATTGGAAAAAGGATTTATTAATAAGAGATGCCAAAAAGGAGTGACCCTAGTCTATCTGTACTATCGAAGGTTTTCTGCAAGATATTATTAGACAGATTGTCGAGAGCAACTGCACTTCTGTACCTTGCAGAGAAGCTTGGAGCTATTGGTTCAGTTAGAAATGATTCATTTGAACCGCTTGTATGTAGATCTGATAACCACGCTGCTGATCATTATGAACAAAGCGTCAGAATAACAGCGTATAGTGCCTTCGTTAACCATGTTTTTTTCAGCTCTATCCGGTGACCCAATCTGTTCCCGTAGGCATTCTTGTTTCCATCTACAGAAACTAAAAACTAAAGGAACAACGTAAAAGTTTTCTAAGGTAGACTTTGCCAATAGTGCTGTCTTCTTCCACTTCTGTAGTTCTTTATCGGTCTGGACGGTATCATCCATTCTCTGCATGACACCGTGAAATGACAGCAAGCGCCGCGGTGTAAGGTTGACTAAAACTTTGAAGCATGCCGACATGCAAGCAAAAGTGGATGAATTACTACACACTACAGCAAAAGGTGCATTGCAAAGGTTTAAAGAGTAACAAATTGAACACTCAAGTAATACGTATCGAAGGAAAGAACTTCACACTGTTATTAGAATCGGAATCTGTAGTTTCACCTGTAGTTTGTTAGTAAATAGAGGAGCACATCACTTTAAGCAGAGCCAAGGTGGAGGACGCCCGAGACCTTACCTTACCTTACACATAGCTGCAGCTCTTATGGCGGCTTAGAAAGATGACACGAATACTCAAGTATTCGTGAGTACAACTTAATACTAGAGTACAACGTAAAATAGAAAATAGCACAACAGTTACTAAATTTCATATGGATTTTAAATCTGAAATGAAAATAATAATAATTATTATTATTTTATATTTATTTGCACAGGATAGAGTCTGGAAGAAATAAAGGCAATTTAATTATCTAAAATATAACTTTGTACAGCAGACATATTGTAGAAAGAACAAGGAAAAAGTGTCTGTCAAAAACCTGTTAACAGAAAATTATTGTCACTAGTGGAAGTCATAGGAATGTACTTGTTTTCAATAAGGGTGTTGTTTTAAAAAGTGTCATATTTTTCTTGACTTATGTAATTTAAATAATGCCGTATTTAATATATTAACTATTAATATGCTTAAATCGCGAGAAATAGCAAGATATAGAAAGATATATAGGAAAAGCCTTCACCAAGACTGTATTTACCGTGTCGGCAAAGAAAGATAATGTAAAGCAGGGTCCACACTATGCCGCGGTAGGCCGGGCAGGTTGACCCGGATGGGCTAAGCCGGGCGGGTACGCTCGGGCCAGCACGACGTCCACACCGAAAACAAAGCCGACCGCGTTATTTCCACCTATTTACCTAAAACTTGTTCGTCATTCCACTCCATCACTTAAAATTAACAATAAAAAACCCTACTTAAACAAACTGAGAGTCGAAAATAAAATAATTCGTCTAGTTCGGTCGGAGGTTTAATTGTAACTGAAGCAGCTCGGGGCCGCTCGACACGTCCCCACTCTATATTTTTATTCCTTTGATCTGTACCTACTTTGTGCGGAATGAGATCGGCACGGCCCAGGCCGGCATTTTCTAACCTAGCAAAGCCGCCCGGGGCGTCTACATCAACGCGGCTTAGGCCGCCCGGGTAACCCCGGCATAGTGTGGACCCTGCTTAATACTTTATGGCGCTGTATTTAAAATCCAATTGCTACTGTGGCGCCACTTTAATCGTTTCCCTTTCAGCATAGAACTTTTAAGTATAATGAATTGCTATCAAAAAATGAAATGAAACTTCTTTTCAGGCACACACTCTCTCTCTCTTATATACTTTTATACATTTTAGGGATATTTTTTATACAATCTCTACGATTTTACATATTCTTATCTCTTTTATTTGCAGGTTATTTATAAGCAGTATTCAAGGAGAACCAGTGTATAGGTTCCTGGAAGTGTTCAATACCTTTGAAATTATACTATTTGTGATATTCTCAGAAGCTCAGCTATTTTTCTTTAACACTTTACAGTGGCATATTATTGACTTTATATGGGGACGACATAATTTAATGAATTGTACCAGTAATAAAGAAGGCCAAAAATATAAAATTAAATAATATTATACAATATATTCGATCTTCGCTCAGATTCCTACCAAAGGTATAAGAATAAAAAGCTCATGTTGGAAAGCTAGTCTAGATAATTTAGTTTGTAGCTCGTAAATAAACGAAAGTTTAAAAGCTTGTTAAATTTATGGTTATGTGGTCAACCATAAAATTACCTACTTTGTGATATTGTTAACATATATTAAATATACATAGTCCTAATACATAAGAAACCTATACAAAAAATTATTATTAAAAAATATTATTAAAAAAAATATTTATTCTTTATTACTCCCAATTTGTAATATCATAGCTTAAAATGAATAGAGCACAAGTTCCACTATTGCCATGATACCATCATGATAATAGTGGAACTTGTGTGAACGTGGTGTGGAACGGGGCGTGTGGCTAAGTTTGGCTTACCCGAAATAATCAGTTTAATTTTTCATTTGGATACTAAATACGAGTGTCCAAGAGTACAGGTACGTTCAGGTCACTTAATGATAAGTAATCATCGCCACTCACGAACCCATACGTTACCAGAGGTGTTGTAGAAGTATATAGTAAGCCATATTTAATGGTACAAGTAGGCTATTCTACAGTTGTGTGGTAGTACGTGGAATACATTTTTTACAGAACCTAACCCAGCGGAAAAACAAATGTCCACGTTATATGCATTATATTTCAGCTTTAGACATACTGTGGGGTTATGAAATTCAGTGACACATTTGAAGTCATACACTTCTTAAGCTCCCACTATAAATAGTAGAGATAACATAGCTAGGAAATATCTGTACGTAAGGCCAAACTGTCTCCCAACACTTTTCCAAGTCTATTACTAGTAATAAATTAATTATTATTTAGTCTATTATTATAAATAATAGTAATAATATTTTTTTTATTTTATTATTCTTGGGTCCCTAAGAAATCGAATGGTTCCAGGTTGTGTTGTTGATTAAGGTTATAAGGTTTATTATAAAAAAAAAATTAACTTTTATTCCATTTTAAATACCTACTTAAATACTACAAATTTAATTTACATAATCTGATGTAGTCAGTTTTATATTACATTTCTATGATTTACCTTTTTATTAAGAAAATCTTACAAATTTCAATAAAATACCTCTTAAGTCCTAAAATTGAAATGCATAATTATTATCACGATATTAGCTGTATATCTTTAAATGAATTTTTAACTAACCCTTTTTGTATGATGAATGACTGAAGATATTATTACTCTCACAGCCTAGTTGTAGTTCAATAACTAAGAAATCGTAGAAAAGGTACATAATCACGAATGGTCCAAAGAATAGGGAATGCTAGTGATTGGTGCGCTTAGAGTTTCATTGAAAATATATGAAAATCCCAAAACATCACATAAACATTTTTATTATTATCTTTGATACCTTTGAACACTAGTTCAAACTGTCATGGTACCTCTGCCTGGCCTCCTTAAGTATACCCACTGTATACACCCTATATGTAGGTATTACATAAAATATAAAATTTAATTGAGCAACAAACAATATCATAAGCACTTAGCCCTTAATTAACTCATATACATTTGATTTACTTTTATTTTTGGCTTTTTAAATACATGTAATCATGGATACTTTATTTAAAGAAAATAAACTTATTTATACATTGAACATTGTGCAGTAATAAATTTAAAACAAACAAACACATTTTTTGACTATGGTACAAAAATTATAAAGTATGTAACATATAATATGTTTTTATTGTCATTTTTTTGTGTACAACAATTATTTCTACATATTTTTTCCAGGACTATATAAAATTTTAATTTATTTTTCTAAGGTAACTAGACATGACTTATATACAATTATATGTCTTTGTAATTATGCAATTGTATACATGTGTCTTCTCAAAATAAAGTACATCAGATACCAATGTACCTACATATATACATATCTAATTTACATATTTAAAATAATATTTATTAAACAATTAATTGCATTGCATTATGATAATGTATCATACTGGCAAGTATTATACAACACTTGGTATATGAAAGTACAATCTTATTTACAACATGCTACTATAATTTAATATTATAAGGTCGGCAAATTTTATAAAAATAAATGCTTTAACTTTTCACACAATTCACTCAGCTCCTAGATTATTGTATCAATTTAAAAAATTCAATTAATCTCAGTGAATCTCAAACCTTTTTTATATAATAAAAGATATTTTACTGATAGAATATTATTGAACAGACAAATACCTCTATAAGCCAGTTCTATAAAATTTGCCTCACCAAATTCTGATCCGCCACTTAAATATAATACGTTTGATCATTACTAAAGAACAAGCAACAGCTAAATTTCTTTATTTTCTAGCTTTCTTTTTTCTTCCTAATTATAATTTTGTATATTTTATTTCACTTTGCATAAAACATACATTTTACGAAATAAACATTAATAGGCCCACGATGCAAAATAAAACTAATTTCGTAATTCAGTACTCAATACTACCATTAAAAATACGAGCAAGAATGGCGGCTTTCTATAAAACTAAAAGCTAAATATTTGAACTATTTAATGTATCTAAGAATACATATACCAGCTGCTATATCTACACATGTAGACCCAAGATATAATAAAGTTACTATCGCACAGCGCGAAGCTTCCACTTTAGCAGTAAGAAGGCAGCGGTCCTCAATACTAGTAGCGTGACCGTCAAAGCGAGTATATCCCACCAGAACATATTCGGTGACATCGCTATCTCCTTAAGGAATGTGCGAGGATATCTGTCAATTATATAAAATATATTTTAAAATACAATTTAATCTTCATATCTACAAATAATGAATTTATTGTGTGTTTTCTTTGAGTTTTATATAATGTTAATATGATGATTTTTTTTGTCTTCACGCTTTATCCCTCACATGAAAAATCCATCTTCCCCGAGTAGGAATCGAACTCACAAACTATTGCGTTTGCAGGTAGACACTACGCCTCTGCGCCACGACGGTCCGCGATGATGATCATTTTAAGAAAATCTATAATGTAGAATCTAGGTTCAAGACATTCCGTTCTAAGGTTTCCGTTTAAATTTCAGACACTGTTACAAAATAGGAAAACGAAAATTAATAACCGAGTAAACAATAAACTGGCAACCGCCTTCAAAAAATTTATATAATCAATAAGTAAACACAAACTTACTTATAGTGACAATATTTGGCTTCGTTGCAATCCAGAGTGGGCCTTTCTAGTCCGTATATAGCTCCAATGTAACCTTCTAGACCGTATCTCAAGTAGGAAATGTAGGAGCCCCAGTGGAGATAGTGCGGTAAGTCCCGCAGCGTAACGCCGAAACCGGCGAACATCATCATTGGAACAGATAATGTTGGTCCAAGGAATGTGCCATTCTTTTGGAAAATATAAAAAAATATAAATAAAACAAACTATTATTGCAAGTCTTAGATTTTTTTTGGGAAGTTGAGAGTGGATAAAATAAATTGTACATTTGTTATTGATTAGGTGAAATTATTTAAATAAAATAAACTGAAACATAGGACCTGATATAGATTCTTTAATTTGTCATTAATTATCCATAAGATTAAGGCTCATGTAAAAAGTTTTATTTTTATTTATTAATTTTATTATTTCATTTATGACACCAACTTAGATTAACGTAGAGATTGATGTCAGATGTTAATTTAATTGTTATTGATGATTTTACGATACTGCGATTTTTATTTTCCATTTTTTCACTTCCGCTTGTAAAAGGTTTAAAGTTATTTATTTCTCATAAAAATACAATTCACTTACATGAGAAACTATATTCAATATAAAAAAATAACACGTGTACATTGCACAAAGGAAGGAAAAATAGTTTATTATGCCTCATAACACACGCACACATACACACATCTTCACGCTTTAAATTCAAATTCAAATAATTTTATTCAAAATGAGGAGAATACATGATTCATTTTTTGAACGTCAAAAACACTACCACCGGTTCGCTAAAGGTAATGCCTCAGACCTTCTCAGGTCCGGCGCAAGAAACTCAGCGGGACTTTTCTTTTTTTTTTAAGTAGTCAATATTTTTACATTAATTCATTTTGATAATGACACATTTGAAACAGACTGGAGCGAGCATCTCATTCCCAAGGTGTGTTGTCATTTAAAAAATCATTAATCAGGTAATAACCTTTAACACACAAACGTCTTTTCACAATTCTTTTAAATTGTGATATAGAGCATTGTTGGACGTTTTCTGGGATCCTATTGTAAAAGAGTACACACTGCCTCATGAAAGAATTGCGGACTCGTTGTAATCTATTTATAGGCGCTGTAAGTTTAAGCCTATTTCTAGTATACATATTATGTGAATCACCGATTTTCTCAAAATCATTAATATTCTTTTTAACGTACATCACATTTACAAAGATATATTGAGATACAACAGTCAATATATTTATTTCTTAAAATTTTTGCCTTAAAGAATCTTTAGGTCCTAGATTATAGATTGCACGAATAGCTCGCTTCTGCAAAACAAAAATTTATTTAACACCGGCTGCATTACCCCATAGTATGATGCCGTAAGACATAATACTATGAAAGTAGCTAAAGTAAACGAGGCGAGCCGTTTCTACGTCAGTTAAGGATCTAATTTTCTTAACTGCAAAAACTGCTGAGCTAAGTCTATTCGCCAATCCCTCAATATGAGCTCCCCACTGTAATTTGGAGTCAATGGTGATACCGAGAAAAATCGTAGAATCAACAGGATCAACGGCTTCACCATTTAAGAGTACATTGGTTTTCACAATTTTCGTGCAGGGCGTTCTAAAAATAACACATTTAGTTTTCTTACTGTTCAATAGTAAATTATCCCTGCATACTTCTCGCCTAGTCCACTATCACTTTAATACTGTGTTTTCGAAAGTCAACCGATATCTCCCCTTACCTCTCTTACCACAACTTTTCCATCGTATATCTTTTTTACCATTCTTTCAACGTGCACATAGCTCATGTTAATACTAAATATAAAACTTACAACAACGTTGAAAACGGCGCCGATCATCAAACCGAAACTCTGTGCTACGAGCACTGTGTACACGGAGATTGCGAAGAACATCCCGAAACGAGCGATGTCGAGCGGCTGCGATGACATCGTGTACACTATCACGCTGAATATTGCGCACGACACTATCTACAAATGGTTTGTTAAATTTTAATTTATATTTCATATAACTACTATTAAATATAGTGAGTGAGTTATAATAAGTATATAATACTGTTCAGAATTTAACAAAATATTAGAAAAGATGAAATTTAACGTATGCTATTTGATTTTGACGAAATCAAATCGGGTCGTATGTATATTTAAATTAAAAAGTAAAAAAATATTAAAAGTGTAATAAAATACGTGTATGTTAATTCTTTTTACTTCTTGAAATAAGAGTGTATCAGAAAAGCTTTATCTTGTTTTTAACTTTAGCTTGCTTTGTTTTATTTATTTTTATTTTATTTATTACAGTTTATTATATACCACTGCTTAAAAAATATAATTATAAAAAAAGATGTTAATAAACAGGTAAACAATATTTATAAACGTACACATATACATACTAAATATAAATGTGTATTTATATATTATATTAATACAATTACAAATAAATGTGTGAATATAGGAAAGTAAAAAAACATAGAGCATAGATTATTCACTTACTGAAATAGGTAGATCCACAATTGTTATAGAGATGTAATAGGAGCCAAGAGAATACCATCTATTGAAATGTTCTTTTAATAAGATTGACATCTCAGAGGGAACTGAAATTAAATATATGCCAAAATATAGTTAAAAGGTATTAATATAGATTAAAATATTTAAAGATATTAGTATATTTAAATAAGTTAACTTTTGTCCTTTAATATTTGTCAATCCTTTGAAACATAATCTTTCGAACTGAATACTGCTAGGCAAATCCTCTTTATAAGGCTTTGTGACTTAATTTTGTAAAACTGTTAGCCATATTTGATTCGTAGAAAATAAACGAAAGTACAGGTTAATGTATGGTAGAGCTCTAAAAGACTTTCTTGGAAACGGGACTGCACAGTAACGATATACTTAATATGTTTGACGTAGTTCAACAATAACCTCAGTTCAGGTAATAGTGACTCGGAAGCACAATGACGGTTAGTGGGTCAATACCCATCAGAGGAAATGAATTCTTTTTATCTTAATTTTAGCCACTCAACATTCTGAGTCAAGATCGATCTCGAAAATCAAAAACGGAGTGACTTTTACATTTAGTTCCTCTGCTTACCCAATTTTATTTATTTCTTTATTATTCTACTCCAACGTTATTAGAAATTTGGAAGTTAAAATTTAGATCACCAGATTTTACCTCTATGCCTAGAAACATAAAACCCACCCCATTAATAGATACTAGTTTGTATGTCGGTTATGCAGTTATTATATTATATGTGTACATATTTGCAGAGAACAATAAGCTATTAAAACTTACATGTCAGTATAGTCAGCATCATCGGCGACATCATATGGTGCATCAATATGGCAAATAGTAAATTATAGTTTTCCAATACTCTAGACCCCTCGTTACCCGCGTTGATAAACAGCGCTCCCAGCATCACTCCAACTACTACATTCACAGCCAGACGTAGGTGAGTCATAGTCTAGAAATATGATGAAAATCAAATGAAATGGATATTCTAAAGACACCGCTACTGTAGGTTTTTGCTATTTCTTTTTAGATATTTGTTTGCAGCAATCAATAAATTGTCCGACATTATCTCTTTAAACGATGAAATTATTTACTCTTTCACAACAATGTCAGATCGTATTTTAGACATGTCATCAAAAACGCACTCCAGAAGTTTGGAATAAGAGAGCTATTACTATATTCTCCATACTTTACACTCACATTATCATCTTTTTAGGTCCTTATTTAATCCTGTTAGTTACGTTACCCTCGACATTTAAGAGGATTTTATAATTTGGTAATAACAAAAGCAAAATACCAAAAATATCAAATTTCTCGAGAGATACTGAAGAACTAAAGTACGACACAGAATACATAGTAAAATTTATTGCTATAGGTATTAATTATTTATCAAACAAAAGTCTCTATAAAATTACTAAATATAACTATGATAAAAAAATATATACTTACAGGGTCACGTTTAGCCTTTAGAAACCCGCGCCGTATCAGTACAGATCTTTGGTTGGACTGTGACGTTTCTTCGGCTCCTGGCCCCGAATCTTGTTCCTTTAATACGCTTAAAGGATACTGTTTCCTTAAAGCTTCCATCGACAGAATGTTTTCAGGATTTTCAAACCATGTGAGCGCTCTGCCGTTTTCCGCTTTGTTAGTTAAAACGCCGATTTTGTCGTCTCCATATTCGCCACATGCTAGTTCTATGACTGTAATGTAAAATTAAAATATTATTAAAAAGGAATATCATTTTAGTAAAGCTACGATAAGTACGAAATTTATAATAAAATTTAGGTAAGTTAAAATAATGTGTGAGGGAGAGCGAGACAAAAAAAAAGTAGGTAAAAATAATAAACAAAATAAATGATGGAAACCAGGACGGTTTCTGTAATAATTAACAATTTCTTCTTTTTTAGCTTTACGCTAGGAAACACTGTGTTTCTCGCTTCTTGCCCGTGCTTTGAAGCGTTATCTTAATATATACTGACGACAATTTGGATCTTGTCATATATCATTTAACTTTAATCTATAAAATTTTACTCACTGTAATCTGCGGGATTGTGATAAATAGGACAAGGTACGCCGGCCTGATCAAGGTAAGGGACGAGATTTCTCGTCGTGCCCTGATAAAGGCATTTTCCAGCGGCCAGTACATACACTTGGTCGAAGAGGGCGAACAGTGAGGCAGAAGGTTGATGCACAGTACATACAATGGTACGTCCTTGATGTGCAAGACTTCTGCAAAGTTCTACCACCTGGGTACATGACGAGCTGTCCAGCCCTCTGAAATAGAAAGAAAAGAGTAGAAAGTCTGATTGTAGATGTAGAAAAATAAAATATACTTATTATTGCACAGCCGAAATTTTAAAGCATTTTTTCTGTTCGTTCTGCAATTTTAATATATTTTTTTCACTTGTAGAAATCGATTTTTTTCATTTTAATTAAGCCATTAAATTCAAAGACAAAATCTTACGTAGTAGGTTCGTCGAGAAACATGACAAGAGGGTTATTGATAAGTTCTAACGCAATGGATAGACGTTTACGTTGCCCACCCGACAATTGTGCCCCGCGCGTGTTCATGTGTTCATATAAGCCCAGGTTAGTTAATATGTCTTCTATCTGCAAACAAATTTTATAAGTATTATTAATATGATATATTTCATAAATTAGTAAGTATTTCAGAGACTTTAAAACAAATAAAATATTGATTCGTACAGCGTTCGGTGTGATTAGCAATTCAGCAATTCATTGCACCCAGTGTGGTGCGTTTTGTTAATGGAAATAGTTGGATGGAATAGGAAAAGAATGTTTAATTTATTAAGAATAAGTTTTATTGTAAGAAAATAATATTCGCTTGTATTTCTTCCTCCAATTGAAGCCAAGGTACGTTGTAAATAAATATTTAAAATATTACATAAAATAATAGCTTATTGTTTCTCGGTATGTGTCTATTTTACGTTTAGTATTACCTTAATTTTAACTACATATATGACATAATCTACTTTCATGTTTAGTACATTTTAAGCAAAAATAGGTACAAATCTAAATTCTTGCTGGCTACAAAAAAAACTGGTTATTATAGGTGGCGCCACTAGCGGAGCGGAAGTGAAACACTGGATAAATGGGCAAAAAATATAGGTGCTTGATATTGGTGCGGGATAGTAAAGAAAAAATAATAAGTAAGTTTTATTTTATGGTAAAATTCATCTTTAATAATGCTGAGCTAACGAACAGCATCTTTTATTACCAATGAACCATAAAATCTACTAATTACTATTACAATTAACTTCTGAAAATTAAATTTTGTATACTCTGAAAAATATATTTTAATGCAGTTATACAGTGATTCGAGGGGAAGATTTATCTGTATAGTATACGTTACTCACGTTGAAGTGAAGCCTACACTACCCAAGATTTGTAAAAACGAAGAATAACGAGTTAATAATGTAATAATATTGTTAAATAAGATTACGAAATAGCCATATTTTTTGGTAATAACTTTAGAATTGAATTTATATTCTAAAAATCCTTGGCCTATAACTTTTATTGTTTGTTAAAATCAAAACATGTAATCCTTTAAAAATGACATACTGTGATGTAACCTTACATATAACGAGTAGATATACAGTGTTCTTATATGTAATTTCCGCATTTTGTTTATATTAAAATAAAATAATATTCTTGTAATTCTTACTTCTATGTACGTGACGCTATTGAGGTATCCTTTTAGCTACTTTATTTTTATAAAAAAATGAAAGATGCAATATTTTTTACGTATATCGAGCAAAAGTGAGTGGTAAAAAGGAAGACCTCGGGTTACTTTCAAAAACACAGTGTCCAAGATCTGGAACATTCCGTTCTTTCTGACTACTCCACTAGGGATAAAGCAAGAAGTTATGTATATATTTTTAGTTTACTTTTTTGTATCCCTAGCTTCATATGCTCTAAACTAGTTACGGAAATTTAATAGTGAACACTAGAGTGAAGGTATACGTTTACATAGGTGGTCTATTTCTCTACCATGTACGAAATATTTCTTACCACTTCTCCTTTCTCGTATTTATCCATACTGGTAGGCAATTTCAGGTCAGCAGCTATGGCCATGTTTTCACCAACAGTTAGTAACCCTTGCAATCTATCATCTTGCTGGATATAACACGACATTTTCTTAAATCTTTCTAAAATATTATTATTGAAATTATTATTTTATTGAAATATAATAATAATTTATCTAAAATCATTTATTAATTATCAAAAAATTATATAGTACAACAATACTAGATTATCTATTGCTCCTTCACTTGTGCGGTTGTTCAGGTTCCCATGAAACATTTTAATAGTAATCTATCTCCAAAAAAACTTAATGTTTATTGGCATTCACGCTTTATCCCGCATAATAGGAAATGCAGAGTGACCGCAGGAACACTGGAACCTAGTGTTAAGACACTATGTTCCCCACTTTCTGCCTATTTCGAGGCGGAAAGCAGTTGTCGGTTGAATAGTGGTACTCAATGCCTTGCTTGTCTAGTTGCCATAGTGAAGAAAATTGTAATGCAAAATCCATTCTCCCTCAATCGGAATCAAACCCATAAGCTGTCGCGTTTACAGGCAGACGCTGCGCCTCTGCGCCACGACAGTCCTCTTTTTTCATTGAGTATACGCTTAAATTTAATTTTTGAATGAAAAACGTTACTTTGTGATACTTACTCATAATTCTACCTCTCCCGTTAATAAATATGGCACCGCCGACACCCGTTATTCTATAGCCAGATAGTACATCTAACAATGTGGACTTCCCTGCGCCTGAAGGTCCCATAATAGCAATAAGTTGGTTAGGCCGCAGCCTTCCGTTAACTCCATGTAGAATTTGTTTGGTTCCTGCAATAATAATAGTAATTACTTAATAAATTAAAAATATCATAATACATATTTTTAAAACGTTACAAATACCTCTAGTTTCTTGAAATTAAAAATGTAGTTAAAAAGTTTTCATATGATTTGTATATGAAACTAAACAAATAAGTTTTAATAATTAAATAATACACATACTAACTTAAACTAAAGTAAACCAAATATTGGATATCTGCATTTCACAACATTGTGCACTGATATGCAGTCAATATTATAAACAAAACTTTGATTTCATTTAATTTCATTCTTATTTTCGTATATGGTAAGGAATCTACGGTCTAGTATCAAGTCACTCTCTTCTCATCTTGCAATTTGGAAGAAGACAATCACTCACATGCCTTGCAAGAGGAGAGAATAAAATTTATATAAAATAAAAATCAAATTATGCGTTTTATTTATAACGAATGCAAAAAACATTATTGTTATTGTTTATATTAAACTGGTTAGTCTCGTCATAAATATATTTACAAAAAAAATACATTTATTATTATTACAGGGTTTGTTTAATATATTAATAAAATATAACTATTAAAAATATATAAAGCTTATTCAAAGTGTTATTATCAGCAAAACAACCCTTGGAGGTTTGAGGCCACGTTATCAATAACAACATGCACTCATTCTATGGGAAAATTGTGCACTGTCAATGGATTGTTTTAGGGACTCTAAATTGTAATGGCACTAAGAGCAAGCCTAAAATAAATATTATATGCATAAAATTAAAAATCATAAAGATTTTCAATATAGTGAAAAATTGCTAAATAGTTTACACTTTTCTTCATACAAATAACATTTAAAATTTAGGGTAAACACGAAAATTTTAAATGTACAAAGGCTGCATTCTTTACTTAATTAAAATTTAATATGCATAACTTTAATTGGTAAACATTCTATAAAAACTGATAAGTAATGAAACAATAACACAGTAAAACTACAAAATAGTTCCATCTGGTAATTAGATATAGTATAAATGAAACTAAACTCAAATTCATACATTAGAACTAGTACCTATAAAGTACAATAGAAAAATATTATTTTTTATATTGATTTAGTTAATAAGTTATGCCACATTTATGAGACAAACATATTTTTAGAAAAATAAAAAAAATCTCGTAGCAGGATGTCAACCAGCACCTCTTGCAAATATTAATTTCGTTTTTGTGAGCAACACTGAACGTATTAAAAATAATACATATATATATATATATATATATATATATATATATATATATATATATATATATATATATATATATATATATATATATATATATATATATATATATATATATATATATATATATATATATATATATATATATATATATATATATATATATATATATATATATATATATATATATATATATATATATATATATATATATATATATATATATATATATATATATATATATATATATATATATATATATATATATATATATATATATATATATATATATATATATATATATATATATATATATATATATATATATGTGTAAGTAAGACAAAGGTTCTGGTATTTGAAAGAGACGAGGAAAGGACAGATTGCAAGATTTTCGTGAATGGAAATTTATTAGAACAAGTGAATGAAGTAGTATACTTGGGAAGTATGTTAAGTAGAGATGGTAGATACGAAATGGATGTGGAAAGACGTGTTGCTGCCGGTAACAGAATGAACGGTGCCTTAGCTGCGTTGTTGAGACGGCATAACGTCAGCGTCGCTGCACGTTTGGCCGTACACAATGCAGTTTTGGTTCCGACGCTGTTATATGGCAGTGAAACGTGGGTATTACAGAAGAAGAATGAAAGAAGGATGAATGCTGTGGAGATGCGATCTCTTCGAAGGATATGCGGAGTCAGCTTAGCTGACCGAATCCGCAACGAAGAGGTACACAGGATGGTAGGTACCGGCGAGGATGTCATAGTAAGAATGAAGAAGAATGTGCCCAGGTGGTTTGGGCACGTCGAAAGAATGAGTGACGAAAGAATGGTAAAAAGATATACGATGGAAAAGTGTGTGGTAAGAGAGGTAAGGGGAGACCTCGGTTGACTTTCGAAAACACAGTATCGAAGATACTGGAGGAAGGTCACGTAAAAAGCTTGAGGACTCCCCGGAGAGCATGTATGAAGAGGTTAATGACAGTGGACGAGGCGAAAGAGGTATGCAGGGACCGCAGCGTTTGGCGCTCCGTTCTCTCTGACTACCCCGCTAGGGATAGAGCGTGAAGATATGCATGTATGTATATATATATATATATATATATATATATATATATATATATATATATATATATATATATATATATATATATATATATATAAATATATATATATATATATATATATATATATATATATATATATATATATATATATATATATATATATATATATATATATATATATATATATATATATATAAATATATATATATATATATATATATATATATATATATATATATATATATATATATATATATATATATATATATATATATATATATATATATATATGTATATATGTATATATTTATATATATAACAATCGACGTACTCTATAGGTATAAGGAATACCTACCGAATTACTAATAGAATACAGGACTATCGATAAATGTAATTAATTTAATATAAAACTTTATTCGTAATCGTTTTCTTAATCGAACTCACACAGCTGGTCACGTGTTTGAAATAAAATTGTAAATATTGTTAAATACCGCTATCTTGTTATGAACTGCGCATGTACGAGTGACTTGTATTGTTCAATAAGTAGTAAACATTTATACTGAACAATGATAATAATATAGACAATTAAGCGACAAGAGCAAGCATTGTCAGTGACGCATTCCAATTTGTGTTTGTATTACATATACCTACCTACCTAGATAGGTAGATAGGTATATGTAATATATACCTAGTAACTAGATATCTATCGTATAATGAAATAAAAAACAAAGTCGTGGTTCAATACTACCTTTTAAATCATTTATCTCCTAAAATATATAATTTGCTTATAATAAAAAAACATCAACAAAACATCTAATAACCACTAAACGTGAACTAAGTCGTTTTAGTTACTGTTACAATGTGTCGTGCCACTAAAAGTAACTAATGTGGCCTTAAATTAAATTTAATTATTACATACTAAGTATTCATGTAGCAAGAAGAATGTATAGATCATAAGTTTACTTTCTGACAATGTATAAATAATAGGCTATTTAATGAAAAAATCGTCGTAGTCATAGTTTTAATTACGGGACTGCCATAAAACATTGTTAAGCTTATAACTTTGTTATAACATGATATTACAGTGCAGTGATACAGTGACAATTTAAATTATAATAAGATTTTTTATGTATTTGTAACTGTATTTTAAATTAAATTTTACTTGGTAAAATTTATTTGGTATTTTAGGCAACGAATTCTCGTAGTGAAAAATCCAAGTGCAAATTTAACCTGTAATAATTAATCAAAAGTTAAAAGTGACGATAGTGAACAATAATTAATTATAATTATTTTAATGATATATTAGCTTAATTGGTTAGATTAATTATAGATATTCGTGTAGCAACTGTGTGACTGAAATTGATTATGTTAATATTAAATTAAAACTAATTTTATCTTATCAATGAAATCAAGGTAACCTTAGTGTAAAGCGATTGAATTTCAATTATATCTATGTCCAGAGGCCTTAGCCAAGACGCCACTTGACAATCGTTTACGCTGACAATATGTATGGACTTAACGATAAGTCACGTGATCTAAGACAACGAATAGAAAGATCGTAGCCAAAAATATAACGTCGTAAGACGAGAAAGCGTTGGCGTAAAACGAGAAATTTTATCGTTTCGTCAGTGTCAATCGATAATTGACAGCCATGTTGCACATTTTGACAATCGCAGTGTTAATTGTCAACGCTCACCTATCGAAGTACGAAACCCTGCAGAAAACGCTAAAAATTTATGGAAAAATAATTTTTCACCTTAATAATTACAAATTTATAAGTTAATTAGGAAGTTATTAAGTGAATCGATTATTAATTAATAATTACGTAATAAATTTTACGATTATATTACGAAATTTTATTATTTTCGTTTTATTTTTCAACATTAATAATTTTGAATACATCGGTTAATAATTTTAATTATCTTACTTTACTATTATCTACGTTTTGTAACATATACTTAAATTTATATTTTTTATTTCTATTAATATTTGTTTGAGAAGTGTATATTTTTAATCTGTTTTAATCAAATTAGTTTAACATTAAATTCTTACACATGCAACATTGAAATATGTGACGTTACAGTCTTCACTTGACGTTTCAAAAAACGCCAATCACAGACAATATGATCGATGTCTTCTATTGACACTGTAGATCAAGCGTTTGATGTTGACATGTGTTGTTGGCTACCAAGTTAGCGATATCTATAATTTTTATCGCTGAAGCGCTTTATGGAATAGATACGGAGCGTTTGGTTTTTGGCTAAGGCCTCAGGTATCGACGTATACGTGATATATGTACTTGCATAACATCAATAAAAACGTAGAAATCTAATTAACTATATTGTCAATTATACTATTTGTATTCCACGTTTTTTTAACAAATGTTGTCTCCTTTGCCTTTATTTTGTTAGTGAATGTTCTGGAGTGGACTTCAGACAATTTTGGGGCGGGAACAAACCACCCCCTCCATGTGTTGAGTAGCAGAACAAAAAGTACTTTTTCTTGTATGATTTTTTTGTAAAATTTACGTACATAGTTGGTTAAACGGGGACTTCTAACCAAATTAAGATTTATTTTTATAACAATGTAGGTAGCAAATAAATTTAATGTATTCTTACACGAAGTTTTATAGCCAGGTAAAGATTTATTACATTGATAAGACAACGAGTAAGTTAAAATAAAACATAAGTAAGCATCCTAATATTTAATTTAGTGCCATCATCCCTCTATTTTAGAGCCATCATCCCTCTCTCGTCATGCCGTCCGCAAATGTACTCATCACACACACACTTCGTACTTATAATACTATTTACACGAAAATGATATTTGATTTCACTGCTATATAAATTATTAAAAACGCTCACACTGTTTTGTTTGCTTAGGAGTCATAAATAAAAATAAGAAGACGAATAGTTTGGTTTATATTAAATATCTTTTTTTAGTATACCGTACCTCAAAAACAAAACCTTTGTAGGATCACTTAGTTATCCGACTGTCATGATACATCTCTAAATGACTTAAGGGAATCAAGTCAAAATAATTACAAAGTCGTTAACTTCTCGAAGCATAGAAAATATCAAATGGGTGCATAATTTGTTCGTTTTCAAAATACATACAAAATAAAAAATACAAAAATTGGAAATTTATAGTTACTTACTGGTTCATTTCATACAAAATGACCACAAATTTAAGTTTACCAAGTTAAATTATCATGTACTAAAAAAAAATACCAAACGTAAAATAAAATTCGTTTCTTCATATTTTTTATAATTCAATATATAAAGTGAAAAAACTAAACTAAACTAAACTAAAAGAGAATGAAGGTGAAGGTACTCTTAAAATTAATTTACTTATAATACGTTATGTAATTAGCATATGTATTATAATAATGATTGTATCTGGTTTCTAAATATAGTATTTTGCTTTTTGGACGTTATATTACTAAAGAAAAAAATACTCATCGTTCTGTGAAGTGAGTTTTGATAACAACTAAGTTAGTTGTAGCACATTTTTATTCAAAAATGAGTCAGACACGTGTGATTTAGAGTTCTGTATAAATTCCATAACATTTTATTGTTTTTATTAATTTGTATAAAAATATTTATTAAATAAGTAAAAGTGAAGTGAAAAAAATCACTTTTGTATGAAAATGCACTGTGTAAATGTTTCTTTTTCCTTGATTTAGTATGATTTTAGCAGATTTTAGATGATATCCTGAATTTGTTCTGTAAGTTTTTGTTACTGTAACTTCCCACTTCTTACAACTCCTTCTTCTTCTTCTACCCAATAGGTTTTAATGATATTATGAACCTCGACATTGCTTATTGAGTAATGTTAACGACAGAGCACTCTGTACCCTTCCCTTCAAGATGTCGCTATTAAAGCCAGAACTAAATAATGCACTAGAATGGTAACCAACAAGAACTGGTTTTCTTAACTTCCAATTTTAACGTAATTCATAAATTAGTGATTTTAAATTTAAGTTATTTTTCCTCTCAAAGAACAACCTTAGAGATTGTGATCTGAGGATTTGATATCAATTTGATACACGCGTTCCTAATAATACTTCCGACTGCGACTTGGCAAGTACAGGCGAGTACAACAAAGCATTTATATAGTTTATTTACGTTTGTTCGTATATTAAGTGGGTTTTGAGCTTAATTATGTTCGTTATTTTTGTATATAACCCTTAAAATTATACTTATTTGATTACCATGTAAATGTAAAACTAAAATGTCACCTAAAGTAACCTATACTATCATTATTATGCGATTTTTAAGTTAACCTGGCTAGAATACCAGCTATACTCTTAATAATTAAGTAAGCGTCTTCCGTGTTATATGTACGATAACCTTTTAGCATTTAATGCTCTAATCAGCGTCATAAATCCATTAGATAACATGGAAATGTTTGCAGTTAAATTTTGTACAGATTTTGTTTAAATATTTGTTTTAAGGCGCGTTCACCAAGTATAGATTTCTTGCGCACGAACCCTGCGAATATATCGGGACCCCTGCGATTTCGTTAGTGTGAACTTTATGAGCATTGTCACCCGACATTCATTTACAGACTTACTGATAGTTTTCTTTATTTTTAGGGTTCCGTACAAAAATAAAAAAACGGAACCCTTATAGAATCACTCGTGTTCCTGTCCGTCCTTCTGTCACAGCCAATTTTCTCTGAATCTACTAGACCGAATCAGGTGAAATTTGGCAGGATGGTGTAATGCCCTGACCTGAACACAGATGTGTAACCTAAAAAATATTTTTTTGAAATAAGGGTAATTTTTGGGGGATAAATTAGGTAATTAAAAAACAATTTTGCGAACCTTACTGAGTCATATATCAAATGAAAGGGCTTGTTATCAGGATTTCGAATATATTTTTTTAATTTTTTAAAATAAATAGTTTCGATGATATTCATGAAAAAACCGAAAATTGACCATTCTCTCTCCCTAATCTCCGAAATTACTGGGTCGAAAAAATTGAAAAAATTACTGAATATAGTTTATGACTTGTAGATTACAGGAAGGATTTCGTAAATTGAAAATAAAATGGTAAATTCGATAAAAAATGTTTTTAGGGAAAAAACGTTTTCAGGAGAAATATTTCACTATATTGTGTACGGAACCCTTTCCACGCGAGTTCAATTCGCACTTGACCGGTTTTTTTATGATAGAATAAGAGACTATATAAAAATAACGCAGCGGAATTTCAACGCGCGCTTTATGGAAACCATTTAAGCGCTGTGATTGCTAAACCATGCGTCCAAATTCTTATATTCCTTTTACAACTTTATGTTATTAGCATTTCTGTATGGAGATGCGCGGGTTCAAAACCCGTGGCATCAAAATTTTTATATTTTCCCTTTAAATATTTTTCTATCCATAGCGTGGATTTACATTTTAAAAACCATAAAGATATGTAAATATATATTGTGGCACTATTTTACTTAAATTAACTAAATGTTCTAATATATTTTAATTTGTTAACGTTAGCTTGTCAAAAGAGGCATAAAATGAGATCGTTTGCCTCGTCATCTTCCCTTCATCTTTTACAATTGTATATCCTTTGCACGTTGCTTTAGAATTACATTCTTTGTCACATAGATTATTAAAAATGTTAGTTCATTAGGAAATACATAAAATATTATAAAGTAATTATTCTTACATTTACAACTATGTTTACAATTTGATATTAAACATGTTTTTCTTTAATGTCTCGTATGCTTGTTTTCTTGTTATTTAATTATTTATTAATTTAACACTAGCATCCGCCTGCGGCTATGTTTGTTTGAACAAAACGATTATTTATTAAATAATGCAACGCAACTCCATTGGTTTTACAAGGTTCGAAATCGAAAATTTGATTTAATTTTCGACGTTCTGGACTTGCTTTAATATCTAATTTAATATGCCTAGGTAAATACTAAGTATGGGCGCAAATCAATATATATTTTATGATTTTATTGTTACGAAAGTATTTAATAGTGGAAATTAACGTTTAATTATTCAAATTAATAAAACCTTTTTGTAATGTAAAGTTCTTATGAAATTAATTTGAATATTGAACAGAAATGTCAGCTGTAAAATGAATAGAAGGACTGAATTATGTAAAGTTGATCTCTTCTGATTTAACTATTGCACGAGATAAAACCAATTGCTGCCACTTTCAACGTATAAAAAATTTTGCTACACGACGTTTATTTGATAATATACAGATATACGAGTCAAAGATCTAACCGACTTTTAATTATATACAAAATAAAAAAAATACAAAATAAAGTTGAACATGGAGGAAAAATAATAAAGTAAAAGATATTTGTATACATTTGTCTATATAGTTGTCGTTAACAAAGGAAACTGTCAGAGCTGAACTGTCAGCTTGCAGCAATAGTTAAATTCTTATGAATATGAAAATTTTCTGCAACGTAGCAATGTCGTACATGGTAATAAATATTTTTTGACGCACATCGATGAGTTAATCGTGAACTTTGAACAAAGATATCAAACATTTCATAGGTAAATTTTGTAATCACGTAGTTTTGACCTACATACACCCACACTAATAGCGATAGTGTTCAATTGCGCAAAATATGTTGTGAAACTATTTTTGTACACAACATTAATATTTTTTGTAATTAATAGTTTTCAGATCATCAGAAAACCTTTACTAGTGGGTAGTTGAAAAAAAATTGACCGCCTCTAATTGAATAGCCTTCTGATGTTATTACATCAAAAGGCTTCCTATAAGATCTGTCCCACTGGACGCGTTACCATGCAACCGCGAGTCCAATTGACATTTTTTAGTAATTTGAGAATTCTATTCTTTAACTTATTCTTATAATAGTGAATTGGAATTAAGAATTAATATAAAAACCAAAATAAATAAATAAATTAGTTCGCTAGTTTTTTTTGTTATTCATTACATTACATTTTTAATAGGTGCATTTGGATTCGAAATTTTCTATCGAACCATAAACGTCCTTTTACTTATTGATATGGACGACTTTTAAAATTATATTTTAACAGAACCATATATGATGTTTCTAATTTTTTTACTATACTTCATATACGTGAGAAAGCAAAATTAAAGAATTCGGTAAAATTTTACTATGTCCCCGTAACCAATGTTAAGTCATTGCACAATAACTAGCGCACGCTGTTTCATAACTACATAAAATGCATGCATTAATTTTCAAGAATCCCTTACATATACTTCATTCAAGTTAATATAAAATAATAATTATAATATTTCCCACCGCCAGCTATAATTGTTGCCCAATTTTCTTGGAAAGCTCAAATGAAATAACGACGTGTTTTTCTTTCGAAGCTATCTACAAATTAAGCCATTTTTCACTATTTTTCCGCCAGACCGTGTGCCACCGAATGGAACAAGTAATAGATCGAACAGTATCTGGAGTGCGGTAATACTTCTTATTTAAACAATATGAGGTCCCGCGGTCAAGTCACAATTGAGGCTTGCCAAAATACAATGGAAAAACTGTACTTGAATCTGTTAAGCCGTTTTTGAGATATGCGTACACACAAAAACATAAAGGAAGAATATATATAATTTTTTTTTATGTCTTCACGCTTTGTCTCACACATATCAGGGTAAGCAGAGGGAACTGTAAGAGCCATAGGAAGCGTAGTGTGAAGACATTCCTTTACTTAGTCCATAGTTTCTCCATCATTGCTTTCTGCCTTTTTTGCGGCGTTGCGTGTTGAGTTGAGGAACTCGACGCCGCGCTTTGCCTTTTTCAGAGCGAAGAATCCATCTTCCGCGAGTGGGAATCGAACCCTCAAACCGTCGCGCTTACAGACGATGGTCCTCATTAATTTTTTAATACAAATGGTAATATTCGTACAATATTTTTCCATACATGGATAGATAGATTAGTTTTTATTAGTTTATGTAAAGATATAATATGAATAAAAGATATGTATAATTTGAATAAAATCAATGTCACGAATAAATTGCTTGTGTTTACTAATAAAAACTACAACAGCACAGTATCATTGACCTCTAGAGTACTAAAAACAAAGTAGAACAGCGTTTATTACAATTACAAAACTCGTGTGCTAATTTTATTATCTAAAAACAGTTTTTTTCTTATTTCCACGCCTCTATTTAGGAAAAGGGAGTTTTTAACATATAATATAAAATTGAAACAGTTACTACTGTTAAAGGTACTGTGTTATATTGTACACCAAATACATATTGTCAAATAGAATGAAATTAATAAAAATACAAGTTCATTCTTTGTGAAGCATTTATAAAATTATGTCAATATTTATTTACTGTTGTACCTCGAAAGATAAAAGAAAGAAACAGCAAAACAGCAAAACAGCTCAAAGTTGCTTTTATTTTATGATTTTTTTTAATCTTCGGAGTCCTTTCCAGCTTGCTTAACATAGACTTACTACTTATAAAAAGTATAAAAAAGAGAAAATTCTGAAAATAGTTAATGTATAACAAAGAAAGAAACTTTAAAAATATATATTAACTTAACGTAATTAATTTAACAGAATTTTGATTATGTGCTATCGACATTCGCGAATGCGAATGCGAATATTCAGTAATTCTTTTAAAATTGGAGCTAATTATTACAAGATAGCACTTGGAGTGTCCGTCCCGTCGTTACTTATTATTCTTTATAGTTAGAAAAAAATGTTATATATTTTCATGATTTTTAAAGCAATGGGACCGTGGGTTCAAGTCCCGCTGTCCAAGTTCAAATTTTTGTATGTTTTCTTTAAGTATTTTTTTACAAATTGTATTATTTATAGTTTATTGTAAGAGAATAGAGTATTTGTTTCATTATTATTTTAATTTTTGTTTATCTAGATGATAATATAACATTAAAAACCTAAGTAATAACTGATAAAACTTTTTTAGAAGAAAGTTTGTTTTTGTTTGTTTATAGTGCAATAAAGAAGTTACATGAGATATAATGCAGACTGATACTGATGTGATTACGAGGTTAAGTTACTATTTTTTGTATAAACACAAAATTTTTGCGAATATGAATGTATAAAAATGTGCGAATATTTGGGAATGCGAATGCGAATATTCGCTACATCACTAATATCTACATATATAGGTATTTATATACGTAAATGAAAGTTGACTACTAGTAAATATTTTTTATATAATCTACAATTGCTTACAATATAAATTTGCATACAAATTTATATGCCACTATAATTCGGTACGGCCTATATTCATATCAGCTGCTTACGTCAAACGTTCACTGACATCGTGATAAGTTAGTTATTTGCATTATGACCAAACTCAACACGTGTCTTTGTCTTCTACGGGCAAGAAACATACATACGTATTAAATGTTGATTACATTACACAAAAAAATACAAATGGCTCATTTATTTTTCAATTAGATGTAACATAATATGTTCCACACGAGCTTCTGTATGTATTGCATAAAAGATTTTAATTACTTTTAGATAAACGTTCAGTGTTAGATAAAAAGCATCCCGCATTTTAGCAGGGCAGGCAGAGGAAATTGTAGGTACCTAAGGAACCTAGTGTAGTCCTAGTCCTTTCCAAAAATTATTGAACAAAATATAGCGTATTTTTTTACCTGCGGTCTCGCTACTGTGATCAAGTGTAAACAACTGGGTATGACATGACATTACAAATGTCCGAGGTAACTCTAACCACAGTGTGCTATATCGATAAATATACTATCCAAAATACTACAATGGAATTTTGTTTCCCTTCGAACTAACAGCTTTTACGACATATACGTTACACTATTTCTATCTATTATTTCTATATATGTATGTATATATATATATATATATATATATATATATATATATATATATATATATATATATATATATATATATATATATATATATATATATATATATATATATATATATATATATATATATATATATATATATATATATATATATATATATATATATATATATATATATATATATATATATATATATATATATATATATATATATATATATATATATATATATATATATATATATATATATATATATATATATATATATATATATATATATATATATATATATATATATATATATATATATATATATATATATATATATATATATATATATATATATATATATATATATATAAAGCAAAATTGAAATGACCAAAGTATTTTATTTCTATTAAGAAAATATTATTTAATAAAATAATGCAATTTTAAAACGTAAAGAGATTTTATATTTCGATATATTGGCTTGGTTAGTGTTTTAATATAGCAAAAAAGTTAAGTAATTTGTTGTACATCTAAAGAAAAAAACTAATTTAGCGTTCTCACAGGAAAACGTCGAAATCCAATCGAGAATAACACTTGTAAAGCTATATGAGTTTAGCTTCAATCCGAAAGTGGCTCCTGTGCTTTAGTAAAATCAGTGCCAATTAAAAATAAACCCACGTTAGGCAAGGTGTAAATTGGTATATCGACACAAGATGAATGTCTCACAATTTTGATATTGGCACCACCTAGGATGTCTTCAAAAGTATAGGGAAAGACTAGATAGTTCATTGAGTGTTATTTATATATTAGAATTCAGTCTTTTAAAGAGTAATGCAAGAGGTATTATTTTATTCGTGATTATTGTGATGTGATTATCCTAACATACAAGCATGTTAGCAATCAATCACAATTATTATTACAGTACACAAGCAAAATTCGAGAAGCAAATATATTACATATATCTGTACTAGTGTATCGTCAGCCAATCGCTGTCCACTGCTGGACATAGGCCTCCCCAAGTTTGCGCCAAACATCCCGGTCCTCCGCAACCCTCATCCAGCCTGCTCCGGCAACCCTGCGTATGTCGTCGGTCCAGCGGGCCGGAGGGCATCCTACACTACGTTTGCCAAGACGCGGTCTCCACTCCAGGACTCGTCTGCTCCAACGGCCATCGGTTCTGCGGCAGACGTGGCCGGCCCATTGCCACTTCAGCTTGCTAATTTTGCGAGCTATGTCGGTTACTTTCGTTCTCTCACGGATAACATAATTTCTGATTTTATCCTTGAGAGAGACCCCGAGCATAGCTCGCTCCATAGCACGCTGAGCGACTTTAAATCTGTGCACCAGCCCCTTTGTCAATGTCCACGTCTCGGCAGCGTATGTCATCACCGCCAGCCTTCACTCTTTCTTCTTCTTCTTGATTCTTAGCACCCTCTGCCCCGCCGTGACCACGACCGCTGCCTTGGCCGGGAATAGCGGGGCTGCCGGCACTGAGGGCCGTATCCTTGACGCTGTGTTCATGGGGGTAAAATTGCCATAGTCACCACGCTTGGCAGGCGGGTTGGTGACCGCAGTAGATGTTCTTGTTATGCAGGGTCACGCTGCTGCCCATGCCCTGATTTATTTCCCTTAGTCGCCTCTTACGACACCCGCGGGAGGATATATAGAGGATAAGCCGGCATCACACGGATCACACTGTACTAGTGATGTAACGTATATTCGCATTCGCGAATATTCGCACATTTTTATACATTCGCATTCGCAAAAATTTCTGCGACTGTTTTGCGAATATTGAATGTTAGAAAAATTAAAATTTAACTACGATAATATGTTATTAAATCGAAAATCGAAATCAGTGTTCTTTTTGTGCTTATACAAAAAATAGTAACTTAACCTCGTAATCTCAGTATCAGTCTTCATTATATCTCATGTAACTTCTTTATTGCATTATAAACAAACAAAAACAAACTCTCTCTCTTCTAAAAAAGTTTTATCAGTTATTACTTAGGTTTTTAATGTTATATTATCATCTACATAAACAAAAATGAAAATAATAATAAAACAAATACTCTATTCTCTTACAATAAACTATAAATAATACAATTTGTAAAAAAAATACTTAAAGAAAACATACAAAAATTTGAACGTAGGACAGCGGGACTTGAACCCGCGGTCCCATTGCTTTAAAAATTATGAAAATATAGAACACTTTTTTTCTAACTATAAAGAACAATAAGTAACGACGGAACGGACACTCCAAGTGCTATCTTGTAATAATTAGTTCCAATTTTAAAAGAATTACTGAATATTCGCATTCGCATTCGCGAATGTCGATAGCACATATTCGCATTCACATTCGCATTTGCGAATGTTAAAAAAATCACATTCGTTACATCACTTATCAGTACCAACGGAACGAAGAGATATGTCAGCTGCAAATGTTGCTATGTATGAGCAAACGATTGCCTCTCTCTTTAAGAATACAAGGTTAGGAATACAAATCCTGCTAATGCTATGTAATGGAATACATGGATTTTTTACTATATCTACAAGCTGTTCTCGAAATTCTGTTTGTTGTAGGTAATCTATTTTCAATTCACTTCAAGATTATCTTGTTGTTATGATTGACCGATAATGTACCATTGCGGGCGCTTTTGACGAAGGCAATACTTAATAGATAAATTATTTTAGAAATTTTAAGGGTAATACATAATTGACAGTTTGGGATAAAATAAGTCTTTTTTTAATGCTCTGGTACACTATAAAATAAAAATGATCCTATAAAACGTAAAAAATCAATTCTTACAACTTAGAGGAAAAAATAATAGTAATAGCAATTCATATGATTTTTTGCGACATTAAATGAGCTAGTTCATTCCATCCCATTCTTCGATGAATGTTGTATCTCCTTGTACACCGTGTATTATATTTCAAATTTTTACATAGTCCACCCTGGTAACCAACGCAACTTTTGTTTTATCAAGGGTATGAAGTAAAAGTTGCAGTCTGCGATAGTCGTAATAGTCGGGTAATTAGGGGAAATTAAGACAAAAATACTAGAATTCATTAGTAAGTTCTTTAAATGACTTTATATATTATTTTACAAATTATTACTTAGTTTTATAAAACGATATACAAAAAGTCATCTTTTTTTAATAAAAATATGGCGTGTGGTTGTGCCTGTGGTGTAAAAGTCATGACTATCATCAAAATCATAACTTACTTAGGATCAATCATTTGTACATCCCATAGACTTATAAAAACATAATCCTTCTTTATCACAGTGGTGGATAAAAAATTCGAATGCGAATATGTTTATGAAAATATGGCTACAAATAAAATTTAAATAAGAAAAATAAATAGTAGGTACATTTTAGTTAACTACAAATGTTAAATACTAACTTTGGAAGAATGAAGTCATCATTTAAAAAACAAATTAAGCTGTGACACTAGTACTATAAATACTTTTAAAAAATATATAGAAATATTCCGTAAAATTTAATATTTTAAGTTAAGTGCGGGTCATATTAGTTCATCGACGATTTTGTACCTATAATTGTATATCAATATGGAGGTACAATTCATAATAGTTGAGAATTTATTTCTAAATTTGTAGGTATATTCATTCATTTATATGAAATGAACTAGAAATTTAATTTTGTAATGACTTTCTGCGATACACTTGTTTAACGTCCTTTGTGTTTTCTCCATGAAACGTGGCATTGGTCCGAGACACCAGTACTTAGAATACAGCAGGATTTCGTTTTGGATGAATTTTATAATTTGTAATAATCTCTCAACCATATTTATCTTATATAAAATGTTTCCAAATAATCCTATAAATATACGTATTCTTAGAATACATCTCACAGAATGCTGTATTCTTTTATTTTATTATGTTTATCTTTAATATTACACGTTATTTTAACATACAATGGGTATAAAACGTTGGTTTCTATTCAAATTGAAATAATATTATATATCTTATCTACTATATATCTTTTGTAATTGACGGCATAGGTGCATATCGCATATAACGCTTTACGACATTTCTTATATATGACACATATCACCAATGTAAACCACAATTCTTGATTATCCTTAATTAAATGTGTACTGAACTTTGGTCGTCATTGAAGTTATCATTCGTTTTTGAACGTTGCTAATTGCACAAGGCCTTGGCATAACATTAGTTGATTAACAATAATATCGATAGTAATAGGTGAAATAAATCGTAGGAGACATCCGGCCTAAGGCCACATCCGGGATTCTCAAACATCTCTATAAACTATTATATCTCATATTGCGTCTACGATTGATAATAACATAATATTCATTCAAACATTATATAAAATGTTATTATGTACTCATAAATATAATAGTGTTATTACACTAATATTTGTTAAAATCCTTCGCGGTGTCAAAAAAATATTAATTTTCTTTAAAATGATTAGATATTTTGAAATATAACAACCAGTCAACGAAAAGTAATATAATTAAATAATTTGACATTAAATTTGATGCTAATTCAAAATCAATAAACTAACAATGACGAAATAATTAAGATTAAATTTCACAAACAAACTCAAACAAGCTCTAAAACACTTTGTGTGTTGATTTTTGTTTTTGTCGTTGGTATAGCGAGAAACATACGAATGACGTAAATATGCAAGTAGATATATAATGCTTAGATATTTAAAAAATGTATTATACCTAGTTAACCTTATAATAATTCATGTACAAAGTCAGTCTAAGGACTCTGGTCTAAGGTCTAAGTATAGAGTTCATTTACAATAGTGGTCAGAGGATCGAGAGGTGTAACAACGATATATCTCAAGTGTTTAGCACACTACGACTGTCTAATTAGAACGTATCTAGAATGTACATTGAAGGTAGCAATAGTAGAATTACTTCAAATTTGGTTAGGTTAGGTTAAATTTGGTAAGGGACAAGTATGCAGGTGTGAGGTAAATGCTAACGCATATACTTATGGTGCCTTCACTTAGGTCAAGAGTGATATTCACCGCTCCGCGTTCTTCTTAAAATGCCAGATTGAAAAAGTACTATCAAATTTTAAATATAAGTTATATACTTTAAGTAGTATAATCAAAAGTTTTTGTTACTAAAATGTGTGGACACAGACCTTTCCTTTCCTACTCGTGGCTACTGTGAAATAATAATTTTCCATATCTTCATAACTCCATGCCAATATCATTGTTTTGTTACATTCTATGCAAAGCGGTATTAAAGATAATCTACGGTCTAAAGTTCGAAGTGCCGGATACATTGCTAACGTGTCGCGTGTAACATAACATCACAATTAATTATTTGCAATATAAATGATGGCAGCTTGAATAAAGTTAGTTGTCCATTGTTACGTAATCTGATATTGCAAAAAATACATATTGTCTCTCTTTATTTATTATGGTTTTCTGCTTTTTAATTGGTCTCAATAGTAAAAAAAAAATAATAATATCATCTCGTTATCTTTTAATAGTTTTTAATAGGCTCTTGATAGTAGAATATATTTCCTAACTAATCAAGAGCCTCAGCCATTGTTTAACGCTCTACTAACTTATATAGCCTTTGATATTGACCGCAAATGTTGTAATGGCATTGTAAAAAGTGTTTTTATGAATTGTTATAGTGATATTTTTTTATTTTATACACTACTATAAAAGAATAAAAAAGCGTGTCTGTACAGAAATATATTTGGGAAACCACCAATGGTCAATTTTGGTTGACAAAAGTTGTAGTCAGTTGACTAAAATTGGACAAAGAACATACTCCTACTTTATATAAATTATTTTAATGTACCCGCTAACGTAGGACAAAGGGGGCGTTGAGTTACACTTCTTGACATTAAATATCTTTAATTCGTGTTAAAAGTGCAGAACAGACTGTTTTATTAGGTTGGGCTTTCGGCCTATGCTACAACATTTATTGAAACGGATGGTAAATTCATGTAGCATGCCAAAAGAAATATCTGATTACTTATTGATAAAATTATTTTATTAATTTGTTATAAAATATTCATTCAGCGTATTTAGTTATCACACGACTTATTAAACATTTTCGCTGCAGCTGGCACTGACATAAATATGCAAGCATATAAATAACGAAATTTACATAAGTATATATGTGTAAATGTCAAAATTTATTTATGGTATATTTTTATTTTAAATTTACTTAATTTTAAGTAATTAAAATACTATTTTCTACCGTTTTGTTTTTGTATAAGTTAGTACATATATTTGTTAAAATAACATAAATATGATACTTCTAAATTTTAAACTTAAACTCAAAATTGGACTTAGAGAGGGGCGAATAATCTTAATAGGCGAGGGGGAGAGAACCGGAAATACTGCACCAATTGAGTTGAATAAACTCTGATGCTTGTGTGGTCTTTTTGAACATTACACTGTCAATCTGTTCACAACAATTTAATTTATTGCAATACATACCTACATTTTATTATTGTAAAACGTGAGAAATAAGTATAGAAAAAAATATATTTATGTTTATTCTGACTTATAAGCATACATTTAACTAACGTTTTAGCGCCGACTAACACTTATATTTAAAAGAAAGTAGGTTCATCTAATTCAAAATGATAAAAAGTGCTAAAATCTCCATGTTTTGCAATTGCAATTGCCATTTATTTATTATATTTACAGTATACATGTAACTTTTTGAGGATTTTCGCGAATGGATTTTGTATTTTTTTTAATTCTCACTTAGAGTACGTGTTAAGTTTTGTTTTCGCAATTGAATCTTATTAGCAATCGTTGTAAAAATTCATATCAGCGATAAGCAATAATAAAATATCGATATTGTCCTTGTCCTTAGATATACAAAACAGAGTGCGAATGTGATTTTCGATAACGATTGTGATTAATATAATCGTAATTGTCATCATGTTAAGGCAACACAAATAATAGGAAATTACAAAAATATTAAATTGTAATTATAATACAAATGTATTATATTATATAATTGAGGACCATCGTAGCTCAAACGCCTTACCTGTAAACTCGACGGTTTGTGGGTTCGATTCCCACTCGGGGAAGGTGGATTTTACTATAAACATTTTCTTTTCGGCGGGAAGCAGGCACGGAGAAAGGAAGGACTAAGGAACGGAGTGCTTTAGCACTAGGTTTCTATGACTCCTACAGTTTTCTCTGCCAAGTGCAAGATTATGCGTGAAGCCAAAAAAATCTATAATATACAGAGTATGTATGTTTTAGATTACCGTAACAAAATTCTGTTCTCTCTGAGTTGGAATCAAACCGACAATCGTCGCGTTTACAGTCAGAAGTCGCTAAACTGAGAAGGTTCTCTGATTTTATAGAAAATATTTCTATAAAATTGACAACATTAAGTTCAGACTTACACTACTATTTCGATCAAACCATTCTTATACATAGAATTACCTACAATTCAAATAAATATAGTATTCAATTCAATTCAAATATATAGTAATATAGAATTGTTAAACAGTATTGCCTATTGAACGCTCAAAAAGACATACAAAAAATATTTCCTAGGTATAGTATGTTTTTAGTTATAGTTATGCAATTCTCATATAGTTTTACAAATATTTCAAATTTAAAAAAGGTGAAAGATGATTAAAAATATTATTCACGTATATTTTACGAGACTATAAGAACACTGAAGGAGAGAATTTGGAGAGTAAATTTTGAATATTATACCATGTCAGATGAGAATTCTCGTTAAGGAAAACTTAATGAACGTACCTACTTTTTATTTCCACTTTATCGTAGTACAGCCGTTGTTGAAATATATAGTATACACAAGATTATTATAAATTTGATCCTTACTTAGACTTACATATGTATATACTGGGAAGGGAACAAGGGAACTTATTTAAATAATATGTATGTACTGTATAAACGCCAATACCTCGCTCTGCGTCGTTTGGGGATTTTTGAATTGGTGTCGTTAGATTTTCGATGTTGCGTTGTTCGAGTTTTTAATATTCTTTATTTTTCTAAAAGATAGCATGACTTCAGTTTAGTTTCTATAACTTAAAATCAATACAATTTTTACACATTTCTAGTTTAATACAGATTTTTTAAATAACGATCCTAGCGGCGGAATGAATTTTACAGTGGTAGCTACGAATATTAAAATTTTGTTACAAGGGAATTTATTTTACGTTAAAAAAGCTGATCTTGCTGATCCGACACCATTTTTTGTTGAATAAAGTCGACTCACGACAAGTGCCACTAAGGATTCATCAGACATTAAACAATTTTTGTTTGGTTTCTCATAAATTAATTGAAATTGATTAAAATAAGTTAATACTTTGTTTTTTGTATGTAGGTAACAACATTTTATATTATACTTATTTTTTAAATGCTTTGTTTGTGCAATTCGTTTTTAATAAGTAGTATTTTCATAACAATTGAACTTATCTTCGATCCTTGCATGGTTTACTATATAAAATCTTAATTCACTTTGCGTCGTTTTTTGGATCTTAACTACGACGAGGTATTATTGACTTATGAGTCCTTTATTTATTTAATTATTGGAATCGTTGAAAATATTACTTTATTTTAATAAAGTCATGATTAGTCCTCATTCCATACATCTAGGCATACTCAGTCGATGATATTGACAATTATTTTATACATAGGAAGGAGGAATTATATGAATGATGAGATAGACTCATCAAAAGCCAAGCTACAGTTGTCATGATAAAGTGTTAGAAAACAATACCACCAGATAACAACACAAACAAAACGATCGTTAGAGTTTGTGGAAAAAGCCCTATAATCTATATCAGACCCAAAATGTCTTTTAATATAAAAATTTGTAATACTAAAAGTCTTAAGTTTTTTATTATTTTCTGTAGGTATAGAATACAGAGAGTAAACATGGTCCTTCTTTTATAAGATTGTTATCAACATAAGGGTAAAATTTGGTAAATTTTCCCAATCTATAGTACACGG
This sequence comes from Dione vanillae, assembly GCA_037178615.1. Classification (NCBI taxonomy): domain Eukaryota; kingdom Metazoa; phylum Arthropoda; class Insecta; order Lepidoptera; family Nymphalidae; genus Dione; species Dione vanillae. Next base: position 26,255 of record JAZFAU010000038.1, on the reverse strand, counting down.
TAATTATGGATTTTTTTTCTTTTTTTTTTATAGCGTCACGCTTTATCCCGCACATGGCAAGGTAGGCAGAGGGAGCTGCAGGGACTGTGGGAACCTAGTGTTAAGACACTCCGTTGCTTAGTCCCTGCTTTCTCAGGGACTAAGCAACGGAGTGTCTTAACACTAGGTTCCCACAGTCCCTGCAGTTCCCTCTGCCTACCCTGCCATGTGCGGGATAAAGCGTGAAGCTAAAAAAGAAAAAAAAAACTCTCTACATGATTTGTTTATTATAACTACAATCATCTAGTATTCATCCGCCTAGCATATTATGTGATTTAACCTTAGGTTTAACCTAAAACATGATAACCGATATAATAACAACATTAGGTATAAATAGTTTTAGTAATATGTATAAAATTATATTAACAAGTTATAAAGAACTTTGTTAAAATCGTGGTTAATTAATTAATTGTTAAAATAGGCTAATCACAGTGGACGAGGCGAAAGAGGTAGGCGGGGACCGCAGCGTTTAGCGTTCTCTTCTCTCCGACAACCCCGCTAGGGATAAAGCGTGAAGTTGTAGTCATCATAAAGAAAAAATACTATTATGATTTGAAATAGGTAATTTTTTTTTATTTAACAAGTTAATGTCATAATTAAAACTTTCAAATTTACATTTAAGGGATAGCTTCATCTGATACAAAAAGGTTGTATATGGCAGAATTCTAACTTTGTTTACTCTTTTTATTAACCAGTGGAATGAACTCGATTGCTTCTAATGCAAAATGTACATACAAGTGTCACACAAAATTATATATTATTTATATGTGATTTTTCGTATTTTATAACTGTACGTGTTCATATAACCAGTTCTCGTGGCGTCACGACTCACAAGCAAAAAGTAGTCCAGGTGAATCATATTAAATCCAATGGCATTTTAGGTATGGGTCAGGAGAAGGAAACTTTAATATTTTAGATATATAAAATTATTTTATTTCTATAAATTTTTGCAGAAATAGGTGGTACTTCATTTTGATATTAAAAAAGCAAATATGAGCCATCGTTGGTATTCGATATATAGATGTCAAATAACATGAGAATAAATTTTGAAATAAATTAATAGGTATAAAATATATATAAGTAGAAAGCTTTGCAAAAAGTTGTCTTAGTTTTGTAGAAAATTCCTAGTACACATCTGGGTTTAAATATTTTCACTAAATTTTTAAAAAAATATAGATATTATATATTGTGAGTAGGTACCAGGAAATGTTTTTATATAACTTTTTGTTTGATGACGCATGATAGATCTCAGTATTTAAGACTGTTTATACAAGAAATGAACGTTGTCATTATTAACCCTTAACCTACGAAGCTTACAACAAACACAATAGTAATTACAAATCACTATTTCAACAAATAATACCACATGTCCATGAATTCTTATTTATAATCGATTTAGAGATAATTAGTATTGTTAGATTTTTAATCGATATGTTTACGAAATCAATTTTAATTAAAAAAAAAAAGAATTTTCAAACCAGTACAATATAATTGTATTGTATTAATTTTCACTGTACCTTTATTTATCCCCAGTGACACAGTGCACGTGATGTTAGTAAAATGGATGTCCACAGGTTCTTTGGTTGGCACTTTAGCAAGACCTCTCGTCTGACTTTGAGATGGTCCAGATGAAATGATCGCTTCAGAATTTCCTGCTTCGTCGATTTTGAACCCCACACTACCTTTGTCCACAATTTCAGCCCCCGCGAGCATCATTGTCACGAAATATAATATTCACATATAAAAACAACGCGCGTGCGCTGTGTACAACGGCGCGCGATAGAGTGCGCCGACGTCTATCAGAATTCAGAACTCTAAAGTCTTTTGTCTTCTAAGTAATTATATGTACGGTTCCTTGTTAATTTGTAAATATTCATCATAAAGACTGTTGTGTGATACAATGCACTTTGTATTGTACATATATCTCATCAAGACAAAGCAAAATCTCTTGTCTTTGTCACATTTTAAATATAGAGCATAGGTGATTTGAGTAACAACAGATCGTCATATTCTAAACACTATTATATTTATAATAAATTTGCATTATACAACAATAATAAAGAGTACTTACAAAATATTATTGATATTAAGAGTATATAGGCCTTTATAAATGCTATATATAGTATTTCTTTTAACTTTATATTTTAACAATATATTAGTATTATGTGTAATAGTTTTTACATTTTATAAATTTGTTCTTTTTTCTACTACGAGTTTACAGCGCCATCTTGAAGTATAAGTAATCAATATTTATTAGCCGATTACAATTTACAAGAGATAAGTCATTACTTCAATATTAACTAGATGGCACTTTAGATTATTTTAAATAAATATAACATTATTGATATTTAAAATCTTTAATGATTAAAAAAATACAAAAAAATAAATAAAAAAGAAATTCAGTATAGAGAAAGAGTTACGGATTTAAAATATTTATTGTCACTTATATTTTTAAGCACGTTGACATATTAAAAAAAAAATATTTGGAAGCGCGGCGTTGAGTTCCGCCACTCAACACGCAATGCCTTGAAAAACGAGAAAAGCAGGGGCGGAGAAAGCAGGGACTAAGCAACGGAGTGTTTCAACGCTACGTTCCTATGTTTCCTACAGTTCCCTCTGCCTACCCTGCAATACGCGGGATAAAGGAAAACTAAGATGGTAGACCTCAGTTGATTTAAAAAAAAACACAGCACAAAAGTTGACGAAAAATACAGCACCAAAGATGGATGGATGGAACATGTATGAAGAAGCTAATGACAGTGGACGAGGCAAAAGAGGCTCGTTTTTTATGAAGAACCGGCCCCGCAAGGGTTTAAGCGTGATATTATGTGTGTATATATATGTATGTATTAGTGATGTAACGATTGAACGAGATGTAACGAATATTCAGTAATTATTGTAAATTTTGCGCCTATTGTTTACGGCAAGCAAGATAGCTTTTTGGATTATAACATTAAAATCCTGAGTATTAGGTGATAAAACTTTTTAAGAGGTAGAGAGAATTGATTTCTGTTTAGATTGCATTAAAAAAAATTCATGAAATATAATGAAGACTGATATTGTGTTTACGAGGTTAAGTTACTGTTTTTGAATTAAAAAACACAAAAAGTAAACTGATTTAAATTTTTATAACGTGTTATCGCCGTCAAATTTACTTTTCTGACATTCGCAAAACATTTGCAGATTTATTTGCGAATGCGAATGTGTAAAAACGTGCGAATATTCGCGAATGCGAATATTCGTTAAATCACTAGTATGTATGTGCTACTTTTAACTAAACTTTGTTCAAATTAGGCCTTAGTCAAAATCAATGGATAAAACATTATACTAAGATTAATATAAGCATTAATATTCAAAATCTTTTAACAAAAACATAACGACTTTTAAATTATAGTGCGTAATTGGTACCGTTGGTATAATATTGTACAGTTGGTATGAAAATAAACAGGTTTCTAAAGAGCATTAATATACATTGGATCCACGAGTTAAGTTTATCCTTATTTTAGAATAGCAGATATCTAACATTTTTCTAAGTTTTCATAGTTTAGCTGTCTGTGATTGTTTCTATATCAGGTGTGTCAATCTTCGGAATAAATTATATCCCAGATATAACAGCTATATAAACAACAATTTCACTGAAATTCGTCCAGAAGAACCAAAGATGCTTGTGCAAGCAAATTAATGTACACATATTTTTTTTCAAAATTATGATTTTGTTTTATATATTTGATAGTGCTTGGAGAAAAGACAATCCGCCCTCTAAGTCATATTTTCATAAAAATATTGAGTGTTCTACACAATTTTTTACTAACCTTAGTAAAGATTAAGCAAGGAATTATTAAAAAAATAACTTTTTTTAACAATAAATGTATATTGCTATTTTTATTGGTAAGGAGTAAAGCAGCAACGTTATTTTTTTGTTATATAAAAAAAGATTGCTAATTATTTTTATGTAGCAGTGCGAAATAAAAAATATTATAAGGAAACTCCGTCATAAGTGCCACAAATAACATCATAAAGGTCAACTTTACAACTTTTCTCATACATTTTTATAGGTTGCTAAAAATAAATCCATACCAATAAATTTGTTATCCAAACATTGAATAAAAACTATGAATATAATACGAATCAATATGACTTTTTATTTAAGTTCCTTTTTATTTTTCAATGCGTTTCAAACAACCAGAACAGTGAGGATGTAGTGGGTTTGTTTCATTTATAGATTTCTTTATTTTAAGGCTTTTTGGCAAATATTAGGTATACCTAGAATGTACAAACTCAAGTAAAAAAACGATGATATTTTAAATACTTTAACGTGTCTATAACATTTACGTAAACTCTTATATTATATTTCATATATGCGTTTAATTTATAATTTTGTATGTATTCACAAGCTGAAATTTGTGAATGTATTATCTTACCTGTTATTATATTCTGTTTTAGCATCAAGCTCTATCTCGACGGAGCAGGTAAATCAAAAGGAATGGTAGGCTTATGGTTAGTGTTAGGACACTCCGTTATGATCAAATTTACGGAGCACTAAAGTAGACTTTTTATTATTTTCAAATATCCAGATCTATTCAGGGTTCAGTAACTTGAAAGAAAAAATGGAACTAATATTGTATCACTCCGTTGTCCGTTTGTCTATCTTTCAAGATATTTTTTTTAAATCACATGAAGAATAACGCTGATACTAATATGGCCTCTCGAGGTACAGTAGTTGAACACACTAGATGAACTTCTAAATCTACGCAACCAAAGGATATGAGTCGTTATGCTTAATATTTTGCATTTAGTACGAAAATCGTAGCGTAACTAAAAAGCAAAAGAAAACTCATTTTTACACTACCTGGAGATTGAGCGGGAGAGTAAGCGTTTTTTCTATTGTCCCCTGTAGGCTTTACAAAAAATACGATTCTTAAGCGGGCGGTAGTGACGCAACATTAAATTAACTTTTATATGCTGAGTTTGTCTAAACTCTAAATCCGTTTCAAGACATGTTCTCTTTACTTTTCATGTCACTGTAACCGTATAATTGAAAGAGGAAACGTTCTCTTGCTTTAGCAGTCATCTTTACATCAAAGTTTGGATTTTTAAATACCTCAATTTTATTCTATACACTATATTTTTCTATATATTTTTTTTCTATAGATATTTTCCTGGCTTATGAAAGTGTACGTTCTATCTCGTACATAACTGTGAAAAGAATAAAAAGATCTATATTTTCGACGACCACTACTACGGTATTTAATTTCAAAGTAAATATATCACATCCACATGTGATATATTTAGTTTGAAATTAAATACCTTCTTCTTATATTAAGCATACAAGGGAAAGCATAACAAAAAAAAACGCACCACTCTAATGCTTCCAGGTGTAGAAATATTTTTTTTAAAAACGTCTATTTAATTGTATTTTGCGGCGCTCGTACGTCTAAAATTGTTGATTTTATGAAAAAAAATAATACATAAGTTGAAGGAAATCTTTTCTAGTTTAATTTTGTACAAATTACTATATTTTTTTTCCTAAAATGCGTCGGAAACGAAAAATTCCCAAAAAAGGGTTTATGGGCGCAATTTCTTAAATATGGCGACGTGAGCAGGGGGCTTACGAGGTTGCAAAATTGGAATTCGAAAAGAGCATATCAAAATCGATAAAATAGCCAATTTTCAAAACTCCCGGATAAATTTTCCAAGCAAACTAATTTTAGTTCTCCAAATTACTGGACTAATACGACTAGATAAATTAAACATACTACATTAGTAGTTATTTCGCATTTTAATAGTTTAAATTCGCAACTATCGCTTTATTTTTTCGCCCTCAACATACCATGTCTCAAAAATAAGTGAAAGGTAGAAACTCTTGCCTACCTTACTATAGGCCAAAGGTTTGTATAAAATATTAACTTATAAATAATAAACAATATTATTAAAAACAAGAAAAAATACACAGCCAAATAAATATTTTTTCATACTTGAATTCTACTATCTCTACGTACGTTCCAATTTGGCCTTCGTAGTTTTTAAAATTAAATTCGCAACTCATACGCCAGAGACTGCAATGACTGACCAAAGACGTGTCTTAAGGTATAATTTTTAATCGGGCTAATCAGGTAAAGGGTAAAGAAATTATACAATTATTGATATTAATGGTCGAGTACTTCTCATTTCTGCAGAAAGAGCAAACAGTATCGTGATATCTGTTCTTGGTTCTTCGAAATTCTTGATATCTACATCAGCTACCACTTTTACCTTAACACTAATGAGCTGTTCACTGCAAGGTGCAATAAAATGCCAATTAGCACACTCAAATTTCTATGTAATACACAATTTTATAGAACAGTGAAGTCTTTTAAATAGTTTTATTTTATGTATTTTCTTGTGTCTTATGTTTTTGTGTTTTTTAAATAGGTACTTTATATTTGCTACTAATTATAACGCTTATCAATTGATATGACCAAATATTTTTATTGGGTTAAATAAAGGACGAATTTTATTGATAAAATGAAATTGATATAAAAAAATATTTTATATTCGTGACGTTCAATTGAATTCAATTACCTATTTAGATTGTGATGTTGTAATCGTGGCAGTTGAGAACAGATCTCTTCGCCAATGTCTCATTGTATGGAGAGCACACGAAGGAGACTGTACTGTATATGTATATTATACGATCTAGTTAAAATGACATCTAGTTAAAATGGAGCTTTCACCTAAAAATATCCAAATAAGGATTCGACCTTCACATTTGTTAAATGCACGTTGTGGTAGTACTAAACTTAAAAATAGATTTTATTAAAAATTTTAAGTTCATTTATATTTATATAATATTTTTCTGATATTTATTGCACCTGTATGTTATAGTATACTAGAATATGAGATAGCAATAAAAAGTTATCTCGTACAAACATTATCAATTTAACAAAAACTTATCTTTTTCAAACATCTTAGTTTATAGGCTAGTTATATTATATTCAATATATTATTTTATTTGTATTTGTATTTATACATTATGCTGTAAGTGGTGGTGAGTTTATTATTTTGTCATTATATATAATATGGGATTACTTTTCATAAAAATAGATACTAAATGAATGAAAATAGAAGTGTTCATACAAAGAATTTTATTTAGCACATAAATACGTAAATGTACTGATTACAGTACTTGTTATGGTTGTTACCTTATATTTAGCTTCTTTTTTTTTAAGCTTCACGCTTTATCCCGCACATGGCAGGGAAGGCAGAGGGAACTGCAGTAACTATTGGAACCTAGTGTTAAGACACTCCGTTGCTTAGTCCCTGCTTTCTCCGTCCACGCTTTCCGCCTTTTTCGAGGCATTGCGTGTTGAGTGGCGGAACTCAACGCCGCGCTTTGCCTAGTTTGCCAGAGCGAAGAACATGGAAATAGAAAAATCCATATTCTCCGAGTGGGGATCAAACCCAGAAACCGTCGCGTTACAGGCAGACTGTAACCTTACATTTACTAGTTCAGTTCAAATATTGTAGGGCAAATTGTATTTTATTTTGTACTCATGTTTATAACTAAGTAATCGGTTATTTAAGAAGGTTTTGATTGTGCGCGAATATCATCCAAAATGCGACAACAATGAACTTTAAATACTCGTAACTTTTGTAACTCATAACTTAAACATAATATAAGCTTCTAACAAAACAGTGAAAAGTTAGGTTAGCGTATCTTGTACTTCAATGGACTGTACACCTGGATATTTCTTGTTAATTTTACATTATCACATCCACACGTTCTTAAGACTAAGCATTCGTGACATAGGGACAGTTAGACAGACAGACAACAAAATTATGTTATAATAGGAACCCTTATAGATTTTTCCTTTTGAGACACGGGAACTTAAAGAGCAAAACGGCGGCCACAGGTACCTAATACTGTTCACCTATCAATAGTGCATATATATGACGTTAATTATTACTAGGCGCAAAGAAGAATACGAGTAGGTATAACGCAATAAAAAGTAGTGCGACATCAACTCAAGTTGCACTTGCAGTCAACAATATTCAATGAACTGTGTATTTTTAACCTTCAGTAAACTTGTACGATCCAATTTTTGTAACAAGCATCGGTAAATTATTTTTTCAGCGTTTTAAATTATTATAAACCTAGCTGTTGCCCGCGACTCCGCTCTTTGTTTTTAAATATATTACGCACATTATATATTTTTAGTGGTATGCCCGGGTAAAGGAATCTCAGTAATTGATAATGGTAATTGATAATGGTATACTAATATTGTGGTTTGGTTTGGAACAATGTTAATCATTTAAATTATTATGAAAATAGGGTAGTTATGACATAGCTGGTTTTGAGTTTTTTAAAACCTGAAATAAATGACTTTTATATTATTTTTCTAGTATATTATATTGTGAAATATTATAAATATTTTTAATAAGGAGTATTTCATAATCCGCTATAACACAATAAAGTAAGATTTTGATTATTTATTTATGCAACTGAGGGATGATTTATCTCGTTATGATTCTTTAAACAGGTATTCGTCACAAAACGAATGGCAAAAAAGCTTAGTATTTACGTAAACAGCTTTCATTATCATCGATTTAGCTTCAAAACTGACGGAGTTTCATATAAATTTACCTCCCCCCGCTTTCACCCCCTTAAAGAGCGAATTTCCAAAAAAAGATAGCCTATATGTCAGCGAGGACTAATAGCTATATAACAAAAAAGTTACATCAAAATCCATCCATCGTCGAGTCGAGTGATTCCCGAGAATAGCGTGTGGAAGCAGATAAACTTTCAAATATAAACAGACTATTTTTTTTTCGAATTATTACTCTTTTTGCAAAAATGTCTGTTCGTTAAATATTAAGTGTTTTGTAAAAATATCTAATGTACAGACACGATCTCTTTACTGTTTTATTATATATACATATATGCAATAATTTTTTTATATTAGCTCGATTAACAATTTGTGACTCTCAAAATATTTATTAACAAAGTTTTTTTTTATAAACAAAAATCGTGCGTTTGCCGAGAAAATCAGAAATTATACTGCAAATATTTTCATCCAGTATCAACATTAACTTCGTCTTTCTTTTCATTGACTTAAATACCTGTATGTATGTCACGAACACATGTTGATATCTAGACTGTCTAGTGACCGGGGTCTTCCCTGAAATTTGCCTCTGGTTACGCTAATCCTAAAGCTAAAGCAAAAGTACAAATATGCTCGGCAAATAACGTATAAGATTTTTTTTACATTCGTAACGATACGTTATGTATTAATTTATTTATATTATTTTTATTAATATTCTAAATAATATATACAAGCGGTATTACCAGAAGTCGAGGGCAATGACGTTCAAACCTGTTTCCTTAATATGCTCTCTTTCTTCTAACAAGATCAGAGATTAAAACAGTTTGTTGTAACTTATTGAATATATATAAAAAATTGCAGTTACTATATTGAAATGACTACTGTTAAAAGAGAAGATGATCTATAACATTACAATAGACAATAATCACTAACCAATTTGCTATTTGTTAATATGGAATAATTTAATTTGTTTACCTATATAGCTATTACTTAGAGTAGGTACTTACTCACTTTAGACTACTTTAAAATTTCAGTTATATATATATATATATATATATATATATATATATATATATATATATATATATATATATATATATATATATATATATATATATATATATATATATATATATATATATATATATATATATATATATATATATATATATATATATATATATATATATATATATATATATATATATATATATATATATATATATTGTTGTATACATGCGTAGGTATCTGCTTATTAGAATATTTCAAGCTTGTTTAAAGTACAGTATAATAATCTGATTCGTCAACCAGTCAGTAAAATAAAATAAACAAGCGGCCACTGTCAGTTTGGAATCTGCGTTCGAGTTGTACTGTTGTGGATACCTAGTGCAAAATATTAAAAAATATATATCAACGTTTAATTAAATTACATACAAAAATAATAATTTTAAAAATAATAATATGAAATATATCTAATAGATAAAATTAAAAAGTGAATAATGTCTAGTGCAGTAACGTTTCAACGAGACGCGGGAAGAAATGTGCAGACCAAAGGGGATTACAGAAAAGTTCACATGCCAGCGTCAGTAAACGTGGATATTGAATTTAAAAATATCAGCTTAGAAGTAACGACAGGCTTGCTAAAAAAAAGTAAGTTAATTTGTGTAATAAACACGTAGTTTTAACTCAATTAGAAATGAAAATATTAAATATTCAAATCAATTTTCTGTTTAAGAATATTAATCAATATTATTATTAACGTTAAAACGAATAATGATGATTATTAATTAGCAGATGATGATATAGGAAATTATCTAAATTAATTATGATAATAATATTTTATAGACAATTCTTTATCGTGGTTCATTTTAATATTTTTGCTTTTTATTTTATACAGCTTTTACGTACATTTAAAAATACAAGCCAATAGATAAAAAATATTTTAGCATGTGAGACCATTGCAGCGTAGTAGCTAACAGCTTAAGCGTAATATTGGTGGGTTCTATTATCACTCGAAAGAAAAAACAATATTCTTCTTTTTGCGTTAAGGCATAATCGTACGGCGATTGAATTTCACCACTACCTAGTAACGACTCAAAATTGAGCGAAATCTGAGAAGTGAAGATCTTTACACTAGGTTCTTTTTTCCTCCTACCCTACAATTAGTGGGATAAAGTGTAAAGCTTAAAAATATCATAGTATATTATTGTATGCATAAGCAGAAAATTTTCATTGGTTAAGTTATGCACTTTTAAGTGTGCGTGAGTACGTACATATGTAAATATAAGTACTTATACTAATTATTATAATTACGTTTTAAAAGGTAATTTGTTTTGTGATACAAATAAGATTGTTTACGTAAACATTTAAGTATTATGATTAAATATTACGACAGCGTCCGAATATAAAAGCAAAACAGCCTGAATTCATTGTATTAAAACATTTTAACGTTATCGAACACAATGGTGTCAAATTTCACAAATAATAGAAGAAGGAAAATACTATATTATACGATTTCAAAAATTTTATACATAAGATGTTAAATAAGCTTGACACACCTATTGGCGAAATGAGTGAATAGCCATGAGCTATTTCATAGATGTTGTGAAGCTAATGGACGTGAACGTAATTTTTTGCAAATTTCAACACCCTTCATTTCTATATATACATAGAAACATTAATGCTTGTGTTTGCCAATGATAGATTACAAGCGGTCGGATAGAGATTAAATGCGAGCAGAATGGCACAAAGCATTTAATTTCTATTTTTTGTTAGATGAAACCTTTTCGCAGAATAGGATCTGTTATATAACAATAGAAAGAGGTTTTCTAGTACGTCTGACAGCAATACATTTGAAAATATAATTAATAATTGAGCGCGTACAAAGTACTTTGCTTTTTTTACTCTTAGTCCATTGAAATGTTACATTGTAAGGGCCGAGTATTGCATTTATTAGAGGACGCAATTTTAATTTTGGGACATGTGGGTTTTGACAAATCTTTTTAAGCCTGCAGAACTTACCTCAATGTGGCGGCAAAAAAGATTTGAAAAAAATTAAAAAGTATTTTTTTTTGATAAAATGTGAGAGTATATTTACTGGATTCTAATTGTATTCTTATTGAACCCGGTCAACTTTGGAGCGCTGTAACAGCGTTTAAGATGAATGAAATAAAAAAAATTATAGACAAAAATTTTTGATTGATTTGAAAAGATTGGTCTGAGGTATTTTTTTTTGTAAAATGTATAAAAAAATATTATAGAGCAAAAATGAAAATTAGTATGTAAAATTTTCCACATTTTTGCTTATAATTTCTTTAATTTTAAATTTAGGGCAAAAAGTTATATAAACATATTTGTAGGCAAAGCAATTTGCTATAAATTATGATTTTACATTTTTTTTTGTATGACGCATAATTTCCGAGATAACGCGAAAAAAGTGTTTCTCCCCCTTTTTTCCAACATGGCGGTTTTATATTTATATAAAGCTTTAAATTTCCGTGACTGAGAGCGAGAAAAAAAGCAAGACATATGTTGAACTTATTGAATTTTATTGTTATAAATAATAAAAGTGATGATATTGAATTTTTAGCATAAAGATAATAATAAGAGATAATAAATAGCGCGATGGGAACCGAGTTATATTGAGCTTTAAAAAAAAGTTCCACATCATTCGCTTCATATATATTACGTATATGATTTTATAATTACATATAATATGGCTTAATTGAACCAACAATAAAACGTACGATGCAACAATCTAATATAAAATATCATATTATACCTAACGTTATTCGTAGCAATTTCTTAGTGCACAACCTATTATTACAATATAGACATATTGTCCGAAACTCATACAGTTTTTATTTCGAAAGCTCTCCAGGTTCTCCATCCCTAAGCTGTTACTTTTCTGTGTGTGTAACAGCGTGAGACTGAATTTAAATTAGGTATAGTATAGTATGTATAAGATACAAAAAGCCTTAAAAATATATAAGTACTACATTTAAACGAGTTCAATCCAAGTGAATGTAGATTGTACCTTTTTTTACTATTTGAAAATCTTGCAAGGCTATAAAAAAACATATATCTGATAGCGATTTCGAAATACGAGTTTTATGTCCAGTGTTTTGTTTATGTAAAATAATTTATTTATTTTAAAAGGATCGCTTATTTATATTTAACATTTGTTTAAATTTAACGATACAATTTTTTATATCCTTTTTTGTATTAAAAACAAGTTTGAGATATCGCAAAACCGCTACGGTATATACGGCAAAAAGTTGGGCGGACCACAGTAATTTAAAATTATACCTATGTTAAAAACAAAGTCAATAATCGAAGTTTCCTTATAAAGAAAAAAATAGAATCATGCTCACTTAAAGCTAACCATGCACATGTTGTATAATTTGATTGAAATAAAAAGAGCCTATTCTCAGTAAAATATGAGCTGTCACTTCCTAATACCTACATTTAAATATATGTATATAAATTATAATTACATATGCATACATGCACGTCAATTAATAAATCTATTTTGTCTTTTCCATTTCTACGTAACCTAAAGGGTATCTAAAGTAATACAGTAAGGAGCAGCCTCCAGCACCGGTACCAGAATTAATGATGCCTTAGTTGCATTAACAAGGTTGTTACGTTAGGCCGTTGCAAGTAAAGCTCGAGAACCTTCGAGATATAAACAAGGAGCAAGTAATAAGCTTACAAGGGGTAAACAATAGCTCACAAGGCTTACAAGGGGTAATACATACAAACACATCATGGCTTAATATATATAGTTTGCATACTTCCATTAAATGCTGCCACTTATGTTTAGTGATTTAAATTTCAACCGGTTCAATTTAATATATTATTTTAAACTTAAAATATAATAAATATGTAGAGTATGTAAAATATGTAGAAAGTATGTAGAGTACATAATTGTCACTGTGGATATAATATTTGTACTTGGGTGTAAAATTTTCATAGTATTTCAATTATTTTGTTGTCCTTACCTGGGACTGATTAAGCTTTGGCTGGGCTTGCAAAGCTACCTAGAGTACTTTCAGGAGGCAGCTCCAGTGTAAGTCACTTCATTGTCTCTTAGATTAGGTTGATCAAATTTGTCAATTTTTTACAGTTAGCACACCGTTTGTTATTAAAAAATAACATAGGGCAACCTTATAGTATTACTTTATTGTCTGTCTGTCTGTCGGTCTGTCAACATCATTTTCTCCAAATCACGTGAAAGTAGACCACCCGAAAATTAATATCAAATCTCAAAGTAAATGAACTCTTGAATCACTAAAGAATTGTTCATATTTATTTATTTTTTTCATTTTATAAGAAAATCACCACAAAATCAAAATCTACAAACAAAACCCACTGATTTAGAGTTATTGAATCTGGTAATAAATCAGAACTTATAGCAAAATAAGAAAATTGACTATTTCAATTTCATACAAAGCAAAGCAAAGCGCGGCGTTGAGTTCCGCCACTCAACACGCAATGCCTCGAAAACGGCGGAAAGCGGGGACGGAGAAAGCAGGGACTGAACAACGGAGTGTCTTAACACTAGGTTCTCACGGTCCCTGCAGTTCCCTCTGCCTACCCTGCCTTGTGCGGGATAAAGCGTGAAGCTAAAAAAAAAAAAAAAAAAAAAAAAAAAATTTCATACAAAAATGAGTACACACGAACACTTAACTTGTGTTTACATTTATTTGTTAATTTTCATTTACGTAGACTTAAAAAAATTAATGAAAATGTAAACTTACTGTATAGTTATAATAAAATAAAAATAGAAACTTACTGTAAACTTATTGTATAGTTTATAAGCTTAATATAGAAAGAAACGAACTATTAATATTTTTAAATAGTATTTTCCTCTGAAAAATACCTACAATCACGAAAATGGTACGGAACCAACGGTACATAGTACTATTCGCATTTGACCGGTGTCTACTATGGAAAGATAGATTATCATACGCAAATATTATCGAATTCAAACAGTCGCATGTTTACATAGATCAAACTGATTGCCATCTTTTGTTAAAGTTGGTTTTAGATTTTAATAAATTCTATAATGGCTTTTAAAGTTGTAAATATTATATTCTACTAAAAAATAATTAATTGAAGTAGAAATAATATTTACATATTTGCATTTACATAGTGCCATGTGTTTTTCTGTGATATGTCCGTGTCTTCCACACGGATAAGTTCAGTCATTGAAAGTCGCTTATTTCTTAATATCTGTTTTAGCGTCACGCTCTATCCCGCACATAGCTGGGTAAGAACAGAAAACCGCAGGAACAATGGGAATGTAGTGTTAAGACACTCCCTTTCCCACTTTCCGCGTGTTTTTGAGGCATTACGTGCTAAGTCGCGGAACTCAACGCCGTGCACTGCGTAGTTGTCAGATCGAAGAAAATGGAAATGAAAAATTCCATCTTTCTCAAGTGGAAATTAAACCTACAAAGCGTTGCCTTAATAGGCAGACGCTAAGCCTCTGCGCCACGACGGTCCTCCATAAATTCTTAATAGTAAATAATTTATATTTAAAATAATAACTAGTAAATATTACAATTGTAGAAATATTGTGTTATTTAAACTTTGACTTTTCAATCTAATATATATATATATATATATATATATATATATATATATATATATATATATATATATATATATATATATATATATATATATATATATATATATATATATATATATATATATATATATATATATATATTAGATTGAAAAGTCAGTTTGTGTGTGTATTACGTAAGAACTCCTAAACCAGATATAAACGATTTTTTGTGGCTTATATTCTGATATTCCTTAAACGTAAAAAATAAATTCCCACAAAAATCGATTAAATCGGTTATTTTAGTGAATGAATTTTGGCAAGATGAGCTTCAAGTAACATTTTTCTGCAATTTCTTGTAGGTACTAACCGCTAAAAGGTCTCTACATAGCGTGGCATGTATATTATCATATATCTAAGACCAATCGAATATAAATTCATCTAATTATGTGCAAACATATATATATATATATATATATATATATATATATATATATATATATATATATATATATATACACATATATATACACACATATTTTCAGGCGCACAAAGCCGCGGGTGGGTCGTAAGTAGCAATTAATCAGTTGTTTGTCATCCTTGTAGCCCTCTTGACTTTGTATATTAATAAACACAGTTAATTTGCAATTACATAAGTATGTTTAGTCATTTAGTGCAGTGAATCTGTAAGTAAATAGATTTCTTTACTTAGAAGCACTTTTTGAAATAATTGGACCGTTTTGTTGTATATTTTTTTGTTCCATAAGTAGATTGCCTTGAATATATAAAGTATATTTTTATTATGTATATATGTTAAGTATTCTTCGATGGGACAGCGTACTGCGTAGCGTTAATGCGATCATAATCGATGAAAAGATAAAGCGATGAAGCGGCATCGAATTCTGGCATTGATTATGGATAAAAATAACAACTATATAATAATAGTATTGTGTTGTTGCCGTCTACTTACACGATCAGTGTATTTAAGAAGAGTGTACGAAGTGAGGAAACTACATGTAAAATCATCATTAATATTTAAAACAGGACTTAGATATTATTGAATCTAGTTTTAAATGAATATACAAAAGCCAATATCCATATATATATATATTTATATATATATATATATATATATATATATATATATATATATATATATATATATATATATATATATATATATATATATATATATATATATATATATATATATATATATATATATATATAACAAGTAACACTTAGTTTGCTAACAAGTTAAATGTAGAAAATTATATATATGTAACTAGCGTTTAAGTCGCAGACGATGGGAAATTTCGAATGTCTAAACAAAGTTCAACTAAACTACAATCATTTTAAAAATATATAAAAATTAAACAAGTTACATCAATTGATAAGGACAATGCAAACAATATGCACGAAGTATGACCCGGAGCAAGTCTCTTTGGTCTCACATTTAGAATCTCTGACATTCATGACGATTCATCAACATTACAATTGCAATGTGTCTTAAGATTTGCTTCGATAAAAAATATTTTATCTATACTAATATAATAAAGAGAAAATATTTGTATGTTTATTTGTATTGAAAAAAGTCAAGGAAAAACTTAAACCTCAAGAACTAACACAGTCTACTTTTAGTTCTAAAAGTGAGAGGAGAAGAGTAGAAATGTATCCCATTTATCTCAAAATCTACAGCCAGAACGAAATTCTGTTTTACATTTTACAGCTTTTATTTTGTTTCAATATATTTATACACAAAACATATGTGTTTTATTATTATTTAAATATGATATTTCTGACTATTCTTTTTTACTATTTCTAACATTTAATTGAATATATGATGCCGGTACAAGGTGGTTTGGTTCATCGTGGTTGAACAAAGTTGCGAGTACCTACTAGTATAGACAATATAACCTATGATATGTCTGATAGGATATACAGATAATAAACATTTTTATTATGTCCTACGTTCTTGTTTTAAAATCAAAGTCTAATTACATTATAATTAGAATTGTTGAGTAACTAATTATGGTTAAATGTGTATAAAAAACAGTATACGTACTACTCGCTAATTAAATTACATGTTAGTATGAAATAAATTGTAACATTGCTTGGGATTGGCCCAACTATTTTTTTTTTCTAGTAAAAGTTAAACACATATTACATACAACTAGCCATTAAAACACTTTTGCAGTAATGAGTTTAATAATTGTCGTGTAATTTAAGAATAAAGGGTATGTTAGTAATGCGTTGCCCCAAAATTCTTTTTCATACTTCAAGAAGTTAGACTTTATATTACAAAACTCATATTTGTAGTTAATTTCAGAAAAAATATATGCAGAATATCAAATTTATGGTAGAAAACTTTTGTAAGGTGTATTTTCAACTAAACTCAGTAGGTTACGTATAACAATTTATACGTCGTATATAGAATCAAGAGGTACCCTCTTGTTGTTTGACATTCAACATTTTTATAATCATCCAATACCTTTTTGTTCGATGTAAATGTTCTTTTTGGCAAATTAAATGCTATTAAATGTATTTGTATCATCATTTTTTAAAAAAATATAACCATTTATGGTGTAACACATAAAAAACGATATTAATAAAAGGTACGACGGCATAATAGAAAAGCTTAAATATTTATTAAAATATTAGTATTTAATATTAAACGTTTTTAAACACTTAAAGTTTTTAAATATATCAATATAAATTCGGTATTTTAAGTTAATTAAAAGTAAGTAATAATGTTTGAATTTAATGCATGCATGTTAGGTTATAATAGTTACAATAAAACAAAAAATTGACAAAAGGACTTAACATCTTTACTCTAATGGCTTATTTTAACATGCTGGAGTGAATCTATTAAAATATATATAGTTATATTTTTCTTTATAACAAAGTATAAGTTGTATGTAAATTAAAGTATAAAATATTGAATAAGTTATAATATAAAGGTATTATAATTTAAAGTTTTATCTTCTTATTTTGAAATTCGGGAAGCTTATTCTAATCCTAATATTAATTTGCGCTTACGTTAATTCCGACGTTGTGTAATAGATACCGATTACTAAATAAAAAAAATATTTTTAAATATTTAATAAATGCTATATGTCTTGGAATTTACGTACGAAGACATAGTTTATCATGATCTAATTAATTACTTGTATGTGTAGTAGACCGACCGAGTTGAGTTCGTCATACTGTCATATGCGTAGGCTGAAAGAGCTACGACATGTAGACGCGAATGCCATATTTTGTGTTGATTTTATGAACTGGATTGATAATCTGACGAAATATTCGTATGCCAGATTGGCTATATGCAGAGAACGGAGGACAGCAATCTTTGTTGCACCCTTGGGAGAGACTAGGAGACTCAAACGACCTTTTGTGCAGGGTGCCTAAGGTTTTAGTAACTAGGCTACTAGAATTTTACAAGGTAATGACTACGTTGTCAAGTAACCTTTAGCAGTTTATGTCCAAAATTCCTTAAAATAGTTGATTCTGTAAAATTTAATGATTTTCTGTAAAATTATCATACCTAGCTAGATTAGCTTTTCTTTTAATTCACTCTCCGAGACATGCATATCATTACACACCTTTTCAAGATCCTTAGCTACCAAAACTTCCCATCCTTTCTATGTTCTTACTTTAGTCTACGTCCTTTTCCCCTACGCTCTAGGCGGTTCTGTGTCATACCGATGCTGAACATACCGAAGAGTAATACCAAATCCTATCAGAAATCCTTGTTACAGTACGCTGCATTCCTGTAGAATCAACTCCCTAAAACTATCCAAAAAGCTCTTCTTTACATTCCTTTAAACCCATCTTCTGGAAAATTGAAATAGGCAAGGCCCATTCAAAAGTTGTTTTACACTACATACATTATTACATAAATACTTTTGAATATCTTATATAACTTTTTATTATATTATGTCGATATATATATATATATATATATATATATATATATATATATATATATATATATATATATATATATATATATATATATATATATATATATATATATATATATATATATATATATATATATATATATATATATATATATATATATATATATATATATATATATATATATATATATATATATATAAAGGATCTCATTACGTCATACCGAGAGAAACATCATTTTACAAATGTCTCAAGTAGGACAACTTTGCTATTGCTGCTTATTACCTTCTCCTTCACACATAGCTGAGCCGATTCGGATAAAATTCTGTTTTGATATTTATAAGATTCGAATAAAATTAATTTTTGATATTTTATTACATTTTACGACAAACCTATTGAGTTACTTTGTAGGGCTGTAATT
Source organism: Dione vanillae (assembly GCA_037178615.1). Lineage (NCBI taxonomy): Eukaryota > Metazoa > Arthropoda > Insecta > Lepidoptera > Nymphalidae > Dione > Dione vanillae. The sequence continues at coordinate 6,718 of JAZFAU010000038.1, read as the reverse complement.
GTCTTATGACTTTAAAGAAAAAAATAACAAAAGAATTGAACATATAACAATTTTTATCCCGAATAATTACGAAAGTAGGTATACTTATATCATAGTCTTTTTTATACTGCAGTTAATGTTGTTTGAGCTTTGTGATCCTTTCCACATTACTTCCAATATAGGTTATTGAAGCCCAGCTTGTGTCATTTTATACGTCGGAAGTTACTAAGAAAGTATAAGTAATGCTGTATGTTATCGCTAAAATTATATTAAGGTGCTGTAAGGTGATCTATTTGTCCTATAATTTTTATAACAAATGTTTCAAGTTCTATATAGTTATATATATTTCTTTTTCATATATGGTAGGTACTAAGTAAGCTAAGTGAATTCTAGTTTGAAGACACTCTACTTTCTCTGTTAAATCTCGGACTGCGTCACAATTTTCAATTACTTAATTGTCAAAGAAAACTTGTGCTATGAGACATTTACTTATTCCATATATCTAACCGGGGCTTTATTTATTTTTTTATTTATTTATAAGTTTTCCACTGAGAATCAATAAGATGAACACATGTGTACGTCAGATAGAGCGAACGGAGGAGTGTCAGAGGAGCCCAATTCGATAATAAATATCGAATTTAACCCCTCCGAAACCTACACACTCCACGACTTAAAATTAAAATTACGAGGGTTCCAAGCGCGGCCTGGTGAGAAGAGCCCACAACAAACTCAACCAGGCTTCCCTAAACCTATTGTGATCAGTTCACAAACGTCATTGTAACTTATGAACAATTGATTATCTAATAATTTGCCGTTTCATAAAAAAAATAAATTTATTTGAGGAGAGATCAAATACTTCTTTCGGCAGTTTATTGTATAAACGGACACAATTACATGGGGAGGAGTTACCTATTTTATGGAGCCCTGTGATGGGCATAACAAGTTTATACTTATGTCTCTTATTAACATAGTGAATATCACAATTTGTTCTAAATTTATCAATATTTTTATGAACATACATTAAATTTTCGAATATATACTGATTGTGAAGATTCATGATTTTAATATCTTTAAATTTATCCCTAAGAGAATCTCTGGGCCTCATCTTATAGATTGCTCGAACAGCCTGTTTCTGTAGAACAAATATAGTATCAATATTAGCAGCATTACCCCATAATAGTATACCATAATGCTGTGGAAGTAACTAAAATAAACTAGTCTAGCGGTATTGACGTCGGTTAAGTAGCGGGTCTTTTTGATCGCATATGCGGCTGAGCTAAGTCTGTTCTTTAAATCGTTCACACGAGGGCCCACTGAAGTTTCGAATCTAAGGTAATGCCCAGAAAAACTGTAGTATTTACTAAATCTAGTTCCTTATCGTTAAGTTTTACAATAGTTTTGGCAAATTTAACATTCCGGGGTGTGAATTTAATACATTTCGTTTTCTTCTCATTTAACAGTAAATTATTGACATTAAACCATTGAACAATATTTGAGAGAGCATTGTTCACATTGTCAACTTCATCGTGTCGTCTATTAATTTTAAAAATCAATGATATATCATCTGCAAATAACACTATCCCATGATTGTCCTTTAAAGGGTAAGGTAGATCATTAATATAGATAAGGAACAGAAAAGGACCTAATATCGAGCCCTGTGGCACCCTCATTTCGACAAATGACCCGGGAGAATGCTTTCCATTAATGTGTACTTTGTGGATTCTATCATTTAGATAAGAACAGACAAAGTCCAGAGCCTTATTTCTAATTTCGTAGTGGTGTAATTTCTGAATTAATGTTCCATGCTGTACGCAATTTAATGCCTTGGACAAATCACAGAATACTCCTAGAGCATCACGTGACTCCTCCCAAGCTTCAAAAATATTAAGTATTAAATCAACACCAGCGTCGATTGTTGAGCTACCCCGAGTGAAACCAAATTGTTTTGTATGTAGCAAATGGCTCTTATAAAAATGACTAATTAATTGAGACAAAACTAGTTTTTCAAAAATCTTGCTAAATGTAGGTAGTACTGAAATAGGTCTAAAATTAGTGGGATCTGTCGTACTACCCGATTTAAATAGTGGAGTGATTTTACTATATTTCATTAGATCAGGAAATACACCACAGTCAATGTACCTTTCTAAATTTGAATTCAACATTACATTCGGTTACATTATCTCTTAGTAGTGACATAGCGGCGACCGATGAGGAATTCAGAGACTCGGTTGTGGACACTGGAATATCAGTAAAGAAATTTTTGAATGCAGTGTCTAAAATTTTGTAGAATTTGTACTAAGACAATATTTTACTATTTATTTTGATTAAGGTGGGTTACTAATATTAAAAAAATGTACCCGATTCCACCAGCTACATTCATAACAAACAAATTTCATTCGAATCTTTTAAGTGCTTCGAAAGATGTGCGTTTACAAACAAATAGACAAAAAAAATTCAAATATTTATCGTGTCAATTCTCGGTGATTTACAATTTTATAATGACACAAAACTATCGCAGTCATAGAAAAAGATAGCATTGTTATCTATTGCTAGCCACCCGTTTACGACTTCAACCGTTTGATCCAAATTCTTAGAATAACTAGATTAATAATATAATGTATACACTGTACATATAGTTTTTTTTTTCCCTTCGAATAGGTAATTTCATGTATGATAAGAAATAAAATATGAAAAACATTTTCTGTGAGAGTCCTGGGATAAAGTGTAATCTTTTTTTTAGTAAAGATAGGGTAAATAAGCATTTGGGTCATCTGATGGTGTGAAAACCCCGTGTAACACAAGAGGTGTTACAGGTGCGCTCTAGCTTTCATGGTGGATATGGACGCACTTGTTGAAGATACCAAAACTTATATGTCGCTTCAAAATCTCCCCTGTATTTTAGTCCAATGAAATTCAGTTTGTCTGTTCAGGATTACCTTGGACAAATAAAAAAAACAGACAAGTAGAATATTTGTTCGTCTTCACTTAATATATTAGTTAAAATATCCCAGATATTTTAACTAATATATTCATACAAGTACATTCGTTATTAAAATTGGCGTAAACATTGAAATAGTTTATCTTAAATAAAAATTATAATGACCGGTTAGTATATAAAATATGTTAATACTAAAACTACAATAAAATATCCCCGACAAATCAGAGACGCCGATTGGCTTATAAACAACTAAAATGTACAACATATATCTAAGCCAACAAGTCCTGTCCAAATAAAATGCATACATGCGGAAGCGTATAAAATAAAGAAAAAAAATATATAATTACCTATATACATTTTTTTATTATAGCACATTCTTGAAAAGACAACTAAATAGGTAATTGTTACACTATTAACTTGGTATAATTTTCTTGATTATTTATGACTTATTAACTAGAACTTCATCATTAATGTTGTGGCGCAACGAGCCAGTGACTAACTGTAAACGTGATGGTTCGTTTGGATGGAATGGATCCTCTTATCCACAAAGAATTGTACAACGTTAAGTTCCGCAGAATTTCTTGAAAACGAGCGTAAAATAATGAACGGAATGACTTGAAAGACAAAAACTGAAAATATGTTTATTTTGTTCAATTTATTTTGTTCAGCTTAATTTAGTTAAGACGTGAATGTTTGAGTTTTACACATACCTAGTCATATATTTCATCAGAAACTATATAATATATTGCTATACTTATGTTCATATTCTATTATATACCTACTTACTCTCATTTGTCTATCTAAGATACAAGAGCAAGGCCACCGTTTATCAAGAGTTGGTGCCGTTGATTAGAACTAATTACCTACACAACTTAGTAAGATCTTCTGTAATAAATGTCATGATATATGATTTTATTTGAAAATAGACTAAGTTATAATTGTGGTCATGTTTGAGACACCTTATTGTAATAAATGTAAATAAATTTAAAATTCGGAGTATTATATCTTCACTTTGCTTCATGCTATATACATACACACTGGCTCCCGTTTCCCATATATCTTTCCAGACATATATATATATATATATATATATATATATATATATATATATATATATATATATATATATATATATATATATATATATATATATATATATATATATATATATATATATATATATATATATATATATATATATATATATATATATATATATATATATATATATATATATATATATATATATATATATATATATATATATATATATATATGCGATACAGCTTATGCTTCGTTTTTTAACCTCATTAAATGAAATAAGCATCGAAATCATATTAACATAATAACATCAAAAAAAGAATTGGCATATTATTTAAAAAAAAAACAAATCAAATAATATTTGCAGTGTACTTCATAAATAATTTGTGCCAATTTAAGATCACACTTTCTGTTGACCTAGTAAGACTCGCTCTTGGCCAATATTGTTTTAGTTCTCACTCTCGTTTGCTTTTATTATTACACAATTTTAGTTCACGTGTAGCTTACGAAATCATTTCCACATCATTTTTTAATGTTGTTAAACTGGATTAATTTATATCGATTTAAGTAAGCAATTACAATTTAAAATAATTAAACTAAATGACCCTAATAATATTACGACGTGAGACTGTATTGATGAATCCAGGTTCAATTCCCACTCGGGTATATTTTTTTATTAATTAAGTTAAAAATAATCCAAATATTACTTTGATAACGCAGAAACTTGTAATAGCAACTGATACTGTTTAAAGTTGTCTTTAAAGATATCAAAATGATGAAAAATATTTTGTTATCATATTTGTTTAAGCATGTATTTGTGACAGTATTAACGACCAACAAATTTAAATGTCAAAATCATTTAGAAGAAAATGTTATTACTATGATATGATTTAAAATGTATAATTGTGTTTGAATGAAAAATAAGATACATTACCTATTAATGTTAGAAAGTCGAAGAGTTTTTATTACGTTAGACGTACATATCGAAACTTACCGGTTGAGAATTAAGAAATATTTTTGTGCTAGATAGTCAGATGTGCTAGATTTAACAGGCAAATATGGAAGGTATATCTATTATTTGACGTAAAGCATTTCATGTACAGTTCTAGGTACCAGTAAATATTTATGGTAGAATTCAAGAAAAGCAAAATATAATAAAAATAATTTATGGGCAGTCATAGGTTGGGAAGGAGACGAGGTTAACTTATTATGGATGGAAACCGTTTAAAAAACGTTTTATCGTAATTTTTTTTTCACGAAATTTGGTAAAGACGTACCTTTTTGATCCAAACAATTTTGTATATTAAAAAATTAAGTTTTCTCCTTATTTTCAATTCATTGCGAGAAAACATATTTCTATTCTTTAAAGAAAAATCTCATCGTTGAATTAGAGAATTTGTGATGATTGATAAATATATATTTATATATTTTATAGTGGGAAATTTTCCAAAATTAATATTCCTTTTATTTCTGTTGTTATATTTTCATCCTTTTCCAATGGTTCTAAATACTCAGCCATGGTCTATATCTTAATTATTTCCATTAATCAAGCGCGACATCACAGACACAAAAAAAACAAGAAGTGTAAGGATAAATGGAATATTTTAATTAAATTATAATCATTAGAGGCCTTTACATTATATATACTTGTCAAGAACAAGTAAAACGGCTTCTCTATCATCGACAAGTATTTAATAGCAAAAGCTGGAAGTGAGGCATATAAGGTGAGCCGCCACAGTTGAAGGAACCTTGTGATTGAGGCTTAATATATATAAACACGATTGCTTAATATGTAAATAAGTAACGCTATTAAAATTTGTAACGAGGTTTTTTTGTTTTTAATAAGTATTTTTTGTAAAAAATATTACATTTTTTTATTACATTATAGTGCTACATAACTACTAACACAACATCTTTGCCTGTAATAACATTTTTTATAAGTTAAACAAGGTTATTAAAGTATAATGTTACGTGTAAAATATTATAAGTAATTAGATCGGCAAAGATATTGATGTTGTGATGTATATTTCTGTCTTTAAAATAATTAAATAGCTAAACACAACTTTCGGAACTGTCTTACGAATATGTATGAAACATTTTTTGTTATTAAATAGTTATTAAGTGTGGAAGGCCAGAGTAGACTTTTAAGATTATATCACACTTAGATTAGGTCTCATATGCAAGATCCGCCAATATACTAATAGTAAATTATTACAGTCTTCGTGAGACTTAGATAATATAAAAGTCGTAGTCAATTACGCTAGATGTTAGAAGAATGCTATTAACAATAGACTTTTACTAGAGATTTACTTTTTAATCTTCTGATTATAAGGAATCCTCTGGTTTTGAAGGTAGTTTTGATGAGAAGAGCCGGCAAGAAATTCAACAGTTGTATGAAAATGAAAATTTTATTGCTTGACAACAATATAGTGGTATGGAAAATGTACGCTGTATTAATTTACATTGTCCTTATTTCTATAGATTTAAGATTACAAAATATTCTGTAACAGTAACAAGTTTTACTAATTAACATTGTTTTGAGATCTACATTAAATTTCAGAAGTGGCAAATTTAAAATACACTACGGAATTTGGACGTTTTGGTGCCGAGACCTAGATTTATTAAATATTTATTTACTTTTTGTAGGCGATAACTAAGCGTTCAAAGCTTATCGTTACTTCTCCATCCTTTCGCATATGTAAGAAAAACATTGTACATGTTGTAGCTAAACAAAATTTACATTTATTATTTATTTCATTT